>ML783324.1:254642-281966 GCA_009831015.1 Picea engelmannii | reverse complement strand
ATCTTCATATAGACTGAGATAGTCTTTTGGAGGTCCAAAAGCTTCCCAATGGGGAGGTGTGATCAGGGGATCAAATTTTGCTCAATTTTCAAAGTGCTCAGAATGTGTTGAAAACAGTGCCATTGCGTCCGTCTCGTCTTCCTGATTCCGGCGGTATATTTACTTTGTCAAATGGATGCCGTATGAAGAATATATCGCGATCTGTTCGCCAAGCCAAACAGGCAAAAATTTGATGCTGACTGTACCTGTCTGTACAGTCCGTACGGTCTGACGTGGCAGGGCTGTACAGACCGTACGATGATGATGTGGCAGTTGTTTATTGGTTGATTGTTGGCGAGTCGGGTGTTGACACGTGTCCGGTTGGTGGCAAATGATATGAGGACACGTGGCCCAATCCATGGGCACCACATGTCCCCCTCATTATTTGGTTTATGTTGTTATATAAAATGTAATGGGAGTCCGCGGGGTTCGACCCCCGGACCTCCCCTACTATGTTAAGACTTCGCAACCTTCCGCTAACCACCATGCCGACCTTTGTTCCTTGTTTCATATATTAACGCGCATATATTTAAACTTGATTGTTGTATTCAATGGAAAGGGGGGCGGGCCGGGGCTTAGCCCCGACCCGTGGTTTCATTCCACAACATATGACCATGTTATATGTAATATAGCCGACCGTTTGGTATGCGCGCACGATTTGAAACTTAACCCTTGGTCATATAAATGTGTGCCATATGACTTGGAGCGCGGGGGTTAGTTGCACGGTTTGGTAACGACCTAACCACCATTGCCTAGCGCGTGGTCATATGCTCTCATACGCCCAGGTGCCGAGGCAGTTAGGGGTTGGAGCACCCTTAACCGTCCTATGGTTTGCACTGTTGGCGCGGTTGCGCCCGGTGCTGGGCTTTTGCGCTTAAAAGAGCGTGTGAGCCAGGTTCATTCAAGGAGGGTGCGAATTGTAGAACCAGAGACAACAAGCTTGAAGAGGGAGACTTCCAGGAGGCCTAAATTCTTCATTTTTCGACCGATTGAGGTGCCGAAAGAGCCCAGACAGGGGTTTTGGGACGCTGGGAAGCCATTGGAGCAGTCGGTTTGTCAGTTTGAGCATTGTAAGACATGATTTTGAGCATTTTTTGAGCAATTAATAATAATGATCCATTGGAAGCTAGACCAGGAGATGTAGCCCATAAGAGGGGTGAACTCCTTTATCAATTGCTGTGCTTATGTGTTTATGTTCAATGTTTATGCTGCTGTCTATGTGTAATTTGCATAAGTAATCCTTAATTTATGTGTTGCAAACTGATCCATTTGCTTTAAACACATGACATTTCACTTGCAATAATTATTCAATTTTTTTCAAGTCTTCTTCAATTTTAGATCAGCGAAGATCAAGTCCTACAGCTGGGTGTGCAGGAGGGGGAGAGAAAGAGAGAAGAAGAAGAAGATTTGCTAGCCGAGAGTGCAAACAAGAACTGTAAGCTTTAACTTAATATATCATAAGCACAGTTCTGTGGACGTAGCCCTAGGGAGAGGGTGAACCACGTATATCTGGTGTTATGTGTGTATGATTGATGCTTTATCTTTGTCTTTGATATACCGTTATTGCATTATTGTATTAGATCATATCTATAGAATGTGGAGTAGATTTTAGTGATAAGTGAGCTAGGTATACTGCGCTGTATTGTGTTAAGATCCATTTGATATTTTGTTGGTTGTAGACATCTCTGTCTTGCAACCCCCCCATAGCTACTTTGGGTGAGACTGCATCTGCTTCGTAGGTGTTGCCGAAAGGGCCTGTAGTTAGGGCTTGTTGGTGCGCTCTTGAAGTGAACCTTGGGTTTGCCCCTGTGCCAACAAATGGTTCCGTTGCCAGGACATGAATCTTCATGAGGGAATGTCAAGGTCGTTCCCATCGAAGATAGAGATTCAAAAGTGGATAGAAGATCAAGAGAGGGAATTTGCTGAGGTCCAAAACAAGAACCCGAAGCTGAGTACTAAAGATTGGCTACAAAGATACATTTTCACCGACATCCACGAGATCTTCTTTGGAGGAATCCATCAGGAGTTGTTCGAGTGGTTGGCTAGGTTAGCTGATACCCGGTTCAAGATCAAATCTAGACCCCCTATGGTTTGGACGTTGGCACTGATATAGAAGGTTAAAAGAGTCGGCAACGCTATATCCAGAGCAGTAGATCATTGGTTTGATAGTACCATTAGAGGGTATATCAGTGAATTTTTTGTTGACAAAGTAGAATCATATAGCCAAGCTTAGAGATACTTTTTCAAAGGACCCACACGACAATTTTTGCATTTTCTGAAGTTAAGAATCAAGAAGCTTTTGCATGAAAACCACATCTTGAAGATACAGTAGACTTGCTGGATCTGAAAAGGCTGATGTTCAGGAATTCAAACAGTGACAATGACACAAAGGTGGGACATACACGCAGTGGAAGAGTATTTCGAGGGCTTCACCTTGAGAACCTCTTTAAGAAAAACTACGGAGAAGAGGGTTTCTACAACGGAGAAGAGGCAGATCTAACAGACGAAGAACGTCCATAACCCTCTAGGCCAGAGGAAGGAGCAACTGAAGAACTTCACCAGGAAGAGACAGAAAACTCAGAAACTGTGCAGGCTGCTGAAGTAAGTATCATTAACCCTCCTCTTGTTTCAACAACACTAGGCAATCAAAGTAATCAGAGTCATCAGAGTCCTCAGAGTGTTACTACTAGCAGTTCAACATCTACTCAGACAGGAAACCCAGGTATCTCTATGGCGGATGAGATGAGGTTACCTATCTTTAGAGGGGATGGATCTGAAGACCCAGATAAACATTGGTTCCTGTGTGAAGCTGTGTGGAATATTAAGAATGTCACTGATGAGGTCATCAAAAGAACCCAGTTCAACACTACTCTCAGAGATCACGCACCGAGCTGGTACATGAAGCTTGTCCAAGAACTTGCACAACCTCAACCATTGAATGAGATCAGGAACGCATTGATTGTAGAATTCAAGAAACCCAAATCAGAGTCACAATGTATTACAGAGCTGAAGGAGATCAAACAGAAGGTTGCCGAACCTGTCTAGGAATTCGATCAAAGATTCAAGACCTTAACATGCCGATTAAATTTTAAGATCCTAGATGAACATAACAAAGAATGGTTCATCGCTGCACTGTTACCACACATAAGAGTTCCTCTAATGCAATAGAAAATTGCTTCGTAGTCTGAGGCACTGGAGATCGCCATGAAGCTTGAATCAACCCCTATGGGAGAATCCAGCTCAGGTATGAGCCAGATCTTGAGCTAGCTGACTAGTTTGTCTTTACAGGTCGAAGACATAAAAAATGATAAGGGAAAGGACAAAAGAGAAGACATCTGATGTGTCAAATGAAGATCAGAGGGCCATGATAAGGAACACCGCCCTGTATTTCATGAATATTTGGTCTCAGGAGCTCCGAGCCCCTTGAAGCAAGTCACATTGCCCTGGTACGAAGTATGCAGAAACTGACATTGCCCTGGTGAGTGGTATTACATGCAGAAGTATGTTCAGACACCTGCAAACCTATATTGCACCTTCTGTAAGTCAGTAGCACATGATGATAGAGACTGTAGGGCCTATGACCTCATGCATGAAAGGTCAAGAGATGTATACAAGATCCAAGGCGAAGTACAACAAGAATAAAACACTACAGAATACAACTCCCCGGGAAGAGGAAACTTCAATCCTCACGGTGGATACAAAGGACGAGGAGGAGGAGGAAGAATGGACCGAGGCCAAGGACAAATAATTTTTTATAACTGCACGCAGCCAGGACATCTATCAAGGGATTGTCATAACGCGTGTGCTACTTGTAGTTATTGCAATTATTTTGAGCATGTTATAGAAGATTGCCCTATGCTACTGGCTAAGCTTCAAGAAAGACGAGGACCTCAACAGAACCCACAAGTGCAGTTTATATATGTTGAACCTTGCGGAGAGGACCTAAGAGTCGTTGTTATTACTTGAGGAGGTGCTGTTACAAGAGAAGATAGAGTGACCCAGGGAAAGACTACATAAGACGTAAGAGTTAGAAAAGCTGCGGAAAAGACTCAAAATTTTGATGCCAAGAAAGAAAGACGAACATTTGAAGATTCAAGGAAAGAATTCAAAAGAGATCAAGGCTCATCATCAAGAACATGGACATAAGTAAGAGAATATGGAATGCCACCGGTATTCGATCAGTCTACTTCGCCGAGAGAGGGAAAAGAGGTAACCAAGCTCATGGAATTTCTATATACTTGTATTAAGCTAATACAGGATGAAAACGCTGTAAGGGAACTTCAGAATTTAATCAAGCAATATGAGCTAGGAAAGATAGACCCCTTGTTGAATAGAGAAGTACACCAAATTGGGAAAAGGAGAAGGACAAACAAAAAATTACACTTGAATGCTCAGATAGGAGAGTATGACATAGACTATGTGGTCCTCGACTTAGGGTCAGAGATTAATGTCATGACAAAGAAAACTTGGGCATTGATGGGAAAACCAAAGTTAGTCTATTCCTGTATAAGGCTTAGGATGGCTAATCAACAAGCTGTCAGCCCATTTGGATGACTGGAGCATGTCCCTGTGGACATGAACGGAGTGAGAACCTTTGAATATTTTGAGGTCATTGAAATTGTTGATGACAACAACCCTTACCCGGCGTTGTTAGGAATTGATTGGGCCTTCAACAACTCTACTGTTGTTGATTTGAAGAAGAGACTTATGAAATTTGAAAGAGACGGCCTAAGGGTCATTGCACCTTTAGATCCAAATGAAGGTCAGAGATACACAGAACCCATCAGAGAAGAAGACCACGCATATGAATTGGAGAATATCTACAAACTAACATCCAGACAACAGGATTACATTAATCCTACGGCTGATGGGAATCTCAATTGGTGAAGTGACAGTGTATGCTCATCAGACTCAGAAGAAGCACTGGAAAATTGGAAAAATCAGATGTATGAAGTATCCACAACAAGGTGTGCCAGGTTGACCAGAGAAGTTCATTGGATTGGTACAATGGTGAGCAACTTACCCACCTTTGATGGTTTGAATCCATTAGAGACCTTCTTGTTGGACTTTGAAGAAAGTGTACAAATGCAACAGAGACTGTTGGCAATGGATGAGGCCCTAAAAGCTAAACCAATGAGATGGTGGGGGACGCACAAAAGCAATATTACAGACTGGGTATAATGCTGAACCTTGATGACAACACGGTTCTCAGCCCAAGTAGAAAGCTGCGAAGTGAGGTACACAGGTCGAAGCTGCCCAAAGGACCATGTGCGAAGATGTGAAGGAGCCTGGAGTGATATTCCACAAGAGCAATGGGTGCACAAATTCATCAGCCTTCTGGACACCACACCTATCAATTGGTACCTTCAAGCGGGGCTGGGCCTCATCACCACAGATTGGAAAGGTATGACTCATAATTTTGTAACTACATTTCTATTTGAAAGTCAATATCCTTCAGTAGACTAGACACTATATATTGTGAGACAAAAATTATCTGAAGAAGAATCTAGCCTCCCTTTGGAACAAGAAGAGGACGAGTGGACTGCGCCTCTCTAGAAACTGCAGGGCTATTACAACATTAATGCAAATGACGATGATGATCCAAGGAAGGTCAACATCGTTGAGACAAAAGGCCAAAGAGATGTGAAAGGACCAGGAGTTGAGCTACCATTTATTGGTCAGCCGATCAAGATTACAAAATTCAACATTGGGATAGAGAAAACATTGAAGCTTTCCAATGTCGGAGATTATTGGGATGTTGCTACCATTAACAAGATTACAGAGCTGTTGCACGAATATCATGACTTGTTTCCGACCAAGTTCACTGATATGAAGGGCATCAAGGGACCTATGGGAGAGATGAGGATACATTTGAAACCAGATGTGAAGCCATTCAAGCAAAGACCCTATAGATTGAACCCGAAGTATAAGGAAAAAGTGAAGCTTGAGCTCGACAAAATGTTGGAAGCAGGTATTATCGAACCTGTCGAAGAGTCCGAATCGATTAGTCCTATGGTGGTGCAAGACAAGAAGACATGAGAAATCAGGATCTGTGTAGATCTCAGGAAGCTGAACGATGCTTGCCTGCATAACCCCTTCCCTACACCATTCAATGACAAAGTGCTAGATAATGTGGGAGGCTAGGAGGTGTATTCTTTTACAGATGGATTCTCAGGATATCATCAGATCCAAATTTCCAAGGAGGATCGCCACAAGTCCAAATTTTCAACAGAATGGGGATCTTACCAATATACAATGATGCCATTTGGACTAAATAATTCCCTAGCCATCTTCTCTAGGGTGGTGGTGGAAGCATTTAAAGAATTTTTGCACAAATTTTTAGAAGCATATTTTGATGACCAGACTGTGTTTAGTTTGTTGAAAAACCATATTGAATGCCTAAGACTAATGTTGGATAAGTGAAAGCAATGTCAAATTTCTTTGAATCTGAAGAAGTGCATCTTCTTCTCACCATTTGGAGTGTTGTTAGGGAATATTGTGTGTAAGCAGGGACTGCTGGTAGATCCCTCTAAAATTGCTATTATTGTTGACCTGCCACCTCCTACTTCAGTCAAACAATTGCACACTACACTAGGACATACTGGATATTACAGAAAATTCATTAAAGGATACGCCTAGATTACAACACCTATGGAAAAGCTGTTGAAGAAAGACTGTCAGTTTAGCTGGACAAAAGAATTCCAACAGAGCTTCGACACACTGAAACAAAAGATGGTTACTGCGCCCATTCTAGTTTTCCCATATTGGAGTAAAGAGTTTCATGTGCATGTTGATGCATCATCCATTGCATTGGGAGTTGTGTTAGCATAGCCGAGAATAGGAGACATCGATCACCCATTAGCCTTTGCTAGCAGGAAGTTATCCACAACAGAAATTAACTTCACCACCACAGAGAGAGAAGGATTGGCCATGGTGTATGCGTTACAAAAATTCCGCCACTACTTATTGGGAGGAAAATTTAAAATGTTCACAGATCACTCCACGCTGAAGTACCTAGTCAACAAGCCAATGTTGGGGGGGCGAATATGTAGATGGCTTCTTCTATTTCAAGAATATGATTTTGAGATCATAGTTAAGCCAGGAATAATGAACAAGGGCCCTGGCCACTTGTCGAGGTTGGAACATGGAGAAGAGCCCATTAGTCTGGAGGATACACTGCTGGATGCACAACTTCTCGCCATCATAAAGATTGATGACCACTTCACAGAAATAGTCCAGTTCCTGTCAACAAGAATGGCACCGAGTAAGTATATAATTCTCCAGAAGAAACAACTAGTAGTGCGTGCTGCAGACTTTTCACTGATAGCAGGTCAGATATACAAGATGGGACCTGATGAGATACTAAGAATATGTTTTATGGAGGCAGAACACCCACTGATCCTCGCAGAAGGTCATGAAGGAATCTCAGGAGGAAATAATGCAGGGAAAGAAAATGCGCGGAAGGTTCTACGAGCTGGACTTAGGTGGCCTACCTTACACATAGATGCTAAGGATTATGCTAGAGCATGTGATGTGTGCCAGAGAGTTGGGAGACCATCCAGAAGAGATGAAATGCCATTAGCACCACAGATGACCCTACAAGCATTCAAAAAATGGGCCATTGACTTCGTGGGACCTATCAACCCACCAGGGAAGCGCACAAGAGCAAGGTATATCATTACTGCGACTGAATACTTAACTAGATGGGCTGAAGCCAGAGAAGTCAAGGACTGTAGTTCAACTACAACTGTGTGATTTAGATTTGATGACATAATAACCATGTTTGGATGCCCCAAGATCCTTATGAGTGACCAAGGCACACACTTCATCAATCAGACAGTTGAATCATTGACTGAGGAGTTTACCATCTACCATCAGAAGAGCACACCTTATCATCCTCAGGAAAATGGAACAGTCAAAGCATTCAACAAAATCTTGGAGACAACACTGACGAAGATTTGTAATGTGAATAGGGATGACTGGGATTTAAGAGTACCTGCAGTACTTTGGGCCTATAGAACCACTTGCAAGAAACTGACCATGCAGACCCCTTTTAATCTAGTCTATGGTCTCGAAGCTGTTGTCCCAATGGAATACCTGGTGCCAAGCTTAAGAATTGCTGCCTTTACAGATATGGATGACACTGGAGCTATTCAAGAGAGGCTTGCATAGTTGTTTGAACTGGAAGAAGACAAATTTATTGCAGGATTTCATTAGCAGGTTCAAAAGGACAGAGAGAAGGCCTACCATGACAGGCACATAAAGAAGAAGGCATTCAAGCAAGGTGACTTAGTACTGGTGTATGATAATAAGTTTATAAAACACCCAGGGAAGTTCAGAACGCATTGGCTTGGACCATATGAGATTGCCTATGTTACATAAGGAGGAATTGCACGACTGAAGACGCTGAATGGAGAATGGAAGGAAGGGTTGGTAAATGGGAGTCGACTGAAGTTGTACTATGACAACCAGCTGCCTTGCAACTCTCAGTAAAAACAAGAGGAAAAGGGTCTAGGTATCAGGTTCAATTGAAACTTGGTACCAGACACAGAAAAGATAGTTTGCACAAGGGGGAAGAGGAGGCATAAAGTAGAAAGTAAAGGTTGCACTGCACAATCCAAAACTGAAGCAAAACAGAAGGATCAGATATGAAGTGCCTTGTGACGAGTCACATGTGAGTGTTGGGGTCTTGTTGGCCCTTGGGTATGGAATCAAGCGAAGATCAAGGAAGAAGAGGTAAAATGTGAAATTCGCGGGAGACAGAATGACTCTTACTGGGTTGAAGTAAGCAAAATGGTAGAAAAGAAGGAGTGAAGCCCAAGAAAGATAGCCGTTGGATGAGGAGATTAGGGATGACAAATAAGCAAGGTATATGGATTGAGGATAAATCATATAGTGGGAAAATCCACCGTTAGCACCGCGCAGGAAGAAAGGAGAGATAGGCTGGCGAAGCCCGGGAAAAGAGGGTCAAGTTGACCTAGGGTTTTAGACACCTAGGGTTTGTATATCTAGGGTTTTGACACCTAGGTATCAACCTAAGGCTGTCAGTGAGGGACTATATTGTATAAATAGAGGTCGAGAGGACCTAGGTCAGGTCGGTACTATTGTTGAGCATTGTTATTGATTGTTGGTCATTGAGAGAATATTGTATTGTGAGTGAGAGAAGTGCTGAGAGAAAGAGCCTTCTGGCATTGTAAGATCTTCAGCTGGGTGCGAAGATCAAGTTCTGCAGTTGGGTGCGCAGGAGGGGGAGAGAAAGAGAGAAGAAGAAGAAGATATGCTAGTAGAGAGCACAGACAAGAACTGTAAGATTTACCTTAATATATCATAAGCATAGTTCTGTGGACGTAGCCCTAGGGAGAGGGTGAACCACGTATATCTGGTGTTATGTGTGTATGATTGATGCTTTATCTTTGTCTTTGATATATTGTTATTTCATTATTGTATTAGATCAAATCTATAGAATGTGGAGTAGATTTTAGTGATAAGTGAGCTAGGTATATTGCTTTGTATTGTGTTAAGATCCACTTGATATTCTCCTAGTTGTAGACATCTCTGTCCTGCAACCCCCCCATAGCTACTTCGGGTGAGACTGCATCTACTTCGCAGGTGTTTTCGAAAGGGCCAGTAGTTAGGGCTTGTTGGTGTGCTCTTGGAGTGAACCTTGGGTTTGCCCCTGTACCAACAATCCCTTTAGCCATAATATAAATTGGCACCAATTCACTTGTAAATTTCATACCTAGACCTCCTCTTCTTTTCCCCAAGAAAGCTTATCAAATAAATCTAGTGTCCAACCCTCCTTCTGAGATTTATGAAGTGGATATGAGCTTAGTGCCTTCCTCTTTTATACATATTGTCATGATCGAAATCCCCTCTGATACAAATTGTCATGATTGAAAGCCCCTCTAATGGGGTTAAGTGATATCATTATTTGGACAATTTAGAAAAGGACTTAATGTATTTATATGATTTAAATGCAAAAAGGTACTCGAAATCAAATTTCTGTGCATCCCTAACCTATCTAAAAAGATATGAATTGGGTCTTGATCGGGTTAGGGTTTCTTCATGTGTGATAGGGTTTCCGCAGTAGCTATGCTAAGAGGTAGGGTTTACTCTGACCCCTAGGGCTCGCCTGATGACCTCAATACGGTTTCTACTACCCCGTACTAATTCGACTTGTCACCAACATGTAGTTTTTTTTGCTTAGACGCTTCCCTCAACTGCTATGAAGTGTCTCTGTTGGTTGAATGTAATTTTCTAATGTTTTTGTGGTTCTAGACTACGTGGTGAGGTGGCATTGTTCTAGGGTAGATGGCCACTAATATTGATCTTACCTGGGCTGACGAGGATGCTTTATGGGATAAACATGGCCTTTTCCTTGCTGATGAGACATACACATTTATGTATGATTGTCAATGATAGGTAGTGGCTCCTTCACTACCCTTTCCCTTGTCTGCAGTGATGATTGATCCTCCATCCCACCACCTTAGTTGTAATGTCCCCATTTTGGGACATTATAACATTACAACATTTCAAAGTGTTATGCCTACCCGAGTAGCCAGATAGAGGTGACAGAGAGTTCGGGAGATACTAAGGGGTTTATTTGGGCCTGACTTGCATTGTTCATCATCAGGATCCATTCCGCACAGCTTGGCTTTGGTTTCGTTGCATTACGTCGATTTCTGTAATTTCGAGTTATTATGGGTCATATCTTAATTAAATTCACTAAGAAGGTCATAATGGGCATATTACTTGGAGAAACCTCTTAGTGTGATAGCTCATCGGAATCGGGAAGAAAAGCACTACAGGATAAGATGGTGAGAAGTGACTTTTAGTGGCTGGAGAAGCCATAAGGATGGATAAATCACTTTTTAGAGGTAAAATGGTTAATTAATTAATTAATTAAGTGATTTAATCATGGAATAATAAAATAAAGTAAAAGTCACTTGGAGGGAAGAAGTCAACAGTGAATTAGGGTTTCAACAATGATTTAGGGTTTTGGAAGTCAACAGTGAATTAGGGTTTCAACATGGATTTAGGGTTTTGGAAAGCTATAAAGGAAGGGTCAACGACCTAATTCATGATTATGTAGATTATGACTTGTTATTGAGGAGAAGAGGCGCATCTCAGGAGAGATAGTTCAGTGTATTCCAGGAGGAAGACACCGATTGGCTGATTTCGATGTTGAAAGACACACCCTAGTCACCGGGAAGATCATCCAGGTCTTCGATCATTCTTCATTGATTCCGCAGTGCTCCCATATTCCGGGTATTATCTTTTAGTTGCTTATTTGTATTTCGGCTAAGATCCTTTGTCTATTGATCTAGTTGAGTATTGTCAGTTTATTCATCCGCATTCGACCATTTTGTAATCCACAGAGATATCACAATACAAAATTTGTAGTCCTTTGTCGTGTTTATTATTTGTATGATCATTTATATGCTGTAAACCTTTGATCCTACATAGACATTAGCAGTGTTTCCTAGACAAGCCAAGTCAGGAACATTACAGTGGTATCAGAGCTGGTTTTCCTGCCAGCCTAAGGGGAAAATCAGATAAGGATGTAGATACATCATTACCAGCAAGTGGATTGATAGGAGCTCAGATGGAGCCTACACACATTAGATGCAGGGAGCGTTGCTATAGTTGCAAAGTTCCTTGGAAGCCAAATCACTGATGCAGGGGTAAATGGAAGGTGCACATTGTTGAGGTGCACTATGACAATGAGGATGAAGAGATTCATGTGAATGCAACCATAGATGCCTATTTAGAGCAGTCCGATAGGGGTAGTGAGTCTTACGCATCTGAGGGTCAGTTGGAGGGACATGATGATATCGCATATCCTTCATCTTCCCCATCAGGTAATGTTGAGGATTCAACACTTCAACATAGTGGTGACACTTGTGAGGATTCATATGTGTTGGAACTTAAACATGATGAGCTTAGGAGGTTGGATGACCTACCAGTGGGTGTAGACATGGCTTCCAGGAAGTCATGTATGGAGAATGATGAGCTTCCTATGATGAGTGAACCACATTTTTCATCTTCTTAGTCACCTATGCTAGCTACGACACATGAGGACATCAATGGCATTCCTGATATGGTAGAGGATCCTTGTGTGGGGATTGTACACAAGGAACATATGGATTTGCAGACCTAGGACGAGAGGTATGGCTTGGAGATAGTTGACCTTACACATACCTATCAGTATGAGGAGAGTGAATCACCACTCTTGGAGATTCCATTGATGGACCAGGTTGTGGAGAGCGATAGCTTATTGGGACACTCACTCCTAGGATCGATCTACAGTGATGAGGATGCACTCCTTATTGGTCAGAATGACCATAGCATGTGTCTGGACACATTTGTATGGGATCCATGCGCAGATGATATTAGTAGGGTGAGTGCACAGGAGGATACATCTGCCCATACAGGATATGGTGCGATTCAGATAGGGGCCGCAGTTGGTGATGGCGTGTAGTGGCATGCATGAGGACTTAGTAGCATAAGGGACAATGGGTAGTTCAGTGCCTTATATTTTGAGGAGTGTGTTGTTGGGGATTCCATTGTTGACACTAGCAGTGAGAGGCATGAGGTAGCACCTCAGTAGGATTATGACCAGGAGTCACGACACTTGGCAGGACAGTTGAGAGTCAGTGAGGGAATGATCATGGAAGCCACTAGATGCATTGATGATACACATGCATTGGTGGCAGGTTATTGTTGGAGGGCCTCGATGGCACACGATATTTTAGATGGGGGACTTGTCATTGATGACTTCCATACACTCAGGGAGAGAGTGATTGTGATGAGGGTCGACTACCAACAGTTGTTGATGGATAGGGATTACCTATTGGAGGTTGGCAAGATGTATCACATGGCATTGAGGGAGTAGGAGGTTGAGGTGGACCGACTCACTCATGAGTTGGTGAGAACATGAAGATTCTTGGAAGGCACACAGAAAACCCTTCAGGAATCAGAGTCCAGATCAGAGGAGCTCCTTGAGGAAACTAGACAAAAATCCACTACACCTATTTCAGCAGAGAGTCAAATATATCCCTCAGCCACATTGCGAGAGGATGTTGGTGGTTTAGAAGTGGAGCACAAGTTGAGGGAGGAGCATGAGGAGTACCCAGGATCACTGATGAGTATGGAGAGATATGAATCAGAGATACATGAGGATATCCATAGGTCACAGGGACCACCCTTCACGAGGGGTGGTGAGACAGTTGGGCACACACGTACACATGGGGATTCCAGAGCTAGGGGCAGTTTTGAGGACACTTCCATTTATGTTCTAGGATTGGTTGACCTTCATGTAGAGGATGACCCCATAGTACACCCAGGATCCATGATGTTGCAGGTGTATACATGAGATCACATGAGTATGCAGGGGCACACAATGATGAGTGGTAGTTCACAAAGACATACAGAGGTGTACAGTGGGATTCAGGGGGATGCACTGGATGGCAGGGAGGAGATGTAATTAGTAGAGCATGGAGATCCCTCTCCCTTACAGCAGTATAGAGATCTGGGAGATCACCTTCACCGTAGAAGCAATTACGTGAGTGATTATGGATGGAGAATGATTGACCCACAGTTGGTAGAGATACCTACTGTTGTACCTGATGGTTGGTGTTCAGTGATGAGTACAGGTGATTATTTACCATGGGTGCCGATGGACGAGCTTTTGGTTAAGACCTTTGGATTGACCAAAGCATATGCTACTTTCCAGTCCTACAGTTGGTTGCAGATATTTATGATGGCCTTTCTCGATACTTTCATCATTGATAGCAACACAGGGAGAGATAGACAATGGCAAGGGGCATGGAGAGTTGGTAGGCCGAGACCACTTAACATGAGTGTCTTGATTGCATACATCAATATAGGGGTGGATCATCAGGCGTAGATAGTTGAGGCCTTGGGCATGATGGAGAGTATACTAGGCCATGGGACAAAGGATATCTCAGAGGTTGCTACAATATCAGATTCTCATTGGTATGAGGGTGGAGTGATTTTGATAGTTACTGGTAGGGCACATCAACAGTTAGTGGGGATTGGAAGTTATGAACTTCCAAATTTGACATGGGATCCATGAGTCCATTTGGTCAATAGTTTTTTTCATCTTATGAGGATCCAGGAGTGGAGGATCCAGAATGGATACTTTGATCAGATAGTCATGATCAGAGTAGAGCAACATCAACATGATGGTCCCTGTTAGAGACTAGCATGGGACTCTGGGATTACAGGGTTGGGCATTTCATTGATTGGTGGAGACGAGTGGACCTTTACAGGGGGAAGTACCCTTGATTTTCCATTGAGTTTCAGTATTGGGGAGAGCACATCATTGGTTGGTGATTCGTTGAGGTCTTGTAGTACCTCACTATGGTAGCAACATGTTCAATCGGTGGGGGCCGTGTTGGGTTTGGTATGGTCTGGTAGGACAAACTCATTTCGGTTTGAGACCATGTGTTATTTGCAGGAGACTCATGGTAGTGATATGTTACATGATTATATCTCACGAGGCATTGCAGTTCATATTTTGATATGGGATCTAGGGATTGGAATGCTTGGTAGTTCAACGTTTGATGGAGTTGAGTTTAGAGTAGAGTGGTTGCTCGGGGAGTGGACTGAGATTCTTTGGCCATTGATCATTCTACTCATCAAGAGCATGTGGGTGTCATGCGTGGTGAGCAATTGGAGAGACCACATCTTGAGGGGAGTCTACCTTGTGTCACACAGGTGGATATGGGACCCTGGTATCATATGTAGTTGGATTCAGTTATTGCTTGAGGACAAGCAATCTTCTGGTAGGGAGGACTGTAATGTCCCTATTTTGGGACATTATAACATTACAACATTTCAGAGTGTTATGCCTACCCGAGTAGCCGGATAGGGGTGACAGAGAGTTTGGGAGATACTGACGGGTTTATTTGGGCCTGACTTGCATTGTTCATCATCAAGATCCATTCCGCACAACTTGGCTTTGGTTTCGTTGCATTCCGTCGATTTCCGTAATTTTGAGTTATTGTGGGTCATATCTTAATTAAATTCACTAAGAAGGTCATAATGGGCATATTACTTGGAGAAGCCTCTTAGTGTGATAGCTCATCAGAATCGAGAAGAAGAGCACTACATGATAAGATGGTGAGAAGTGACTTTCAGTGGCTGGAGAAGCCATAAGGATGGATAAATCACTTTTTAGAGGTAAAATGGTTAATTAATTAATTAATTAAGTGATTTAATCAAGGAATACTAAAATAAAGTAAAAGTCACTTGGAGGGAAGAAGTCAACAGTGAATTAGGGTTTCAGCAGTGATTTAGGGTTTTGGAAGTCAACAGTGAATTAGGGTTTCAGCAGGGATTTAGGGTTTTGGAAAGATATAAAGGAAGGGTCAACAACCTAATTCATGATTATGCAGATTATGACTTGTTATCGAGGAGAAGAGGCGCATCTCAGGAGAGATAGTTCAGTGTATTCCAGGAGGAAGACATTAGTTGGCTGATTTCGGTGTTGAAAGACACACCCTAGTCACTGGGAAGATCATCTAGGTCTTCCATCATTCTTCATTGATTCCGCAGTGCTCCCATATTCCAGGTATTATCTTTTAGTTGCTTATTTGTATTCCGGCTAAGATCCTTTTGTCTTTTGATCTAGCCGAGTATTGCTATTTTATTCAGCTGCAGTTGCTTATTTGTATTCCGGCTAAGATCCTTTGTCTGTTGATCTAGTCGAGTATTGTCAGTTTATTCAACCGCATTCGACCATTTTGTAACCCACAGAGATACCATAATACAAAAATTGCAGTCCTTTGTCATGTTTATTATTTGTATGATCATTTATATGCTGTAAACCTTTGATCCTACACACACATTAACATTGTTTCCTAGACTAGCTAAGTCAGGAACATTACATTAGTCTTGTTGATGTCAGTGCTTTTACTCCAACGTTAACTTCCCAAGATACTGTTCGATAGGTGCATTCCATTCCAAACGTTTCTAGACCACCTAACACTCTTCACGTGCTCATCACGAGCTCCTCGACTGTCCAACACCTTAATCCTTTTCCCAACACAAACAATGCCATTTTTCCTCCCGCCTTGGTTTCATTACCTTGCTCTAGTCCCTCGCTTCTGGTTCCTACTACTCAGTCCTCTCGCTTACCCTGTAAAGGTGCTGGACACAATCGTTCTGCTGGTGTTTCAGCTCGACAAAACTGGAAGAAAAAATGCTAGAAGACTCGCGAAGACAAGCCTAGCTGTATTCTCGACCGAGATATATCTATGGACAGAGTGTTAGGCCTCTCGGAGAAAGCACTTGTGGGTAAGTTCTTTTATGCCAAGATGAACTTTCCTCAACTGTTCGAATATATTTTATCATACTGGAAGCCCATTCTTGGTTACTGCTCCAGATTCAGTCTTCTTTCAAATCACTGGATGGTTTTCCACTTTCTTTCTGAAAGTGATTTACTGTGCATTTTGGGTTCACCGTGGATTTTTTGCAAAGGTGTATTAATGCTGAAAAGGTGGTTCCTTGGTTTCAATCCTTTTCTAGATAACTTCTAGAAAAGAACCTTTTGAATGCTTCTTCCAGATTTTCCTATTGAATTATGATCTGTTCGGATTTCCGAGGCTTGAGCAAACTCTGTTGGTAAATTTATTTTCTTTGATGTATTTTCGCTCTGTAAGCACAACAAGAGGTTAGTATGGATCCTAGTGGATCTAGACTTGGACATAGGTCTTTCCGATTCTATTGATGTCACTATCGGGGATGTCCATTTCTTTCAAGCTATCGACTTTTGGAAGGAACCTTTTCGTTGCCATTCTTGCTGGCAAACGAGCCACCTTAAGTCTTCTTGTCCGACTTCTAGGATGTGCTCACATATCCTCGAGATTTCTACAACAGAATTTGTATCTTTTGAAGCTTCTGGTGCTGGCCCTTTCGACAGTGGCTCCTTTGTAGGTAAGATGCGCTTGTTTTTCCTGTTCTTTTTCAACAAGCTATCTTCGACTGAAATTGAATACCTGCTTTGTAATGAAAAGTGGGTATTAGATATATTTGGTGATTTCTGGGACCTTCTATTGAATAATTTTGATAATTCAGTTGATAATATTGCACGACAACCCAATGGTCTTGATCTTGACAGTTCTGGAGTTAAACTGTCTCCCCGCCCTCCTGTTGAAGCTCCTTTGGATGCTGCGCCACTTTCTGTTTTGGACCCTGCAGTAACTCTTGTTGAAGACAATGACTATTTTTTGGTTGACAACAACCCTGTCTTGGGCGGTCGTTGCACTAAGGATATTGTCCCTGATAACCCTTCCCTTGCTGACCCTGCTGGCTCTCCTCTCATCATCCTTCTAGGTATGTGGTATCCCTTTCTCCAAAACCATTACCAGTTTTTAACCAATCTACACTATTTCCCTCTGCCTCTCTACGTTCAAATGTCACCATACAAAAAAAAATCAGAGGTCGTCTTCCTAAAGCTCCCCTAGGAGCTACGGAAGGAGGATTAGCCACTTTTAGTGATTTAGATCCCCTTTTACTTGACGTAGATCGTCCGCAGTCTTCGACCCTCCCTGATTCCTTGGTTAGTGACCATGTTTTGTCTACCTCTTCATCCCTTAGAGCAAGCTTGCCATCCCTCCATGTTCCCTTATGATCATCCTCTCCCTAAAAATTCGCGGGTTTGGGGGAACCCATAAACTTACCTCCCTCAAATCTCTTTTTTCCCAGATTAAACCTGATATTAGTTTGCTTCAAGAGACCTTAGTTAACAGTGACAAGGCGATAAGAATTTTTCTCCAATGTGCTCCATCTTGGAATGATGTGGCTCTGGATCCTTGTGGATGCTCCGGTGGATTGCTGAGTGGTTGGAATCTAGCCTTTGTTGATATTTCTGCACTTGATACCCTTGCAGGTATATATATGGAAGGAAGGATTAATCATTCAATGGTTAAAGTTAAATTTCTCAATTGTTATGCCCCCTATAAGGACATGGAACTTTTCTAGCTCCCTATTATGTAGGCTAGTTTATTGAATTAAGAAGGCTTGATTATTGGCATAGATCTCAATTTCACACTTTATTTGATGGAAGTTTGGGGGATTTCAGCCAGATTAGACCCTCTCTCTGATTTCTTCACTAATCTCATACATTCCTCTGGTTTAGTGGATGTCTAGCCTATTAAATTTTCTCCTACTTGGCGGAATGGCAGAGCAGGGTCCACTGGTATTGCGAAGAGACTAGATCGCTTCCTCCTTGACGATTCTCTTTTCAACAACAACAAGGTTAGATCTTGGGTAATTAACTCTACCATCTCTGACCATAATCCAATCTGCCTTCAACTGGACTCCTTCTCTCATAAATCTTCGCCGCCCTTCAAATTCACCTCTACATGGATCAAGGATCAATATTTTGTTTCTCTCATTAAAAAAAAATGGATTTCTATGAGCCACCTGTCAGATTCCTCCCCTATTCAACTTCTTTTTTCAAAATTGAAGCATTTAAGAAAAATGGTGATCCTTTGGTAGAGGTAAAAGAAAGCTCAATTACAATCTGATCTGCTCCTTATTGAATCTAAGATGGCCGAATTATTTGACAAGAATCCATCAGAGGTATTTGAGCAAGATGATATGGACATCCTTAAAGTTTTGAAGCATGAAAAAGATAAGATTCTCGCAGTGGAAGAAGATACTTGACGACTCAGAAGTAGAGCTATTTGGCTCAGTAGTGGAGATAAAAACACTAATTTTTTTCATAAATATGCCACTATGAGGATATCATAGAATACAATTTGGGATACTGAAGATGAATCAGGTATCCTACGTTCATCTGATTCTGAAATAAAAAAAAGATAGCTTTAAAGCACTTCAAGACCCAATACAATTCCATTGAGTCAGAAGATCCTCACAACCATATCGAGGTACTAGCACATATGCCAAAATTCTTTAATGATTCAAATTATGTTGAGATTGGAAAAGCAGTTTTGATTGAGGAAGTTAAGGATAATGTTTTCAAGATGCCAAAAGACAAACATCTAGGCCTTGATGGCTGGACACAAGAACTTTTTCAGTCTTTTTTCGAAATCTTGGGGGAAGATCTTCACAAGGCTGTTGAAGAATCCAAAGTTTCTAGTTTTATTCTAGGTTCACTTAATGCCACTTTCTTCGCTCTTATTCCCAAAGTAAATAAACCAGGGAATTTTCATGATTTCAGGGCAATCACACTTCGTAATTTTGTTTACAAAGTCATTTCAAAAATTATTGCCACAAGGATTAAAACAAAATTAGCAGTTTGTATTTCTCAGGAACAATATGTCTCCTTAAAGGATCGATTAATCTTCGATGTTATTGGCAAAGCACACAAATGTTTACACTATGTTAAGATAAATAAACTAAGCGCCATTATTCTAAATTTGGATTTGAAAAAAGCTTATGATAAGGTAACCTGGCAATTTCTCAGGTTATTGTTAACACATATTGAATTAAATTGGGAGATTTCCCAATGGATCATGGCCTGCATTACCTCAATAAACATGGCAGTTTTAATTAATGGTTCCCCGACTGATTTCTTCAAAAGTTTTCGAGGACTCCGACAGGGTTGTCCCCTTTCTCCTCTATTATTTCTTCTGGTTGTAGAATGCCTTAGCAGATTATTGAGGAATGTTGTTGCTGAAGGGTCTTTCCATGGTCTCAAAGTTGCCACCACAAACACTGTGTCACATATTCTATTCGTAGATGATGTCTTAATCCTTGGAGGTGGGAATTATAAGGTCTGACTGGAATTCAAATCCTTATTATCATGTTTTTGTACAACATCGGGTATGGAGGTAAACTATCATAAATCAATTTTTCTAGCTCAAAACATGATCCTAGTATTAAACAAAGAATTTCCTCAGATTTCAACATCCAGTTCATAAACCTGGAGGAAGGTATGAAATATTTAGGTTTCTTTTTAAAACCTAATGGATACAGAGTTATGGATTGGAATTGGTTGAGTGAGAAGATTACAAAGAGAATTAGTAATTGGAAATTTAGCTGGATTTCTCTTGGAGGAAGATTGGTTTTAGTGAAAGCGGTGCTCCAAAGTATTCCTGTATACTGGCTCAGTTTAGCGAAGGTTCTCGCTTCTACTTTACACAAAATTCAACAACTTATGGAAATTTTTTTATGGAGAGGAGCAAACAAAACAACAGGTTTTCATTTAGCCAAATGGAAAAACATTGCCATTCCTAAAGAATTTGGTGGTTGGGGTACAAGGAACATTTTCTGGGTTGCCAAGTCATTAGCTGCTAAATCCCGTTGGAGAGGGATATTTGGAAATAGTCTATGGAGCCAAATCCTTAAAGGAAAATATTTAAAAGGAGTCAACTTGACTTCTTGGATTCGAAAAGGAAACTTCAAGTACTATAATGCCTCTATAATATGGAAAATTTTTATGTTCTCTTTTCATCTCATTAAACAATGGCTGTCTTGGCAAATAGGGAGCGGGAATCAAGTTATACTTGGTAAGGATCCATTCATTGGAGATAATTCATCTTATAAACTCTTTTCACCCTTAATTCAATTCCTCAATAATTAGTGTATCTTTACAATTGCACAAGCAACCTTACCAAACTCAAACAATTTTTCTCCAAATTGGATAAATGCCAACCAACTAGGTTTATCAGGAGCTCTTTCAGATGAATGGAACAGTTACATTGCAAATTTGAAGAGAAACAAAGTTTCTCTAAATAATTCCAATGACAAAATTGTTTGGTCATGGATCGGTTACTGAAGACCTAGCATATTGATGCATTGCTAGTATTTCACATAACGATGTTTCTAGTTGGTGGTATAAGGCTATTTGGAGAGTTAATATACCGAGAAAAAATTACTTGTTTCATGTGGTTATGCTTGAAGGACTGTATCCTCATTGGTGAAAATTTTAGGAAAAGGGGAGGCATTGGACCTGGTGTTTGCAGTCTTTGTCTCAAGGCTAATGAGACAACATATCACATGTTCATACATTGTGAATACACTCAATACATATGGAATGAAATTTTAAAATCCCTCAAGTTTCCAGATGCCTGGATGCATTCTACTCTGGAAGGAAATTTACCGCTTTGGTTTACAAAATATCCAAGGATGAGATATATCCCCTTTCTGGTTTGTTGGAGAATTTGGAAGTATAGAAACAAAATCCTATTTGAGAATTGGCAAAGAGAGGACTCCCAAACAATTTCCAGGATTCTACTTGATATTAAAGAACTTAAAGGAACATAAGAAGTGGTCAAAGTGGATTTTATCCTAAACCCAATCTTCTTTGATGAAAAACCAATAGGTTTCTTTGATGGTGCAACGATAAATGATAACTATGGTGATGGAATTTTTATAAAGTTAAGTTCACATCATAGTTATAAAGCACACTTTGCAGGAGGTAAAGGTAATAATACGAAAGTTGAAATTTTGGGTCTTTGGGGGCTACTTTTCTTTGCACAGAGACTGTCCATAAGAAATTTGATGGCTGCTAGTAACTCCAAAGTGACTATTGACTACTCAAATTTGAACTTGATCTATCTACACAACTAGAAAGAATAGATAAGATGCTTAAAGGCGGGGTTTGAAGGTATTCACTTCATGCATATTCATAGAGAATTCAAGATAGTGGTAGATCATCTCTCCAAAAAAGCTTTGGACAACCCCTTGGGTTGGTTTTTTTATGAGGAGACCTTCAAAACAAATGTTGTAAATACATATCATTTTTTGATTTTATAATGTTACACCACAATGTAACTAGACACTAGAAGGAAGATATTGTTTCCTTTTTGATGATAAGTTTTTGATATGTAAGCAATTGACCAGTGTGAATAACAACTCTATATGAAAATTGCTGATAATATAGTACAACTATCTAGATTTTGAGGAAACATTAGCGATCTATAGATCATATAGATCTTTTTGTAATATTGAAAGAACACTTGATTCTAATAGAATAATAGTGGATCTATTTTTTTCTGTGTGTAAAAAAAACTAAAAAGACATGAAAGAAAAAAGATGCAAAAGGAAAAGTCCACACCATATCTCCAAATTCATAAAAAAATAATCCACAAGCCCATCGTAAATCTTTTGAACTGTAAACAAATCTAAGTCAACTACCAACCTTGTTTGAGTCAAACATATTTGTAATATTTACTCACGAAAAAGATTAAAACGATGAATATTAATCTTCGCTTTTGGTAGTACGGGACAAATTGTTTATGTTTCTCAAGTTGGGTAAATTGTAACTTTTGCTTAGATAATAATAAAAAAATTCCATCACTCGTAGACTATATTGTCTTTTTTAAGTCATTTATATTCCCTAGTGTAATATGGGTATCTATTACAATCAAATCAACTCAAAGTTTCGCAATATTTTTGCAAAAAATATGAATTTACTATATTAGTACTGGTAAAATCAAGATTATGATAATTAAATCTAAGAAAACAATTTTCTTCTAATTTTGTATAATTATAACATTCTTGAAGAGGTACAATCTTACAAATACTTTGACATAAATTTCAATTCCATTTAAACTTGGACCACAATGTCAAGAAGACAATCACTAGCGGTTGGAAAGCATATTATGATCTTGAAAATAAATGTAGAAATGTTGAAATTTAGGAAAATGATAAGGAAAAATATGTTTTCAACACTTTAGTTATCCCAATTATTATTTACAATTGTGAAGTTGGGCCTTCATCTTCTCACATGATACTTGGAATAAAATTGGACAAACAAAAAATTGTTTTATAACCTATCATTTTAAAATTAAATGCAACACTCCTTAGCACATTGTCTTGACTGAAGTTGGATGTACTTTCGTGAAGTCTTAATCCATGATACATATTTATAATGGAATAAGTTAATAAGCGTACAAAATCTTTCTGTCAATTTATCCCCGTATTCGATATGAATTTTGACAAAAGTTATAATTCCACTTAATTGATGGGAACTTTGACAATGGAATCTTTCCCTTTGGGATTTTAGCCCATTTACGAAGACCCAAATCATCAGAATTTCAAAAAAAAGAGTGGATCAGGGCTGAACTTTACCTTGCCTAAAAAATGAACTCATCGAAAATGTTGAGTTCGTCCACTTTTAACTCACTCCTTAAACCCTAAACTCAACGCCTCGTTGTTACTATTTTTACAAGCAAGGATAAAAAAATCCATCTAATTATAAGACCATTATGATTATCCCTCTTTTAGGCAAGTTATATGACATTATTTTTGAAAAGAAAATTAGAGTATCGTTAGAAAGCCACGAAAAAAGAGCTTAGGTCAAATTTTATAAGCTATCATTTAACTATATACCACCTTGTTACGCTTAGGATAATTGTGGGAACGTGCTGCAATAATAAAACCAAACTCATGTATTGCTTCGTTGACTTTAGAAAAACATTTGACACAAAGCCTATAACTAACCTTTGGAATAAATAAGAAGAGCTAAAATTTCCTTTCGATTTGACTACTATTATAATAATGTTGTATGAGAATTTTATTGCCAAGTTTAGGAACACTAAGGGTTGGTCGAAAGAAATTAATTGTAATATAGGAGTTAAGCAAGGGTGTCCCCTATCCCCTGCCCTTTTTGGAATATACATTAACAAGTTAGAGGGTTGTTTGGCAGAAGTAGGTTGCGTTGACACAACTCTAGCCATCATAGCCATCATCCTTCTTTATGTTGATGACATTGTTCTTATGGCGAGGAGTCCCCATGATCTCAAGAAGCAACAAAAATTCTCAAGATTTCTGCTCTAGTATGGGTATGATTGTTAACACTGACAAAACAAAGGTTATGATAATCAAATGCAAAAAGATCACTTATGATAATTTTGTGTATGACAACAACAACTTGGAGGAAATGTTCGCATACAAATATCTTAGAATCAATCTTAATCGCAAGCCTAACTGGAACTATAGCATTGAGAAAATTATAAATGGAGGGTGGAAAGCTTATTATGGTCTTGAAATCAGTTGTAAATCAATGGACCTTTGGATTTGGGATAAGAAGAAACTCCTCTTTGAGACTCTTGTAACTTTTGTTATCTTCTATGCTTAAAAAGTTTGGGGCTATAACATCTCTAGAGAATCATGGAGAAAGATAGAGCTCCAAATTCAAAAGCGTTTTATAACTTATAATGTTAAAATTAAAGGCAATACACCCTATCCTATCCTCCTAATAGAAGTGAGTCTTTCCCTCATTGAGAGCATGGCTATGACTAGGTACCTAATATACAAGAACAAAATAAACAACATGGAAGACACAAGACTTCCTAAGTTGCTTCGAACTCCAGTTAAAACCACCTACTACTCAAGTGAGGTTAGCATAAAGATGCCAAGGCTTAACTAAATCATTGGGGAATCAAGGAAGATGTCATTCTACAAAATAACAATAATATTGAAAGTATTATTACATATAAATTTAAGGAGAGATTGTGGTGTGATGAAGAATTAAATGACAAGAAAAAATTAAGATACTATAAGGAGGTGATCGACCATAATCTAGAAGATCAAAATCATCTCTTGATTTTAACTAGCGTAAAGAAGAAAATCAACATTGCTAAAATAAGAACAAACTCTCATGAGTTCCATAGTGAAACAATGTGTTGGAAAATTCCTAAAACATAGTGGGTAGAAATAATTTGTCATCTTTGCGACTCTAAGAGAGTTGAAGATGGAAATCACTTTCTCTTAGAATGTCTCGGGTACACCCACATTAGATCTCAATTTCAAAATATTTGTTACAACACTTACCTTCCTAAACTTTTAACTCATCAAAACTATGGTGATTTAGGAATGCTTCTTTTAAAGTTATCTGAGCGCAAAAATAAAATTTTAAAGCAAACCAAGTAACTCCTTACCTTTCTTAAGGTTAGATAGACCAAAATTGGCCTAAGTGGATGCTAATAACCACCATCATAATATAATAAATTGGTCAAGATGAGTAAGGATAAGATCCACGATGTTGCTTTTAGTACGAGTAATGACCATATCTTTCAACTCAAAGGAGGTTGGGCTATAAATTATGATGCTCGGCACAACTATTGGAACATAAAATAAGACATTCAAATTAAGAATATCAATAACACTATATCTCATGTCCATATAAAGTTTAAAGATAAGGCCTTGATGGATAATGAAATCATTAATAAGAGGAAGCTAAGATACTACAAAGTTTTTATGAATCCTAATTTGGATGATCAAAATATTTTTCCAACATTATGAAATTAAAAAACAAAATGAATATTGTCAAAATCAAGCCAATGCCTGTGACATCTATAGTGAAATTGGTCATTAGACTAACCCAAAAACTCCTTCGGATAAGTGAATTTATAAAATTTATGATATAAAGAAAATTGAGAATGAACACCATTTCCTTTTAGCATACCTCATCCTTAATAATATATGACATAATTTTCCTCATTCCATTGTTTAATTATTTTTTAAAAACTTCTCAAATTACAAAAAACCAATGACTTTGTTATTTTTATTTCCATCATATCCAAATATAAAATTAATATTTTCTTTATTCAATAAACCTCGTTATCATTAACAATGTGACCTCATGGAACACTATTATAAAAGTCTTCCTTATTTGAAAAAAAGGGCCATGAGTAGATGCGAGATACTCTTGCTGCATGGTTGGTTCCTACGTTGAAAGCACCATAAATGCTTTCTATAATGTCTTTCGACAAACTTTATTTTAAAATTATTCTAAAATAAATAATTTTTTTTTTAAATGTTTAAAAAAAAACATAATTTTTAAAATCAATTATAGGTGATTTATTATTATTATTTTTAAATTAATTATAAAATTTAATTTCACATTTTAATTTATTGGATTTTTTTCTATACAAAAATTAGTAACACATAATCCAAGTAAGAATTCAAAGGAAATCATCAAAATAATTTTTAATTTATTGGATTTTTTTCTATACAAAGAATTCAAAGGAAATCATCAAAATAATTTTTAATTTATTGGATTTTTTTTCTATACAAAAATTAGTAACACATAATCCAAGTAAGAATAAAAAAATTAGTAACACATAATCCAAGTAAGAATTCAAAGGAAATCATTAAAATATTTTTTAATAAAAAACTTTTTTAATACACATTTTTAATAAAAAAAACTTTTTTCTATACAAATTTTTAAGAATTTTTTAAGAATTTTTTTTTCCCATACAAAAGGTTGGTATAACACATAGTCCAAGCAAAAATCCAAAGAAAACCATCAAAATAATTTTTAATGAGAAAACGAGTATAGGGTGGAGCATCTATCCACAACCTTAGGTCAAAATCTACAAAGCACTAATGTTTTGGAAAGGTCTATTATTTTGAATTACTGTATATAATTCTTAATTAAAATTTTTAATGTAAAAACCCTCATATATACCTAGTTTATACCATACATGATTACGTCATATGAACTCATTGGCATGACTTTGACAATATGATATAAAATCCTCATTGGAATGACCCAAAATCACGGTTGGCACAAAACACTAAGTCACGGCATTGCCCTACCCAATTTGATATTCATCATACAACGTTGGAAACTTGGCATTGATTGCTCTACCCAATTTTATATTCATATGAGACAAAAGCTTTTCTATACAATCCAAGCAAAGTTCCACAATGTAAAGTCTTCCGACAAATGGGTGTGTAGTAGTTGCATGATTGTGGTTGTAATTCTCTATACCTCGATTGGACCCATGGCATGAATTATCCCACCTTTGTTTTTAAGTGAATTATTTTTATAGGTTGTTTACTAAAATGGAGCAATCTTTACAATGTTGGAATGGTTTAGAATGGGTTTGTGTTAAAATTTTAGATAATATTTATTTTATTTTATGTATCATGTAATTATGTATGTATGGAAAATTTTCATAAATTTTATTGTCATGGATGAATGGTAATTAGTGTAAACTATAATAGGTTCAATTTATCAAGGACAATGAGTATTAACATATCATATATAGTAGGTTTGAAGACTTGATCTTGAGATTTGTTATTTTAATTCACAACACTCAACCACTCAAGCTAATCCACTAGGATATAATTCCATTTTTTCTTATCTAAACTCATAAGGTGTCGGTTTACTAAGTCTATTTGAGTAGCTCAAAGACAACCCAAACCACCAAACTACATGTACTAATCAACACAATACTTAAGTAACAATTTCATTTATTCCAAGTCAAAACAACATTCAAAATTCAATTCAACCATTACTCAATTTAGCTTTTCCCTTTTGTTAACAATCATAAA
>ML783324.1:145932-243213 GCA_009831015.1 Picea engelmannii | reverse complement strand
GTTTAGATTTGCCTCCTTATATGCAGATGTATGCAGTTGTTAATGTTGAGAATTTGAAGTTGTATGAGCCTCCATTGATTGATGATCAAGGAGAGAATGTTCATATTCCTTCCATAGATGATTTTTCTCCAGAGTATCTTACAAAACTGCATGAAGACACCATCCTTGACAGGAGAATACAAACTTCAAAACGAGGAAATGTGGAGTGTCTTCGAGTTGGTCTTAAAGGGACGAATCCAAGTAAGGCCAAGTGGATTGAGGTTGGAAGGGTGAGGGAACTTTACCCTCATCTTCACATAGACTGAAAATAGTATTTTGGAGGTCCAAAAGCTTCCCAATGGGGAGGTGTGATCAGGGGATCAAATTTTGCTAAAAAATTCAAGGTGCTCGGAATCGCTTCAAAATGGACGAGAGCGTAGGCCTCGTCATTGCGAACCCAACGTAACTCGTTTCATCTCAAATGAACGTCAGGAGCGAGAGATATTGCAATCTGTTCATAAAGTCAAACATGCAAAAAAAGGACGCTGACTGTATAGTCCGTACAGGCTGACGTGGCAGGGCCGTACGACTGTACTATGACATGGCAGAGTTTTGTTGGCTATTGAGGGTGAATGATATCTCGACACGTGGCATTGTTTGGTCAAGTGATTGGGTGCCACGTGGCCCAATCATGGGCTGCCACATGGCACCCCTTTATTGGCTTTTGATTGTTATGTAAAATTATATTGGAGTCCATGGGGTTCGACCCCCGGACCTCCCCACCGCATAGTGCCTTCACGAAATCTGTCCGACCAATGGACCACCGGTTTCGCCTTGCTATGTATGCGGGATCATATATATTTGAATTTGCAATTTGTAAAGTTTGGCAGGGGGTCGGGCCGGGGCTTAGCCCCGACCCGTAGTCATATCGTTTGCTATGTGACCATATATATATGTATTGCGCGGGAATGTTAAACCGTAAGACAAACCCTGGTCGCATGGGTTATATTTATATGACCATGCTCTATGTTGAAAGGGCGTGCGGGGTTTTATGTTTGTAATGTGTAAAGCCACGGTCTTATGGTATTATGCCATGTGCCCACGATTGGAGTGCGGGGAGTTAGTACGGTTGGCACGGTTTCAACCATTTGGCCCTATTTTCTATAGCGCGCGGTCATATGACCCTTATGTGCCCAGGTGCTAGGCGGTTAGGGGTTGGCACACCCATAACCGTCCTACAGTTTGCACCGTTGGCGCGGTTGTGCCCAGTGCTGGGTTTTTATGCTATATATTGCATGTGTGCCAGGTTCATTGGACAAGGGTGCATTTTGTAGATGCAGAGACAACAATCTTGAAGGGGGGACTTCTAGGAGGCATAACTTCTTCGTTTTTCGACCGATTGAGGTGCCAAAAAAGCCCAGCTAGGTGTTTTTGGATGCTCTGAAGCCATTGGAGCAGTCGGTTCGTCAATTTGAGCATTGTAAGGCATGTTTTTGATCACTTTGAGCAATTAATAATAATGATCCATTGGAAGCTGGACCAAGAGATGTAGCCCAAGAGAGGGGTGCACTCCTTTATCAATTGCTGTGTTTTATGTGCTTATGTTCATTGATTATGCTGTTGTATATATGTATTTTGCATGAGTAATCCTTAAATTTATGTGTTGCAAAGTTGATCCATTTTCTTTTAACACATAACATTTACTTGTAATAATTTCAAGATTTTCAAGTCTTCTTCATTTTTAGATCACAAGCCCAAATGCTTTACTAGGCTCATTGATTCTACTCCATATCTCTAGTTGTACCAATGCTTGTACAATCTTCCACCTCTCTAAATGCACATTTGTGCCATTCCATTGGTACATATCTAGGTTCATTAATGTCACTTTATCTACATCCTTCAACAATCATCTCGTGAGTTTGTTGTACTTGCTCAACTAAACTTGTGCTACTCCATTGGAACTTATCAACAACTAAGTATGAATAGGGTCATCTGTTTGCGTGTCTAGATTCCCCATTATGCCATTTCATTGACACATCCCCAAGCTTTATTGCCCCATTGTCCACAAGGAAACCTGTTGTCCAAGTCTGAAATCATCAACTGAAAAACCGATGACCTTGGCCACCCACCTTATCTACTATTGGGTCTCCAAATCGACACCATTTCCACTGCTAGTACTGCTAGTAAACCCCTCCTTGACCCATTAAAACCACTCTTTTTTCCATAATCATCATCCTTTTTTTCATAAAGGTCATTCAAAGGCTCATGAAGTAACATTATTGGTTTATTAATGGATTTCCATCATTTTTGATAAATTAGGAGAATTAAATAATGTTTTTGTTACTAATGATGGTTTTAAGCATGTACAAATTTTCCTGTAACCAACATAGAGATTCAATAACCTGCATTGGTGTTCGTCATGGGTCCAAGGTTCTAGAAGGAAATCAAAGACTAGGGTTTTTTCACTAAGGCCTTTGACATGATCTAGTGCTATTTAGCTCGCACCCAGGTGCACGTGTGGACCCCTAGCTCATGATTAACAATTCATGCCATAATAAGTAACAATTTCCACTCAGTCAACTTTGACGCGAATTCTAAGCCAATAAAGTTGAATTTAGAAAAACTAAGCTATGGGTTTTGTTCAGAAGGATCCAAATTCATAATTGCATGAGAAGTTTTCCAAAATCCAAAATGGTTTGGGAGATCCAGAGGTTTTTATAATCTAGGTTTGCTTAGATTTCTTGTGTGGCCGAATTTCCAAAACAATGAAAAAAATTCTGAGTTTGTGGGATTTGGTTTCATCCTTCCTCATTTTTTTTTTATATAAATAATACCTTCAAGGAAAGAGGAGGGGGGATCTTTGATAGCTAGCTATGTTTGACCCATGGAAATACATTTGTAATCTCCAATTTTCAATTTGCAATAAAACAATTTATGCAATTCTCTGTGTGTGTGTGACAATTAAGTAGATCATCGTTTTCGAGCAACAATCACTGGATTGGGAGGGCCCCTCAAGCCTGGAGATAGGATGATCACTTGTATTTTTTAATTTATGTTCATTATTGTTTAATTTTTTTAGTTTGGATTATGTGCTATTCTTTTACGTTGAAGTTAATCGTGTCAGTTGTCACTGGAATTCAGAGAATCTCCTTTTAAAGTAGAACACCCACATTTTCATTGTAACTGCCTCTTCTCATATGCACTACATCTCTGTTTTAAACCCATACTCTGTTTTGACCATCATATATAATATACAAAGCACATTATTTCCTTATGAAGACCTCATTCTATTAGTTCTTAATCGATCCACAGTCATAAGAGAATAAATTGTCTTTCAATCATAGTTGTGTGCATTCTTTTGAGGTTGATTTGTGAGTTTGTCTTTTGATTCAATTTCCTTGAGTTCACATGATTTCATGAGTGTGATTTATTACCTATTTCACCGAGTTCATTGTGATTTTAGCCTGAGTTTCATAATGTGTAGATGAAAGAATTAGATTATAAAGAGTACTTTGTTATATATATATATATATATATATATATATATATATATATATTTCTATGTAATTTACTTTTCCGTAGCATGTTTAATGAACTTTTGTACGCACCAATACAAGGATAAGCCAGTGAAGATTGAGGATTCATTTTCCACTCACGTAAAATCACATGAACACTTAAAACAATGAAAGATTGTGATTCATAACTCAATAGCATTTGATAAACCTTGCAATCCAGTGTTGAGCTTTGTAGTTTGGTTTACTTGCCTTTGATTTCATTTATTGCATTTCAGAGTGTGGATTTGAAGTAGTTTCCGACATAGCATAGGATAAGTTAGGCTTACACCCTTATTTATCTTAGCTTAGTGATTAAATTGCTTTGATTACATGTAGCATATATCTCATCATATTTTAAATGATAAAACTGAGTTTATTTTGTTGCGATGAACACCATATTAATTTTGGTGCAAGATTCACAACCAGAGCCTTTAAAACTCTTTAATGTTGACTCAATGAATCCTTTTCTAATTGCCAAAGTGTGAATGGATTAATTTTCCTTTGCATGCCAAATTTGATTTTGCAATCATAAGAATTGTTTCACTTGAAGGTGGGAACGAGATTACATGATGCTCAGGACTTGCTTGAGTGAGAGATTGCAACCTGCACCAACATGGTGTTTTCTTGTTTTGTGTCCCAATGAAAAAGTTTCTTGTGATTTGCTAGTATAGTTTCATGATCTTTGCATAGATTATATAATCATGCTAGTCCTAGTCCTTGCACATACAATGTTGGCACGTCTAATATTACGTCCTCAGATTGATGATTTAATGATCACTTAAGTTAATTAACTTGCTTTACATTTTTGGCGCTATTGTTGGGGAGGTGCTACAAGGGATTAAAAGCATAGGTAGGTTATTTTCACAAGTTTTTGTTTTGTAGCTACAATTTCAACTTGGGGGAGGAGAAGCAGTAAGATGTAAATGCACCCTTACTTCAAGAATTCTAAAGAGGTTCTAGCCAGATACATTCACTTTGGTGAGTTTGATAGAGACCCACCAGGTCAGTTTCCCATAGGTGCAGAGTTATAAGTAAACTCCATTGCAAATCCAAGCTCGAGTCGCTCTCAATTTCATTATACGGGCCCAAAATCCTCTGTTAAAGAGTTTGGAATACTTTTTTCTCACACCAGTCTCTGTTGGTGCTTATCTATAACGCCCAAATCCATGCACTTATCCTCTTCATGACCAACTATTAGAACTCTACGCTTAAAACCAGGCGCCTTTATTTAGTCTAGCACTAAGCCGTTTCGTCAACACGAACAGATGCTAGTGACTTGGTGCTTATTCCCTTAAGAAATTAAGCCTTGGTACTAATACTCCTCGCGACCAATGGTTGTGACGAGGTGCTTATATTTTCCAAAACCATGCGCCAAAACCCTATGGTTATACTCCTAGCACTTTTTCGATACACGTTCAACCTTGGCCATAGATATCCTCTTTCTCATTGATGCTAGGATCTATTCCTCTTGATCATGGATTACCATTGATCCTTTCATGATCAATGATCACAATAGTCTCGCCACGTGTCATTTCCTGTATGGATGCCTTTACGTCATCTTGACGTATCTCGGTCTCAGGACGTCGAAACTTTTATACTATCCAACAAATAGAAACACGTTGAGGTCTGAGATCTGAAATAATATGGATTGTTGATCCTACTAGTGATCAATGGTCACAATATTCCCATCCCTGTTGTAAAACTACCAGTATGCGCTTTTGGATTGCCTACGTGGATGTGCCACCTATCATTTGTTTATTAGGATGCCATGTGTCACTTCATTTCGTGGATTTCACACACACCATTTGCTAAATGGATTTTAACATGTGTCATCCTTTGTATGGACCATGTGTCACTCCCTCAATGGATTTTATTACGTCAACATGAAATTTTTCGACATCGGGACATCAAGACCTTTCAAAATTCTCATCAACCAAAAAATTCTAAGGACTGCAGTCCACCGTAATGAGAATCGTTGATATGGTGGCTTGTACTAGATCTAATATGAACTACTGATCTCCTCTAGACATGGATTGGTCGCCTTTCCTTTAACTTCCCTGCACCTTATAAACCTCGATACACTGTCGTCTGTCGATCTTCCTTTAGATTTGACAGTCAGATCTGTTCCCGTCACCAAACTATCGAGACTTTTGTAGCCTCAAACGATTTATATCCTCTGATGCCCATAGTATGCTATAATGAGAACCATCGATCTGAATCTGGATTGAATGGTCACAATTCTACATTTACGTGCACGAGGAATTTACTATGATCTCGATCCAATGTTTAGGACTTAACTTGACCCTGATTCAACGGTTGTTGTTCCTCGATGCTTACCTTGCACATAGAAAAATATTTTACCTCTGTTCATCCACAACTCCAAACAACTCAACCCAAAATGTCTTCGATTAGGATCATCGATGTCTTCGATGATCGATGATCGATGATCGATTGCGATTTGAACCTGTACACCACTGGTTAGAGAACAATTTAACACACAGAGGATATGATATGGATTCAATAACTCACACTTCATCTAATGATATAAAAATACTAGATAAACACACATAGATTCTATAAATGAATCTGTACACAATTACATAAGGCCTTCTCGCCTTCCTTGGCCCGATTTACATTCAATTGGCCTCTGTTTGGCCTTTTGGCCACACTTGTCCTCTCTACTTAGACTCTACCTCTTTCTTAATATGTCTCTACATACACCTTTTGATTGCTCTTAGGATTACAAAATATACAACATAGGGCTGAAACCTGAATTCGTTTCAGATCCTACTTTGACTCCACAAATTTTGCAAGGATCTCTCAGATCCACAATATCCTAAAGAGATCACTTTAGGATCTCTTCTAGACCTCACAACTCTCAAGATCTACTATCATAGGTAGATTCACTTAAATTTAACCAAACTCAATTAAACAAACCCTATCCTATGCATTCCTTCTAGAATTTCAATAAAAAATAGGAAATTACAATAATAACAAGTTAGGAAACCAACTCCCTTCATAAATTCAAAGACCCCCAAGGTCTATTCAATAAGGTAATTTTTGAAGGAAAAAATGCTCACGCATCAGACTCCCAGGGTTAAAATTTTCATGATCTCCTAATCATGTGTCTTCAATCAAAGTCTTGTTCTGATCCTCTATTGATGCCTATCCATATGCTCTGCTACATATGTCCTCTACTACTACCCTCCATCTTCCAAGATTACAAATTTTGTTGTGCTGTTGCTCATACTGTTGGCTACCCTGTTGTCTCATTTCCGCCTGAGATTTTCCAAGATCCCATATCTGACTTTGTTGCTTACCAATTACATTGCTGACATAATCTATCTCAACCAACTGTAGTTTGTGGCTGAATGCACCTCTCATCTCATGGTATCATCATATGGACTTATTCATCTTTAACTTCCATAAATAATCTATTTCAATGTCCAATTCTTCCTTTTACCGATCCATGGTATTGCTGCAAACTTATTGATGCACTTATGTAGACATAATGTGTATTTCTCTTGCTTCCATTTCTTCATCCTTTTCCTGCATCCATCTTGCTACAACAATAAGCTCCTTTTTGTTTTCCTTTATGTCCTTAGATCCATGGGAATACTCGTTAAAGTCTGCAACTACGACCTGTAGTTTCTTATTGTCCTCATTTCCATTTCCTTTAGACAAATATGCATCCTTTGGTTGTCTAGAATTCACATACCCAGATAAACAATTGGTTTGAAAAGATAATAATTATTCTTCTCCTCTTGATGCCTCGAATCCTTCCTTTATATCATGTATCATTGAAGACTCTTCTCCTGCAACAACTATGCAGTTTTCATCAATCCTTGGATTGATCAACCGCTCTTCCAGTAGCCTTAATTCTTCACCATAATCTCTCAACATTATCTTTGAATGTTTCTTTTCAATTCCTTCATTTTCTATGTGGCTGTCTTCATATCCTGCATACATACACCAATTATTAATTTCAAATCCATGAGACTCTTGGGTCTCATCTGACATCATCTCCTTGTGTTGGTTTGAGCACTTCATAAGACTGTCATCATCTTTTTCCTGATTTATAAGTTGTGTATAGTCTTCCCCATGACTATTTTTATGAGATAATTGTTGGACACACCGACTACACTGAGAGGGGGCGGGGGGTGAATAGTGTAGGGATCTTTTTCCCAAAACTTCCCCTTCACAAAATTCTTAGTTAGCTATCACCGTTTACTCATTACTTATTACTGTCATTCATAACCAGTCAAATGCAATTATACATCAATAATATATCATCAACAAATCATCACCACTAGGAACACAAGGAACACATGATGTATGTACAATTTTCTTTTTATCACGGACTTCAATCCTTGGGTTATCAACAACAACTGAATAATGTACAATTCTACAAGATCACCAGCTCTATAATGTAAGACTCATCTTACACACTCAATGCCAACTGATATGAGGCAACAATCCTCAACATATGTCAATTTGTCAACAGTTACGCGACCTGTCGGTAGTTCAGCACGCGTATGTACGAGCCCTACTAGTAGTGCAACCCGCATATGTACGCGCTCTGGCTCACTACAACTCGCGTATGCTTTCAGAAACTAGGGTTTATGAAACTTCATCTTTCTGGCCCTTCAGACTCATTCTCTTCTGTCACATCCAATTATGATCTTGTCACTGTATAATATGAACCATAACCGATCTCAACACATCTATGTTCTTCTACAACAAACTCATTCTCCTCAACCATACAATATGGATGCTACTCATCATGTAAAAACAACCAATATTCTATAGAAATCATATCAATACTGAATCATAAGAGTGTTTATCACTCCATCAACCAACACAAACCACATCACAACAACCATACCAAGAATGCCTTAAGTATTCACAACACAACAAGCAAGAGTATCCATCAAGACAAAAATGTAACCATACCAGAGTTTCTATAGCAGATCTGAGCCCATAGAATGCAGATCTAGAACCTGCTTTAGTCTCCAAGAGAATGCCATCAACTCAATCACAATTCTTCATGACTTCACTCACTGTACGTGCCCGAGCTCACTGCAACCGCATATACCTCAGAAACTAGGGTTTCTGAGCTTCCGAGACTTTTTTTGTCATGATCTCAGACTTGCTGAAACTTTGATGCGTCCATGAGATCCTCCAGACGATCTCCCTCTCATGATATATCTTCAATACATGCTCAAGGATGTACACGAGATCTCACAAAAGATACACAAGAGGTACATTTCACAAGAGACCCTTGCCTCTTATTTATACTCTCCAAGTAGCTATCTTCTAGGTCACTTAACCCACTTCTAGGTTAATTAACCTAATTTCATCTTTTCAGGGTTAACCACTTTCCATAAATAGAAAGTTCTCCATTACTTTATCATTTAAATATTTCTTCTTGACTTTGTCACCTCACTTTATCATTTAAATAATCTTCTTTGATTTTATCACTTCACTTTATTATTTAAATAATCCTCCTTGACTTTGTCACTTCACTTTATTATTTAAATAATGATTTCTTCTTTTCAACCACTTCGACTTCTTTGACCTCTTGGGACTTCAAGCCAACATATGAGGGTCCTTCATCTTCGTAGGGCCATAACTCTCAAACTATAAGGAATTATGTGACATTCCACATACCACCGAAAATGGCATGACAAGCATTATCCATCTAGGATAGTTTCACCAACAAATTGACCGACCTTCATCTCATTATTCCACATATAAGGATGGGTTCTCTAACCATACTTCTAGGATAAATTAACCGTAAAGCGTCTTCCCATGAGGGCTTTCACCATAAGGGGACCACTTAGGAGTTCATCCATTTGTGCAACTTATCAACCATGATAAGACAATAATGACTCATCTTTACATCAACCCAACTATGCATCATATCAATGACTATGATTCCACTTGTCAACTATCAATCACATCAAGGACACTACATCAATCAATCAATCCTTTGGCATCAATCAATCAATCCTTTGGCATCAATCAATCACTTGACATCAATCAATCACTTGACATCAATCAATCAATCACTTGACATAAATCTTTGGCACCAATGACAACATGATCCAACAATCTCCCCCTTTGGCATTGATGGCAATACCAACATTGATGTCAACACCAATCATTGATGTCAACATGTAGACAAGGCATGCTCTACATCAACAGTCATATATCGATGTGACTATCTCTCTACATCAATAATCACCAATCACATCAATGTGACTATATCTCCCTCTTTGACATCAATGGAAAAAGGGTCATTCTCCCCTTGGGGCTGCTCTTCCTGTGACTATCTCCCCCCCTGTCTGAATCCCTTTGATCTTCCTATGAATAATCTCTCATGTTTTGAACAAGGGATATCACTCTGATGTAATGCTGAATATGTATTTCTCATACTCCCCCTGTAACCATCGCTTCCCATGGAATTATGCTTATGTGCTCTTTCTTCAATATAGGGCTCTTTCCTATTATGCATCTGATAAGTATCTCCTCCTAGAATCATGGGAAGAAGAATGACTCCCCCCATGGGTATGTCTCTCCCTATCTATGACCTATCCATGCATCAAACTCATGCCATACAAAACATCCTGACGCAAAAGATATGTCAATGAATGAACAAATACATCATGTGCCAAAATGTGTGTCCACCATGCATAACACCCATTTACATCAACACCATACAATGTGCCATAAGATATCATCAATGGAATGCATCAATCGTATGCCTCTACCAACATGCCAACCATGTGCATCTACCAACATGCTAAACAAGTAATACCAATGGTATATTTTTAGCCAAGTACTATCATCCAAGCATATACCATCTATGAGTGTACCAAACATGTATGTCAACATGCATCACCACTTGTACCAAGAAAGTATCACAACAAGATGAATCCTCATCCATGTATACCAAATCCACACAAAACATGTGCCGATCAACCTGCTAGTAGGTGCCTCTATCAATGTACTATAAGTGTACCGATCATGCATCAACTTTATATCAAGCTATTACTTTTCAATGTTGTACAACATGATCAACAATGCACCTAGAATCAACTCACCAACTACATGTCCCAATATGTAGCCCATCCATATGCCAAATGCATGCACAAAGTTATCCAACAAATATGCTTCTACTAATACATCATAAGATATATCAATGAGACTCAAATATGTACCAACCATGTACTCCAACAGATCAGCCTCAATCCTCCATTCACTACAACAAATACTAGGCATCCAATAATACATGTACTAGTAGTATGCTTTAAAAGATCAATGACATCTCTAGCTATCATTATCAAGATATATCACATAACCAAGGTGCCATAACTTCACTGTCATAATCAACATTTTTCTTCAACAGTAAATGCCTCAAACCATACTCATGGGTTAGTGCCACCCATCCAAGATAACCTTTCATTTTATATCATCACATTACATAATCCAATATGTAAACATGAAAACCTGCAACAAACAATGTCATAACCTGCAACAAACAATGTCAGACCCTTCATCACAAAGTTATACAATCACTTCAAGCTTCAACCCATGTGCATGGCCCTTTTTCCCTAGGCTTTACCACATACGCGGCCTGCTGCGCAAACAACTCGCGTATGTATGCGACTGTTACCACTGTCACCCGCGTATGCTTCTGTAGATGTCACACTTGAGCCTCCCTTAAGGATTCCATTTTACTCTGGCTGTTCAGTCTTATTCACCCACTTTTGAAGGTATCCCTTCTTCTTAGAACTTGATCTCTGAGCTTCCATTTTCTCAAAGATGTCTCCCTTCCTTACTTCATTCCTTCTTCTAGTCATACTATATGAAGTCCTCATCATGGAATTTCTTCTTGTATTCCAACAATCCTAGGAATTGTGGCCAAATCTACTATAGCTGTAGCATCTCATGGTGTGACAGTGAACAATAATGTGTCCTACTTAATCACATCTCCAACACCTTATGGTGTTATGAAATCTTCCACTATTTCTCCTTGCATAAGATTTGCATTCCAAAGATTTGTGACTATATTCATTACATGAATGACATTGACCATGAAAAACACTTTCAAACCTTTGCTTTGGTGTCTATATTCTCTGAGGTGTAAGGATGGGTTATTGATGTCTTCTTTGCTTTGTTCTTTTGAATTTTTCTTTGCTTTGTGTAGATGGTTGATTTTCAACATTGTCTTCATCCTTTGAGAGTGAGGGACTTACACCATGCTTCTTTGAGGTGATTTCTTCAACATATGTAGCTTCTCCCTTGTATCCAAGACCTGATTTATCATTTGGTGATCTTTGACTTTCCAAGATCTCATTCAAGATTTTGAGCTATTCAAGAATTTGTTTGACTTTTCTACTTTCTTTCTAAGATCAACAATTTCAACTTCTAACTTATGACATGATTCTTATTTTTCATTTATTTGATCCCTCAATAGTTACTCTACCCTTTTGTCTTGTTCAATTTGGGTCTTGAGATGGACAATAATTTCAAAACTTTTGCTAATATCATCATCTACCTTCTTATCTTCTTTTTCATTCTCTAGTCTTGTGATCTCTTCTTCCTTTCCATTTAATTGAGTCTTATTACTCTCTTCTTGTTCTTTGAGCATTTCCTTTAACTTCAAGATGTGCTTTTGACTCTTCTTAAGAAACTTTTTAGTGTTATCCGAAAGATAGCTATAGTCTATATAATAGTGGTCATTGCTATATTCATATAGACTTCTTTCATTTTTCTCTTTAAGCTCCAATAGTTTTTCTTCTACTTCTTCAATGGGATAAAAATCAATTGATTTTATCCATAATACTTTTATATTTTCTTCTTCACTAGTAGAGAAAAATTCAACATCATCACACTTTGAATTATTGCAATCAAGGGTTTGTGGAGATTCTTTACCTTCATTTGAAATGTCTTCAAGATCTTCCTCTTTGTCAACATCATCACATGATTCTTTGCCTTCATTTGAAATGTCTTCAAGGTCTTCCTTTTTGCCAACATCATCACATGATTCTTTGCCTTCATTTGAAATGTCTTCAAGATATTACATTTTGCCAACATCACATTTAGAAATAATTCAATCAAGAGTTTTTGGAGATTCTTTACCTTCATTCTTCTGATGGAGTTGTCATTAAGGTCTTCCTTTTTGTTTTGATATGTATCCTCTAGCTTTAGCCATAGATCATTGGTGGAAGTGCATTGTCCCATGCTCTCTTTGATATGGCTTGAGAGTCCACTAAGAATGGTCTTGAGAGCCAATGCATCATTCTTCTTTCCTTCCCTTTGAGCTGCAAACTTTGACTTGTTCTTAAAAGAAACTGATCCGCCAATGGATGCCTTCCAAATACCTGCTCCCATTTCCTTTAGATGCACTCTCATCTCTATTCTCCAAGTATAATAGTTTTCCTCCTCAAGGATTGGAACTTCATCATCCATTTGTGTGTCTATGGATCTCCTTCAAGCTTGTTAAGGCTTATAGTGAAGGCCTGCTCTGATACCAATTGTTGGAAACACGGACTACACTGAGAGGGAGGGGTGAACAGTGTAGGGCTCTTTTTCCCAAAACTTCCCCTTCACAAACTTCTTAGTTAGCTATCACCATTTACTCATTACTTATTATTGTCATTCATAACCAGTCAAATGTAATTATACATCAACAACATATATTAACAATATATCATCAACAAATCATCACCACTAGGAACACAAGGAACACAAGATGTATGTACAATTTTCTTTTTATTACAGAATTCAATACTTGGGTTATCAACAACAACTGAATAGAGTATAACTCTACAAGAGCACCAGCTCTATAATACAAGACTCAAGTTACACACTAGGCACCAACTGAGATTAGGCAACAATCCTCAACATATGTCAATCTGTCAATAGGTATGTGACCTATTAGTAGTTCAACACACATATGTACACGCCCTAACAGTAGTGCAACCGACATATGTACTCGCTCTGGCTCACTACAACCCGCGTATGCTTTCAGAAACTAGGGATTCTGAAACTTCATCTTTCTGGCCCTTTAGACTCTTTCTCTTCCACCACATCCACTTTTGATCTTGTCATTGTATAATCTGAACCATAACCGATCTCAACACATCTATGTTCTTCTACAACAAACTTATGCTCCTCAACCATACAATATGGATGCTACTCATCATGTACAAACAACCAGTATACTATAGAAATCATATCAGTATTGAATCATAAGAGTGCTGATCACTCCATCAACCAACACAAACCACATCACAACAACCATACCAATAATTCCTTAAGCATTCACTACACAACACACAAGAGTATCCATCAAGACAACAATGTAACCATACCATAGTTTCTATGGTAGATCTGAGCCCATTGAATGCATATCTGGAATCTTCTCTAGTCTCCAAGAGCCTATCATCAGCTCAATCATAAGTCTTTATGACTTCACTCACTGTATGCACCCTATCCTCATACAACCCGTGTATGTATGCACCCTAGCTCACTGCAACCAACGCATACCTCAAAAACTAGGGTTTCTGATCTCCCAAGACTTTTGCTGTCATGATCTCAGACTTGCCGAAACTTTGATGTGTCCATGAGATCCTTGAGACGATCTCCCTCTCAGAATAGATCTTCAATACATTCTCAAGGATGTAAAAGAGATATCAGAAAAGATACACAAGAGGTACATTTCACAAGAGGCCCTTGACTCTTATTTATACTCTCCAAGTAGCTATCTTCTAGGTCACTTAACCCACTTCTAGGTTAATTAACCTATTTTCATCTTTTTAGGGTTAACCACTTTCCGTAAATAGAAAGTTCTACATTACTTTATTATTTAAATATTTCTTCTTGACTTTGTCACCTCACTTTATCATTTAAATAATCTTCTTTGATTTTTTCACTTCACTTTATTATTTAACCATCCTCCTTGACTTTGTCACTTCACTTTATTATTTAAATAATGATTTCTTCTTTTCAACCACTTTGACTTCTTTGACCTCTTAGGGCTTCAAGCCAACATATGAGGGTCCTTCATCTTCGTAGGGCCATAACTCTCAAACTATGAGGAGTTATGTGACATTCCACATACCACTGGAAATGGCATGACAAGCACTATCCATGTAGGATAGTTTCACCAACAACTTGACTAATCTTCATCTCATTATTCCACACATAAGGATGGGTTATCCAACCATACTTCTAGGATAAATTAATCGTAAGTGTCTTCCCATGAGGGATTTCACCATAAGGGGACCACTTAGGAGTTCATCCATTTGTGCAACTTATCAACCATGATAAGACAATAATGACTCATATTTACATCAACCCAACTATGCATCATATCAATGAATATGATTCTACTTGTCAACTATCCATTCACATCAAGGACACTACATCAATCAATCCTTTGGAATCAATCAATCAATTTACATCAATCAATCACTTGACATCAATCAATCACTTGACATCAATCAATCAATTAATTGACATCAATCTTTGGCATTAATGACAACACGATCCAACAATCTTCCCCTTTGTCATTGATGGCAATACTAATATTGATGTCAACACCAATCATTGATGTTAACATGTAGACAAGGCATGCTCTACATCAACAATCATATACCAATGTGACTATCTCTCCAAATCAATAATCATCAATCACATCAATGTGACTATCTCTCCCCCTTTGACATCAATGACAAAGGGTCATTCTACCCTTGGGGTTTCTCCCCCTGAGACTATCTCTCCCCCTATCTGAATGCCTTTTATATTCCTCTGAATAATCTCTCCCCTTTTGAACCAGGGATATCACTCTGATGTAATGCTGAAGATAGATTGCTCATACTCCCCCTGTGACCATCATTCCCCCTGGAATTATGCTTCTGTGCTCTTTCTTCAAATATAAGGCTCTTTCCTATTATGAAAATGATAAGTATCTCCTCCTAGAATCATGGGAAGAAGAATGACTACCCCTATGGGTATGTATCCCCCTATCTTCTCTGCAATTTGAACAATATGCTTCTGCTGCAAATGCTACTTCTCAGCTGGATTATAGAACAATCACATTTTCTATGACGATCCTTGGGCCTGTCCATGCATCAAACTCATGCTATACAAAACATCCAGAAGAAAAATATATGTCAATGAATGAAAAAATACATTATGTGCCAAAATGTGTGCCCACCATGCACAACACCCATGTACATCAACACCATACAATGTGCCATAAGATATCATCAATGGAATGCATCAATCATATGCCTCTACAAACATGCCAGTCATGTGCATCTACCAACATGCTAAACAAGTAATACCAATGGTATATTTTTAGCCAAGTAATATCATCCAAGCATATACCATCTATGAGTGTACCAAACATGTATGTCAACATGCATCACCACTTGTACCAAGAAAGTATCACAACAAGATGAATCCTCATCCATGTATACTAAATCCACACAAAACATGTGCCGATCAACCTGCTAGTAGGTGCCTCTATCAATGTACTAGAAGTGTACCAATCATGCATCAACTATAGATCAAGCTATGACTCCTCAATGTTGTAGAACATGATCAACAATTCACCTAACATCAACTCACCAACTACATGTCCCAATATGTAGACCATCCATATGCCAAATGCGTGCACAAAGTTATCCAACAAATATGCTTCCACTAATACATCATAAGATATATCAATGAGACTCAAATATGTACCAACCATGTACTCCAAAAAATCAACCTCAATCCTCCATTCACTACAATAAATACTAGGCATCCAATAATACATGTACTAGTAGTATGCTTCAAAAGATCAATGACATCTCTAGCTATCATTATCAAGATATATCTTCAACAATAAATGCCTCAAACCATACTCATGGGCTAGTGCCACCCATCCAAGATAACCTTTCATTTTATATAACCACATTACATAATCCAATATGTAAACATGAAAACCTGCAACAAACAATGTCAGAACCTGCAACAAACTATGTCAGACCCTGCATCATAGAGTTATACAATCACATCAAGCTGCAACCCATGTGCATAGCCATTTTCCCCTAGGATTTACCACATGTACATGACCAACTGCACAGACAAATCACGTATGTACGCGACCTATTCAAGGTCATCCTGCGTATGTATGCGACTGTTACAACTGTCACCCACGTATGCTTATGTAGATGTCACACTTGAGCCTCCCTTAAGGATTCCATTATGCTCTGGTTGTTCAGTCTTCTTCACCCACTTCTGAAGGTATCCCTGCTTCTCAAAACTTGAGCTCTGAGTTTCCATTTTCTAAAAGATGTCTCCCTTCCTTAATTCATTCCTTCTTCTAGTCATACTATATGAAGTCTTCATCATGGATTTTCTTCTTGTATTCCAACAATCCTGGGATTTGTGGCCGAATCCACTACAACTGTAGCATCTCATGCTGCGATAGTGAGCAATAATGTGTCCTACTTGATCACATATCCAACACCTTATGGTGTTATGAAATCTTCCACTACTTCTCCTTGCATAAGATCTGCATTCCAAAGATTTTTGACCATATTCATTACATGAATGACATTGACCATGAAAAACACTTTCAAACCTTTGCTTTGGTGTCCATATTCTCTTAGGTGTAAGGAGAGCTTCTTGATGTCTTCCTTGCTTTGTTCTTTTAAAATTTTCTTTGCCTTGTGTAGATGGTTGATTTTCAACATTGTCTTCATCCTTTGAGAGTGAGGGAGTTACCTCATGCTTCTTTGAGGTGCTTGCTTCAACATATGTATCTTCTCCCTTGTATCCAAGACCTAATTTATCATTTGGTGATCTTTGACTTTCCAAGATCTCATTCAAGATTTTTGAGCTATTCAAGAATTTGTTTGACTTTTCTACTTTCTTTCTAAGATCAACAATTCCAGCTTCTAACTTATGACATGATTCTTCTTTTTCATTTATTTGACCCCTCAATAGTTCCTCTACCCTTTTGGCTTCTTCAATTTGGGTCTTGAGATGGACAATAATTTCAAAACTTTTGCTAATCTCATCATCTACCTTCTTATCTTCTTTTTCATTCTCTAGTCTTGTGATCTCTTCTTCCTTTCCATCCAGTTGAGTCTTATTACTCTCTTCTTGTTCTTTGAGCATTTCCTTTAACTTCAAGATGTGATTTTGAATCTTCTTAAGAAACTTTTTAGTGTTATCCAAAATATAGCTATAGTCTATATAATAGTGGTCATTGTTATATTCATATATACTTCTTTCAATTTTCTCTTTAATCTCCAATAGTTTTTCTTCTACTTCTTCCATGGGATAACAATCAATTGATTTTATCCAAACTACTTCTAGATTTTCTTCTTCACTAGTAGAGAAAAATTCAACATCATCACACTTTGAATTATTGCAATCTAGGGTTTGTGGAGATTCTTTACCTTCATTTGAAATATCTTCAAGATCTTCCACTTTGTCAACATCATCACATGATTCTTTGTCGTCATTTGAAATTTCTTCAAGATCTTCCTTTTTCCCAACATCATCACATGATTCTTTGCCTTCATTTGAAATGTCTTCAAGATCTTCCATTTTTCCAACATCACATTTGGAAATAATGCAATCAAGTTTTTTTGGAGATTCTTTACCTTCATTCTTCTTGATGGGGTTGTCTTTAAGGTCTTCCTTTTTGCTTTGATATGTATCCTCTAGATTTAGCCATATATCCTTGGTGGAAGTGCATTGTCCCATGCTCTCTTTGATAGGGTTTGAGAGTCCACTAAGAATGATCTTGAGAGCCAATGCATCATTCTTCTTTCCTTCCCTTTGAGCTGCAAAGTTTAACTTGCTCTTCAAGGAACCTGATCCACCAATGGTTGCCTTCCATATACCTGCTCCCATTTCCTTTAGATGCACTCTCATCTCTATTCTCCAAGTAGAATAGTTTTCCTCCTCAAGGATTGGAACTTAATCATCCATTTGTGTGTCTATGGATCTCCTTCAATCTTGTTAAGGCTTATAGTGAAGGCTCGCTCTGATACCAATTGTTGGACACACCGACTAGACTGAGGGGGGGGGGTGGTGAACATTGTAGGGCTCTTTTTCCCAACACTCCCCCTTCAAAAACTTCTTATTTAGCTATCACCATTTACTCATTACTTATTACTGTCATTCATAACCAGTCAAATGTAATTATACATTAGCAACATATATCAACAATATATCATCAACAAATCATCACCACTAGGAACACAAGGAACACAAGATGTATGTATGATTTTATTTTTATTATGGACTTCAATCCTTGGGTTATCAACAACAACTGAATACAGTACAACTCTACAAGAGAACCAACTCTATAATGCAAGACTTAACTTACACACTCAACACCAACTGAGATGAGGCAACAATCCTCAACAGATGTTAATCTGTCAACAGGTACACGACCTGTTGGTAGTTCAACACGCATATGTACGCACCCTACCAGTAGTGCAACCTACTTATGTATGCACTTTAGATCACTACAGCCTGTGTATGCTTTCATAAACTAGGGTTTCTGAAACTTCATCTTTCTGGCCCTTCAAACTCATTCTCTTCTGTCACATCCACTTATGATCTTGTCATTGCATAATCTGAACCATAACCGATCTCATGTAATGTCCCTTTCCAAATAGGAGCTCTAGAGAGGAGGCTTTAATGGTCTAAAATGCCCCATTAGACTATAGCTAGGGCCAAAGAGTGGTAAACAGGGTTACTAGAGGTCACTCCAGTCATAGGTGTTATATTTGAAAAGTGACATTGAGCTAAAAAGGGTTAAAAGTGCTTTTAAGTCATTATGGGCTAAAAATAGAAGTCAACAGTGAATTAGGGTTTCAACAGTGATTTAGGGTTTTGGAAGTCAACAGTGAATTAGGGTTTCAGCATGATTTAGGGTTTTAGAAAGCTATAAAGGAAGGGTCAACGACCTAATTCATCATTATGCAGATTATGACTTGTCATTGAGAAGAAGAGGCGCATCTCAGGAGAGATAGTTCAGTGTATTCCAAGAGGAAGACACCAGTTGGCTGATTTCAGTGTTGAAAGACACACCCTAGTCACTGGGAAGATCATCCAGGTCTTCCATCATTCTTCATTGATTCTGCAGTGCTCCCATATTTCGCGTATTATATTTTAGTTGCTTATTTGTATTCTGACTAAGATCCTTTTGTCTTTTGATCTAGCCGAGTGTTGTTATTTTATTCAGCCACAATTGCTTATTTGTATTCCGGCTAAGATCCTTTGTCTGTTGATCTAGTCGAGTATTGTCAATTTATTCAGTTGCATTCAACCATTTTGTAATACACAGAGATATCATAATACAAACTTTGCAGTCCTTTGTCATGTTTATTATTTGTATGATCATTTATATGCTGTAAACCTTTGATCCTACACACACATTAGCAGGGTTTCCTAGACTAGCCAAGTCAGGAACATTACAGTGGTATCAGAGCTTTAGTCTTGCCAGCCTATGACTAAAAACAATGAGTGCAACAGAAGACCCAGAGGGTCGTGAACACGTAGGTGATGAATATGTCACTTACAACAAGCATCTGGAAAGAAGGCATAGGCCTAATTTTACCCTTTTTCCTCCTAGCTCAGAGGAAGATGAAGAGGCACACAGAGAAGCAGAGATAAGGGTAGAGCGTGAGGATGAATGCGAGGCAGAGAGGATGCTAGGAGACAGATATGAGTGACTAGAGGGTAGTGGCAAGGCCCTTGTAGATCCAGAGGCAACTTTCATGCAGGTTATCAGTGATATGTTAGCTAGTCAATGGACCATGTCTCAGTCCTTGGCACAGGTGGTTGATAGATTGGCTAGAGTGGGCACCCCAGATACACAAGTCCCGCATGAAGCACAAGGGAACTTGGGAGCAGGAAGTAGAACCCAGTCACCCTCTCACACATACACCTCTGCAAGTAGGATTCCCAGACCCTTGTTTCCCAGTTTCCAGAGGGCACCCCCGGTAGTAGCACCGCCACCGATAACACAGAGGCCACCCACTCATTCCGATGACATTGTAGAGTATAGGAGGGAGTACGTAGCATTGGGTCGTGACTTCCATAAGGACATGACCTTAGTCGAGTACTGTGGACTCATACTTAGGAACCACCCCAAAGAGTCACAGAGGGGAGGACCACAACAACAACAGGGGCATAACCTCGATTTCATCCGAAATGTTGGGAAACTCACCATCCCTTCTTTCGATGGATCGTCCAAATACACCTCCAGAGTTTGGGTACATAAGCTAGACACATATTACAAGCTCAACCAAATGACTGAGACAGAGGCCATCAAATTCACGACCTTACACTTGGAGGGTGAGGCACACGAGTGGTAGTATCATGGACTGGTGACATTGGGTCACAATCGCATCACCTCCTATAGGGAGTTTATAGATAGGCTCATGGACAGGTTTGAAAGGAAGGATCCCGAGATACACTTCAGGGATCTAGCCCAGTTGAGACAAACTGGCACAACAAAGGTGTTCATCATAGAGTTTCAGCGGGTAGCCATGGCAGTGATAGATATATCAGAGCCCAGGCTGATCATGCTATTCACAGAAGGACTCACAGATCCTTTGAGAGTATGGGTGAAGGCATACATGCCTCCCACTTTGCAGGATGCCATCCTTCACACTCGAGATCTAGCAGACTCAGTGCCAAATACTAAAACTTTCTCCAAACCATTTATGCCCCAGAGGGATCGAGACAAGAAGCCATTCCAGAGAGAATGGAAGGGCAAGGAGAAGTTGGATGATGAAACTAGGCAATAGCTTATGAGGAAGAAGCTTTGCTTCAGCTGCAGAGATCTTTGGGTCCCAGGCCATAGGTGCATGGGCAAGGGAGAGATTCATTATATTGAGGTAACAACAAATAGCGTGGACAATGAGGAGGAGGAGCAAGACAATGGATCCACTAGTTCAGAGGAGGAGTCAACACCAGCAGAGGAGAAACCTCCCCGTAGACCACCGACACCGGTAGGAGCCCATCCTCCAGTAGTCCCACAACTGCCAGAGCAGGCTAACAAGAGGAAACTAACAATGGGAGGAGTCATAGCGACACTTTCTGGTGTTCCCAGGTATGATACCCTCCATATCAGAGGGATTATTCAGGGGCAATGGGAAAACACCCTGATAGATGGTGGGGCCACCCACAACTTCATCGACGCTTCACTAGTATCGAGATGGGCACTTTAGATAGAGGAGTTTGAGGGGTTTGATGTTGCGGTAGCAGATGGCCACACAATGGAGTGTCTAGAGAGATTTCCAAACTTAGAGATGAAATTAGGCAACTACACAATGAGAGACACATTTTATGTGGTTGACCTATCAGACACAGATGTGGTGTTAGGAGTTCAGTGGATGATTACCTTTGGAAAAATCACTACTAACTACCAAACCTTGGAAATGGGATTCAGAGATCAGGATGGGAAGAAGGTTGTTCTAAGAGGTATGTCAACATGAGCACCCAAGATAGTTTCAACCAAGAGTATGGAGAGGATATTCAGACATGGGGAGGTAGCATATGTTGCAAAATGCTTGATCACTACTCAGAAGGATTCAGAAGGTCGACAATAATACCTTACATAGATCAAGAATTTATTGGGATGACATCAACACGTCTTTGAGGCAATTCCACCAGGGAGACCACCTGACAGGGGGTTTGAGAACACCATTGAGTTGGAGGAGGGGGCCAAACCTATGATCACCCCCCCTATCGTCATCCTAGGAGGTTCAAGGATGAGATAGAGAAGGCAATCAAGGAATTGTTGGCGATGGGACACATCAGACCGAGTAGCAGCCCATTCGCTTCTTTAGTTGTCTTAGTTCTGAAGAAGGATGACACCATGAGGATGTGCATTGATTACCAAGCCGTGAACAAGAAAACCATCAAGAACCGATACCCTTTCCCATGCATTGACAAGTTGATGGATGAACTGCATGGGGCAGTTTTCTTCTCAAAAATTGATCTACGCTCTGGTTATCATCAGATCAACATCCTAGAGCTGGACATAGAGAAGATGACATTTCGATGTCATTTTGGACACTTCGAGTTCCTGGTTATGCCATTTGGGCTAACCAATGCACCCTCTACATTCCAGTATTGCATGAATCATATATTCAAGGATAATTTAAGGGAATCAGTCTTGGTTTTCTTCGACGACATCTTGATCTATAGCCGATCATGGCAAGAGCATATGAGGCACCTGGATGAGGTATTGAGCATCATGGAGGCACAGTCATTATATTCCAAAGAGTCCAAGTGTGAGTTTGATATGACATAGTTTCTTTACTTAGGCCACATCATCAGTGCACAGGGGGTACAGGTGCACCAAGAGAAGATCAGGGCCATTCTGGATTGGTCGATGCCCAAGAATGTGACATAATTGAGGAGCTTCTTCAGGCTGTGCAGCTATTACAGGCGATTCATTTGGGGTTTTTCTCAGCTTGGAGCACTGCTACATATATTACCAAGCATGGGGCCTTCATATGGACTGAGAAATCATAGGAAGCCTTTGATCACATGAAGGAAGTCATGGGCACTTGTCCAATGTTGGCACTACCAGACTTCGCCTTGCCATTTGTACTAGAGTGTGACGCATCCGACGAAGGGATCGGGGCAGTTTTGATGTAGGGAGGACACCCCATTGTATTCAAGAGCTGAAAGCTTAGTCAACCTGAGAGGTTGTACTCCATTTATGACAAGGAAATGTTGGCAATCATGCATGCCTTGACCAAGTTCAGACAATATTTGGTGGGCAACAAATTCATGGTCAAGACCGATCACAACAGTTTGAAGTATTTCCTTGAGTAGAAGGACCTCAGTGAGTGCCAACATAAATGGGTGATGAAGGTACATGCATTCGACTTTGACATAGAGTATGTCAAGGGGAAGAAGAACATTGTGGTCGATGCACCATCGAGGAGACCTGCGACATGTTCTTTTATGGAGATTTCAACAGATTGGAAATCCCACTTGTTAGTGGAATATTCCAAGAACAAGTTCGCTTGTGAGGTGATGGATGGGCAGATACAGGATGACTGGTATAGGGTCATTGACAATGTCATATTTTACAAGGATAGAGTCTACTTGGTGCCAGGTTCAGGGCTTAAGAAGAAGATCCTCACTACAGTTCATGATTCACCTCTAGTAGGCCATCAGGGGGTTTTCAAAACCTACAGACAGATCAGAGAGAGGTTCCCATTGAAGGGCCTCAAACAAGACATTATGAGACACGTCAGTGAGTGTGTGACTTGCCAGCAAAACAAGTCAGAGCATGCTCTTTCAGTAGGGCTACTTCAGCCACTCCCCATTCCAGAGCAGAAATGGAAGAGTATATCTATGTACTTCATCATCGGTCTACCCAATGTCTAGGGTAAGGACTGTATCTATGTAGTGGTAGAAAGATTGATCAAGTTTTCTCACTTCTACACCATACCGACAGAGTACATCGCAGTTCAGGTAGCCGAGCTTTTCTTCAGGGATGTCTTCAGACTTCATGGGTTGCCGAAGAACATTGTCAGTGACAGGGATAGTCGGTTCATAGGGACATTTTGGAGAGAGTTGTTTTGGTTGGTGGGGACAGAGTTGACACCTAGCACCAGCTATCACCCTTATACAGATGGGCAAACTGAGATTGTCAACAAGTGGGTTGAAGGGTATTTGAGGAACTATGTAGGAGGACAACAAAGAACGTGGGTAAAGTGGTTACATTTAGGAGAAACTTGCTACAACACCACCTTCCGAATGTTCATTTGTATGACACCCTACCGAGCATTGTATGGATATGATGATCCCACTTTGGTAGACTTGGTCTTCAGGGAGAGCAGAGCTCCCAAGGCTAAGGATTGGATCATAGAGAGTCAGGAGATCCTCAATTTGTTGAAAGAGAACCTCCAAATGGTGCAAAAGCGATAGAAGATAAGTGCGAACATGCACAGGATAGAGCGCAACTTTGAGGTTGGAGATTTGGTTTTCTTGAGACTCCAACCCTATAGAAAATCATCTCTGAAGAAGAGTGGGGATGAGAAGCTCAAACTCAAATTTTCTGGTCCTTACAGGATCATGCGCTGAGTAGGCAAGGTTGCTTATAAGCTAGAGCTTCCAGAGGGGAGCAAGATTCATAATGTGTTCCACGTGTCTTGCCTCAAAAAGGCAGTGGGACAATTCATTAGCACATCAGAGGAGCTTCCCTCGTTGGATGAGGAGGGACAGTTGGAGTTAGTTCCAGAGGAGGTTTTGGAGTTCCGGGAGCGGAAACTGAGGAGCATGGTCACTAGAGAGTGTTTGATCAGATGGAGATGGCTTCCGGTAGAGGATGCTACTTGGGAGAGTGAACAGGTGTTGCAACACCCTGGACTGGTATTGCTTGAGGACAAGCAATTTCAGGAAGGGAGGACTGTAATGTCCCTTTCCAAATAGGAGCTCCAGAGAGGAGGCTTTAATGGTCTAAACCGCCCCGTTAGACTATAGCCAGGGCCAAAGAGGGGTAAACCAGGTTACTGGAGGTCACTCTAGTCACAGGTGTTATATTCAAAAAGTGACATTGAGCTAAAAAGGGTTAAAAGTGATTTTAGGTCATTATGAACTAAAAATAGAAGTGAACAGTGAATTAGGGTTTCAACTTTGATTTATGGTTTTGGAAGTCAATAGTGAATTAGGGTTTCAACATGATTTATGGTTTTGGGAAGCTATAAAGGAAGGGTCAGCGACCTAATTCATCATTATGCAGATTATGAATTGTCATTGAGGAGAGGAGGTGCATCTCAGGAGAGATAGTTAAGTGTATTCTAGGAGGAAGACACCAGTTGGATGATTTCGGTGTTGAAAGACACACCCTAGTCACCGGGAAGATCATCCATGTCTTCCATCATTCTTCATTGATTCTGCAGTGCTCCCATATTCAGGGTATTATCTTTTAGTTTCTTATTTTTATTCTGGCTAAGATCCTTTTGTCTTTTGATCTAGTTGAGTGTTGTTATTTTATTCAGCCACAGTTGCTTATTTGTATTCCATCTAAGATCCTTTGTCTGTTGATCTAGTCAAGTATTGTTAGTTTATTCAGCCGCATTCAGCCATTTTGTAATCCACAGAGATATCATAATACAAAATTTTCTATCCTTTGTTGCGTTTATTATTTGTATGATCATTTATATGCTGTAAACCTTTGATCCTACACACACATTAGCAACATTTCCTAGACTAGCCAAGTCAAAAACATTACATCTCAACACATCTATGTTATTCTACAACAATCTCATTCTCCTGAACCATACAATATGGATGCTACTCATCATGTACAAACAACCAATATACTATATCAATAATATCAGTACTGAATCATAAGAGTGCTGCTCACTCCATCAACCAACACAAACCACAACAAAACAACCATACCCAAAATACCTTAAGCATTCACTACACAACAAGAAGCAATATCCATCAAAACAACAATGTAACCATACCAAAGTTTCTATGGCAGTTGTGAGCCCATAGAATGCAGATCTGGAACCTGCTTCAGTCTCTAAGAGAATGTCATCATATCAATCACAAGTCTTCATGACTTCACTCATTGTACGCACCCTGTCCTCATACAACCCACGTATGTACGTGCCCTAGCTCACTGAAACCCGCGTATACCTAAAAAACTAGGGTTTCTGAGCTTCTGAGACTTTTGCCGTCATGATCTCAGACTTGCCGAAACTTTGATGTGTCCTTGAGATCCTCCAGACGATCTCACAGAGTTATACAATCACATCAAGCTACAACCCATGTGCATAACCCTTTTTCCCTAGGATTTACCACATATACACAGCCTGCTGCATAGACAAATCACATATGTACGCGACCTATTCAAGGCTAGCCTGCGTATGTACACAACTATTACCACTATCATTCACGTATGCTTCTGTAGATGTCACATTTGAGCCTCCCTTAAGGCTTCCATTCTACTCTGGTTGTTCAGTCTTCTTCACCCACTTCTAAAGGTATCCCCACTTCTCAAAACTTGAGCTTTGAGCTTCCATTTTCTCAAATATGTCTCCCTTCCTTACTTCATTCCTTCTTCTAGTCATACTATATGAAGTCCTCATCATGGAATTTCTTCTTGTATTCTAGCAATCCCGAGATTGGTGTCCAAATCCACTACATCTGTAGCATCTCATGTTGTGACAGTGAACATCAGCGTGTCCTACTTGATCACATCTCCAACACCTTATGGTGTTATGAAATATTCCACTATTTCTCCTTGCATAAGATCTGCATTTCAAAGCTTTGTGACCATATTCATTACATGAATGACATTTACCATGAAAAACACTTTCAAACCTTTTCTTTGGCGTCCATATTCTCTGAGGTGTAAGGATGGCTACTTGATGTCTTCCTTGCTTTGTTCTTTTGAAATTTTCTTTGCCTTGTGTAGATGGTTGATTTTCAACATTGTCTTCATCCTTTGAGACCGAGGGACTTACCTCATGCTTCTTTGAGGTGCTTGCTTCAACACATGTAGCTTCTCCCTTGTATCCAAGACCTGATTTATCATTTGGTGATCTTTGACTTTCCAATATCCAATTCAATATTTTTGAGCTATTCAAGAATTTGTTTGAATTTTCTACTTTCTTTCTAAGATCAACAATTTCAGCTTCTAACTTATGACATGATTCTTCTTTTTTATTTATTTGATCCCTCAATAGTTCCTCTACCTTTTTGGCTTCTTCAATTTGGGTCTTGATATGGACAATAATTTCAAAACTTTTTCTATTCTCATCATTTACCTTCTTATATTCTTTTTCATTATCTGGTCTTGCGATCTCTTCTTCCTTTCCAACTAATTAAGTCTTATTACTCTCTTCTTGATCTTTGAGCATTTCCTTTAACTTCAAGATGTGCTTTTGACTCTTCTTAAGAAACTTTTTAGTATTATCCGAAAGATAACTATAGTCTATATAATAGTGGTCATTGCTATATTCATATAGTCTTATTTCATTTTTCTCTTTAAGATCCAATAGTTTTTCTTCTACTTCTTCCATGGGATAACAATCAATTGATTTTATCCAAACTACTTCCAGATTTTCTTCTTCACTAGTAGAGAAAAATTCATCATCATCACACTTTGAATTATTGCAATCAAGGGTTTGTGGAGTTTATTTACCTTCATTTGAAATGTCTTCAAGATCTTCCTCTTTGTCAACATCATCACATGATTCTTTGCCTTCATTTGAAATGTCTTCAAGATCTTCCATTTTTCCAACATCACATTTATAAATAATGCAATCAAGAGTTTTTGGAGATTCTTTACCTTCATTCTTCTTGATGGAGTTGTCTTCAAGGTCTTCCTTTTTTCTTTGATATGTATCCTCTAGCTTTAGCCATATATACTTGGCGGAAGTGCATTGTCCCATGCTCTCTTTGATAGGGCTTGAGAGTCCACTAAGAATGGTCTTGAGAGCCAATGCATCATTCTTATTTCCTTCCCTTTGAGCTGCAAACTTTGACTTGTTCTTCAAAGAAACTGATCCGCCAATGGATGCCTTCCAAACATCTGCTCCCATTTCCTTTAGATGCACTCTCATCTCTATTCTCCAAGTAGAATAGTTTTCCTCTTCAAGGATTGGAACTTCATCATCCATTTTTGTGTCTATGGATCTCCTTCAAGCTTGTTAAGGCTTATAGTGAAGGTCCGTTTTGATACCAATTGTTGGACACACCGACTATACTGAGAAGGGGGGGGGGGTGAACAATGTAAGGCTCTTTTTCCCAAAACTTCCCCATCAAAAACTTATTAGTTAGCTATCACCATTTACTCATTACTTATTACTGTCATTCATAACCATTCAAATGTAATTATACATCAGCAACATATATAAAAAATATATCATCAACAAATCATCACCACTAGGAACACAAGGAACACAAGATGTATGTACAATTTTATTTTTATTACAGACTTCAATCCTTGGGTTATCAACAACAACTGAATAGAGTACAAATCTATAAGAGCACCAGCTCTATAATGCAAGAATCGGCTTACACACTCATCACCAACTGAGATGAGGCAACAATCCTCAACAAATGTCAATCTGTCAACATGTACGTAACCTGTCGATAGTTCAAAACGAGTATGTACGCACCCTACCAATAGTGCAACCCGCATATGTACATGCTCTGGCTCACTACAACCTGCGTATGCTTTTTGAAACTAGGGTTTCTAAAACTTCATGTTTCTGGCCCTTCAGACTCTTTCTCTTCTGTCACATCCACTTCTGATCTTATCATAATATAATCTGAACCATAACCGATCTCAACACATCTATGTTCTTCTACAACAAACTCATGCTCCTCAACCATACAATATGGATGCTACTCATCATGTACAAACAACCAGTATACTATAGAAATCGTATCAGTACTAAATCATAAGAGTGCTGCTCACTCCATCAACCAAAACAAACCACATCACAACAACCATAGCAAGACTGACTTAATCATTCACTGCACAACAAGCAAGAGTATCCATCAAGACAACAATGTAACCATACCATAGTTTCGATGGCAGATTTGAGCCCATAGAATGTAGATCTGGAACCTGCCTCAGTATCCAAGAGCATGTCATCAACTCAATCACAAGTCTTCATGAATTCACTCACTGTACAGGCCCTGTCCTCATATAGATCACGTATGTACGTGCCCTAGCTCACTGCAGCCAACCTATACCTCATAAACTAGGTTTTCGAGCTTCTGATAGTTTGTCGTCATGATCTCAGACTTGCTGAAACTTTGATGCATCCATGAGATCCTCAAGATGATCTCCCTCTCAGAATAGATCTTCAATACATGCTCAAGGATGTACAAGAGATCTCACAAAAGATACACAAGTGGTACATTTCACAAGAGACCCTTGCCTCTTATTTATACTCTCTAAGTAGCTATCTTCTAGGTCACTTCTAGGTCACTTAACCCACTTCTAGGTTAATTAACCTATTTTCCTCTTTTTAGGGTTAACCACTTTTCATAAATAGAAATTTCTCCATTACTTTATCATTTAAATATTTCTTCTTGACTTTGTCACCTCACTTTATCATTTAAATAATCTTCATTGATTTTGTCACTTCACTTTATTATTTAAATAATCCTCCTTGACTTTGTCACTTCACTTTATTATTTAAATAATGATTTCTTCTTTTCAACCACTTTGAATTCTTTGACCTCTTGGGGTTCAAACCAACATATGAGGGTCCTTCATGTTCGTAGGGCCATAACCCTCAAACTATGAGGAGTTATGTGACATTCCACATACCACCAGAAATGGCATGACAATCACTATCCATCTAGGATAGTTTCACCAACAATTTGACTGATCTTCATCTCATTATTCCACATATAAGGATGGGTTCTCCGACCATACTTCTAGGATAACTTAACCATAAAGAATCTTCCCATGAGGGCTTTCACCATAAGGGGACCACTTAGGAGTTCATCCATTTGTGCACCTTATCAACCATGATAAGACAATAATGACTCATCTTTACATCAACCCAACTATGCATCATATTAATGACTATGATTCCACTTGTCATCTATCCATTCACATCAAGGACACTACATCAATCAATCAATCAATCAATCCTTTGGCATCAATCAATCACTTGACATCAATAAATCAATCACTTGACATCAATCTTTGGCATCAATGACAACATGATCCAACAATAACAATATCTCTTCTTTCTTCATAAAATAATTTTGATTATGTTCTATGCCTTTATAAAGCTCTCCCTTCAACAATCTTTATGATAGTTCTAGATGACTTCCCAACTTCATCCTTTGCACAACCTGTAAACACACACAAATAATTAGTTTTAAAACATAAGATTCCATAGTCTCATTTGATGATTCTGACATCATCCCCACATGATGTTTTGAACTTTCTTGACAATTCATGAGAGTCTCAACAGGTCTCCCTTCAACATCTCCATCATCATCCTCTCCAAGGAATGATCCTTGCTCTGGTTCACAAAAGTGAACTCCTTCTTCCATCATTGTCCTCTTTCTAAACTCACCTACTCTAAGTTTCTCTTCCTTCAATGAAGCATTCAACATGTGCATCAATTTCTTCATAGACAAGTGCACAATAGGCCACTTAATCTTCTTGTTCACATTCCAACTCCATCTATGGTATTCATTTCTTTCCTGTAGTAGCTTCAAAATTATACCGAGTCTTTCCTTAACCTTAGTAAATTCTCTGTCAAAATCCTCTTGGTTCATATTTCTTTCAAGTGCTTTGGCATCCTCTCTCCTCTTGCTATGGATTTTGTCTGAACCTCTTTCATGACCAACAATAGTCATCTCCATATTTTCCTCAGTGAGTTTCCCCTAGTTCACTGCACTACAAGGAAAAGACCCTCTATCAGAGGTTATAACAGAGGCTTTTAGTGTTAAAAAAATGACATAAATTGTCAAAAATACCTCCGCGAAAACATCCATTTTTGGTAGAGGATGGTTTTGTGGAGATTATAATGGAACTTCATTATAACTAAAATTTTTTGGGCGGGTGGAGGTTGTAGCAGATGTTTTCATATGCAGTGCATTTCACAGGCCATACACATTGGTGCGCTTAAAACATTAACGCATCGGTGCCTCCATTGCACAATAGGCATCGGGCAAGTCCTCAAATATTGGAGCCCCAATGCATTTATACAAACTACAACCCAATGATTTAATAACAACAACATGCCGATCGAATCTATGATACCGAGCACCAATGCGTTCTTGAACTTAAATCCTCGTTGCTCACATGTCAACCAAAGAACTAGGTCTATCCAAGAAATATGGGGCACCGATGCTCTTATAAACATAAATGTATTGATACCTTAATAGGAATAAAGCACCAGGGAAATCAATGATAACATGCACCGGTGCATTAAAAAACAAACATGACCGGTGAATCTTGTTAAGAAGGTTCCAATGCAGACTCGTGAAAGAGAAGCACCGATGAGCTTATAAATTGAACGCACTGATAAGCTATATTATTATTATAATTTTTGGTTAAAATATTATTAATATCAATGCTTTTTCAATTTATGTCAGCACCGATGCGTATTATGTTACAACACCGGTGTGTGTTATAATTAAAGGCACTAGTGCTTTTGATCATTGAACACATCGATTGTCATTTTCTCTTTTCAGAAGCATCAACCTATGACAATGCACAATTATTGTTATTTTTTAATTCCATTGTTTATCAAAAAATTGACATATATCTTATAATAGTATTCATATAAATTAAATTTTGATTAGTGCATTTGGATACAATGTTTGTATTATCTTGTTATATCATCATTGTTCACATATCTTCGTTATAATATTTAATCATCCATATATTTATTCAATGATGCAACATTTCACAGGAACATTGGACAACACAAAAGAATAAAACAAAACATATTTTATTATATATGAATAAGAGGCTCTTTGTCATACAAAATATGACCCTTATTGGTAACCCCTTGTCTTTCAATTGGGACAGTACTATATCCATTACATTAAACAAAATGTCTGATTTTCACAGACAATTATTTCAAAAAATACAACAACTTGTATTGATATCCAAATATATTGATCATCATTCTTTGTTGGAACTGTTGTCAGACGTGCTTGAGCTACTTCCATGACTTGGGTTATTTGGTCGAATGTTTTGTTGATTGGCTTGATTATTTTCCTCTTATTCAAATGATTCCATCTACAAAAATAAAAAGAAAGTGTAATGAGTGTATCTGCAATGGTGAGAATAATGAAAAATGAAATAAATAATATATATGAATTTAAATTGAAAAGCGACATACCATAACAAGAATCGAGTCCTGGATGATACACATTTTTTCAAAACCAAATCTTATGCCTTCTATCAACAACTCTTATGTTAGCACATTTCCATACTTTGTTTCCTACAGTTTTAATATACCCCATAATAAATTATAGATTTAATATAAAATATATTTTTTGTTCCATTAATTATAAAATGAGAGAACTAAAACAACATAGATACTTACAAATTCCACAATTAATTTTTGATATGCCAACATATACTCACAACCCTTACTTGGCCCAATGTCAATCAATTCTTGCGATGAATCTTCTTTTTATGTTACAACCTGTTTGAAGACATTCAAGGATGGTTGTTGTAAAACAACTTAACATATAAAAAAATGAAATCTTAAGTTAATGTTATAAGGAAACATCAATTACTCACAAACTTTGCTATCAACCCTTTTATTCCTTGTCATCCTGTTTTATGTGTTGAATGAGTTCCATTTTGTTTTATTTTCTACAAGAAAATACTTGAAAATTAATAATTAATGCTAAATTATTTATTTATATGTAGCTAATAGAAAAATTCAATGATTTCATACATTTGAAGCACGTTGTTGTTGAGATGGCTCCTCCTGCGATGCAATTATGTCCATTTATTTTACCATCTCCTTGTACACTTTTTTCGAAATTCCTACTGGCATATTTCATATATCAACTTATTGATCCTTTGAGATTTTCATAATCTTCCTGAAAAAAAGTAACATAACAATTAAATATTTTTATATTGATATATGAAAACTAAATATAACAAGATTGATATTAATAAACTATGAATGATTTGTAGTGATATATACATATTCTAGAAAACAATTTTTAGGAATATTAGTTTTTGAATGATTCTTTTTTGTTGTTGTATGTTTTTTCTATTGCAAGTCTGACAGGTCTCATTGACCATTGCTCTGGAAATGCTTCCTGTAGTTTAGATATAACCCGTTTCTTCGAATCATTGGATTGATTTCTGTATTGTAAGTGGAAATTACATCTATACTTTCGTTCCACTATATCCCTCATAGTTTTGTAAAAGTTTTCCCCCTTTCATTAACTTCCAACACCACTCTAGATGAGCTAAGGACCAATTCATCATCATTTACATCCTCTATAATTTTTGTTTTCTTAGGACGACATTTCGTTCCTTCGTTGTTGGTCCCAGCTGCAGAATATTAAAAATATGTGAATTGATAGATTGTTTTGAACATGCTATCTAATATTTTTAAGTAAAACATTGATGAAAAAAAAAAAAACTCATATTGAATAGAATTTTTTCATTCACCTGGTTCATCCTTTTGCAATTTTTCCATCAAGCTTTTATGCTTTTCTGCACTTAGATCACAAAGAATATTATTGAGATTCCTCATTTTATGGCTCTGTAGGACACACACTAACCAATACATATTAGTTAAACTTACATATAGTTCAAACATATTAATTTTTTTATAGAATTTACAAATAACTTGCCTTTTTAACATATTAATTGTGTATAGAATTTACAAGGAACTTGTCTTTTTTTTCTTTCCTAGATGTGCTATCTTTGTATCCATCATAATTTTTGTTACTTGAACTATTATCATACATTTTTTTTTATCAATATACAACCTGTACCATTCATTACAAAAGTATCCTGGTGCGTTGTATTAATATTAAAGCACCGGTGCCCGCAGGGGTTTGGTCTAGTGGCCAACGAACGTACTGTTAAGGCGTTCGTGCTGTTACGCAGGACACAAGTTTAAACCTCGATTTATTCAGAGGCATGCTTGCGGGCTGTGCAATTCGCCCTAGGGGTTATAAGGTAGCCGGTAGGATTCGACCCTGTGTCACGCGAGTATGATACTGCCGTCGTTGCCAATTCCCCTAGTCATAAAAATAAAAATAAAATCTCTCTCTCTCTCTCTCTCTCTCTCTCTCTATATATATATATATATATATATATATATATATATATATATTAAAGAACCAGTGTGTTACATGTTATCAAACACACAGTTACAAAAAGATTTAAAAGAATAATAAATTAGAGCGGTGCACAATATATCGTTAACAACACTGATGCGTTTAATGTTAAAAATGCACTAATAAATTAAAAAAAAACCATTAAATTACAATGATGCGATAAATATCGTTAACAACACCACTCCAATTGAAAAAAACGAAAATAAAAAATACCATAAACAAATAAATTTACACCTCCATGAACATATTTTTTTTTAATTATTTGCGGCATAGTCGGTGCGTTTGTATCTGCCAGCGCATCAGTGCGTTATATTACATAAGACACACCGATTATCCGAAACTGTTTAAAAAAAAAATGTGACAGGGCCGAGATGGTTTGGATCTGATGCATCACATGTCAAACACTTTTTATATGGAAACATAAACCCATTAAATCTAAAAACCTAAAATGAAAATCTATAATTATGAAGTGATAGAGGGATTTAAACCGTAAGTTTAAGTTTTGTAGTCACAAATAAGAAGAAGCAAGGGTTTAAGGTAAGTATGATTTTGTTTGTTTGCTTCCTCCACCAATCTTGAAATACTGCATCTGTTTCTCTTAAACGCCAACTTGGAGTGCTTTGGGGGTGTGCAATAATTTTTTTCTTTTCCTCGGGTATGATAACTCCTAGCCAATTCTTTTCTTAAGGAAGGAGAGTGTTTTCATCCTTGAATGAGTGACGAGTCATAGCTTCTAGGAGTAGTGCTTTTTCTTTGATGGCCATCGTTAAGGGGGAGTGGGGGACGCTATTGAAGATTTGGTCGTTTCTTGCCAGCCAGATTTTCCAGCATAAATATTTGGGTATGGCCTGCCAGATTCTTTGCCAGATTGAATTGCTTTTCATCTCATGGGGATATCTCGCCTTCCAATAGGAGTAGAGGGTTGTGACTGTGGTATGTGAAGGAGCTGTGATGTTGAGGCCGTTGAGGGTGAACTTCCAGGCTTCTTGGGAAAATGGACAATCCACAAACAAGTGGTCCAAAGTCTTGATGGCGCTTCAGCACAAGGGGCATCTATGAGGTCCAACTATACCTCTTTTTATCAGATTTTCTCCTGTCAGTGTTTTCTTGTGCATTAGAGTCCAAAAAAAGAAATTCACTTTTGGAAGACCCATCAGGTCCCATACCTGCTTCCATAGAGCTGTTGAATCTGCCATTGGTTGAAGATATTGTAAGGAGTTGTAGCCTTGAGTTGCAATGTGTCTCCTAGTCTTTCCCCATCCCCAAGTGTTTGATGCGCGTAGGTGAACAAGAGCCAAATCAGACAATGATTTTATGAGCAGAGTCTTCTGATGTTGCAGATACACTGGGATTTCAGGGAGTTCCCACGCCAACCATTTGCTTGAGGCATCCCAAGATGAAATGTCTACCAGTCTGATGAGATTGCGCTGAGTAATCCACTCGCGGATTTCATTGATTTCTTCAGAGTTTTCAAGAGGGGGCTGGTCCATGATTTTGTCTTTCCATATCAACATTTTTTTTTTCCATTTCCAGGAATTCAATATAGATAGCTTTGGAAGAAATCTATCCCAACTCGGCAAAGATTCCAGATCAATGTTCCTTTGGTGGTAGTTTCTACCTGTAGATTCCTCATCGATTTCCCTTGGAGGTATTTTCTTCTTAACATTTGGCTCATTAGGTGTCTAGAGTTTGAGAAGAGTTTCCATATGATTTCCCCCCCCAGAGCTATGTTGGCATGACCAGGATCTCTTATTTGCAATCCTCCTTCCTTGATAGGGCATTTGATAGTTTCCCATTTGACAAGATGGAATTTCCTTTGGTTTCCCTTTCCTCCTTTCCACAGAAAATCTCGGATCAGGTTTGAAATCTGTGTCAGAATCATATTTGGAGCCAAGAGGAAGGATGCCTGATAGATTGGTAGAGAGGAGAGTACCGATTTAATGAGAATAAGTTTTCCTGCTGCTGTGAGCCACTGACCTCCCCATGCTGCTATTTTTGTTCTAATTTTTCTTATTATTTCTGTCCATAACGAATATTTATTGTATCCTAGAGTTAAGGGAATTCTGAGGTATTTTATTTTTTCCCAAGTGGCATAGCCTGTAAATTCTAGGAATTGAGGAATTCATTGAATGGTTTGTTGATAAACATTCCATCCATACACTGCGCTCTTCTTTTTGTTGATAAGTGCTCTGGAGATTCTGCAGAAACTTTGGAGGATGTTACTAAAGGTCTATGCTATCCTTATGGAGGCTCTGCCCAACAAGAGGGAGTCATCAACAAATAGAGCGTGATTGATTGGTTCTAGTTCCCTCGCCAGTCTAATGCCTGGGACGGTCTTGAATTTATTTTCCACAGTTAGTTTTCTACTAAGAGAATTTGACATTATGATGTACAATAAGAGATAGAGAGGGAAACCTTGACTTAGTCCCCTCGAAGCTTGAAGAAAGTTAGTTGGCCTGCCATTTAATAGTGGGGCTATCCACGGTTTCTCGGTGCAAGCTTTGATTAATTTAACAAATTCTGAATTGAAACCAAAGGAAAGAAGAACTTTGTAAAGGAAAGAGAGTTTTACTTGGTTGAAAGCATTTTCCATATCAAGTTTTATGAGCATCCCTTTCTCTTTTCATTGATGGATGGGATGCATTGCTTCTTGCACCTATATTACATTGTCCAAAATATGTCTCCCTTTAACAAAACCACTTTGGGCAGGGGAGATGAGCTTCCCTAGTAGAGGCTTAATCCTGTTCGCCATCAGCTTTGAAAGGATTTTGTACGAAGTGTTTCACAATGAGATTGCCCTGAATATATCAAAGGAGCCCAGATTCGCTTCTTTGGGAATTAAGGCTAGAAAAGTGGAGTTAACACTGCCTCTAACTTTGGCTTTTTGCTGGAATATTTTTATCATTCTTAGCAAATCTATCTTGATTATTTCCCAACAGTTTCTATAGAAGTTGATTGAAAATCCATCTGGCCCTGGGGCTTTGTCAGGCTCCATAGACCAAATAACATTGCTAATTTCTTCTTATGTGAAAGGCTTCATGAGGGCTGCATTATCTTGTTTACTCACCAAGGAAGGAATGTGGGAGAGAAATTCTGTAGTGGCCTCCTCACATTCAAATCCATCTTATTTATAAAGTTTCTGGAAGTGGATTTATGATGCCTCTTTAAGCTGGGCTGTACCTTTGCAAATCGAGTCTTTTGCAGAGATTATTTCCGAGATATGATTTCTAGAGATTTGGGCTCTATATTGTCGGTGAAAGAACTTGGTATTACGATCTCCATCTTTTAGCCACAAGCTGTGAGATTTGAGTCTCCAATACTCTTCTTCTTGACAGAAGGCTCGAAAGGAATTGAATTGGGCAGCTTGTTCCTTCTCTAAATATTGGCTGGTAATATCTTTATTTTCCATTTCCATTTGCAGATCTGTTAACTCTAGATAATCTCTCTTCTGTGGCTTGGAGGGGTTTTATTGGATTTTTAATCCATTCTTTTAAGGCGTTCTTTGTTGTATTTATTTTCTGTTCCCATGCATAGCTGGGAGATCCTGTTACTGGAGTGGACCAAGCTAGGTTAAAATTTTCTAGGAAACCTTCCTTTTCTGTCCAGAGAGGGCTGTAACAGAAAGGTATTGGACCCAGATTTTCTTCCTCTTCCAGTTGGAGGAGAATGGGATTGTGATCAGATGTCAGTTTGGGGAGTATTTTAGAAGAGATTATCCTCTTTTCTAGCAATAGCGATCTCTACACTAGGAATCGATCCAAGTGGTATGAGATGTAGTCCATTCCCACTCTGTTGTTTTTCCAAGTAAAGAGGCCTTTCATGGGCTTAAAGTCTAGGAGATCCCATTTCTGAATTAGCTCCTCAACAAGAGGAAGCATTTGGTCCCTACAACATTTGCCCCCTCTCTTTTCATTTGGTTCAAATATTAAGTTGAGATCTCTAGCTATAATTATGTTTGTATGGGGCTGATTTTCTAGAAAGACCAATAGAGGTTGCCAACGATCTTTCTTTTCAGCAGAAAGGACAAGAACATAAAGATTAAAGAGAGAGAAGGTGATCTTACTCGAGTAGTGCTGGATTTTGGTGTGGATCCAATGTTGGGTCTCAAAGGAACTTTCGAGATGGAACTTGTCTTCTGACCATAGAGTTGCAAGACCTTCGGAGGTGCCCCTTGCACTCATGGCTTCCCTACATTTTTCCTCCATTTCAGTTCGCTGATTTCTAAGAGGGTTTCCCATTCGATTTTTGTCTCTTGGAGCATGAGGATTTTAGGAGATTCATTTTTCAGGAGGTCTTTGACTGCTTCGACGTTCGATGGGTTCCCTAAGCCTCTGCAATTCCAAGAGACTATATGCATTATTTACTGGGGTTGGAGTGGGTAGGTCCTCCCTTGGGAGGCCTTGTTCTGGTATTTCTTCCAACAGACATCTTAATGGTGGATTGGATTCCTTGCATTTTTTTCCTCTCCTCTTCTGCCTCTCTTGCTTCTTTGTGGGATTTTCTCCCAGGTCTTTTTAAGGGTCTTTCGAAAGATTCATCCTCCGAAGATCCAAAGTTTTCAGGGGGTTTCTTTTTAGCTATTTATGCGTAGGAAGGAGAGGAGGAGATTCCTATTGGGGGACCGGGATGGGTTGCCTCGCCATTGTTTTTCCCTATTGTGGGAGGGGGGGTCTGTTGCTTGAGTTCTTCAATCACTGGATCAAATTTTTTTGGAAGGTTTCTGAGGATTTGAAAGGGGGTTTTGAGGGCCTCTGGGGTTGGGAGGGCTGAGCTTCCTTCCTCGGTAGCTTTCCCTGGAGTGGGGGCGTCAGGGCCTTTTGATACCCCTTTCCCTTTGGTTTTATTGTTGTTCTTTGGTTGAGATGCTTTCTGGACCTGCATCCATTATTCTCCTTTTGAGATCTCCCCCTCTTCCACTTTCTTCTTTTTGCAGTGCCTAACGAAGTGTCCATAGCCATGGCAATACCTACATTTGAATGGGAGTTGTTCATAGTCTAGCTCTTGGATGTGAGACCAGTCTGCGACCTTTAGCTAGATGGCTTCTAGGAGCCCCATATCCATATCTACTTCGACACATATCCTGTCGCAAGAGTACTAGTCCTTTCTATTTGCTTTGTCGATGTATTTTCCAAGAATGTTCCCAATGGATTCCAGAGATTTCAGATTCCAACAATGCAAGGGGAGATGTGGGAGGTGCACCCATACCAGAACGGATGAGGGCACATATTGAGTCGGGTCAAAATATGGTGACCATTAGTTCAGGTATAGGCCCTGAGGGCCCATGAAATATGGTCCATTCCTGAATATAAGATTTCTGTCCTCTATGTTATAAAAAACAAAAGTGTAAAATCCCCTTCCTATGAGATGGCTTTTGATGCCTTCTTTTGTGAGGGGGCTCTAGTTTCTTTGAATCCATGCCTCTATAGCTTTGGGAGACATCCATAGGCCTTTGAACTGGCCGATTAGTCCCCGTTCAGTGAGATTTAAAGCAGATGTGCAAGTTTCTTCTACTGGGAGGTCAACTGAGGGAATACTGTCCAATTTTTTGACAAATTTATTCGACATCTTAGTGGCTGTGCATTTGATGCTGGCTGTAATAAGTTTTCTGAAGGCTTCTATATCCAAAGGTAAAGGTGGTGGGGGAGCCTTAGGGCCCTCTCCTGGGGCCATGGAATAGGGAAAAAAGGGGGACACACCAGGTGTGCGCATGTGGGAAACTTTCTGGGGCGTGATCCAAAAAACCAAGCTTCAATTTTTCTAAAATTAGATTTTAAATTCCCGCTCATTTTTCAATTGTAAAAAAACAAAGTCACATTTTTTTTTTATAATTTTTTTTGAAACTTTGGTGTGTTTATTACTTTAATGCATCGGTGTGGATATGTTTACGATGCACTTGTGTGTTTTAAAGTTTTGGAGCATCGATATTGGATAATTATTTTTATTATTATTTGAATTCATGGGACCAGTGCGATGCGTATATAAATGCCCTGTGCTTTACAATGTTATAGACACACCGACGCGTGTTTGTTACAATAACACTATTGGAGTTACTTCACAAACACCTAAGATTTTTTACTAAGGTTTTTCCTTGTTTATTAGTCATAATTAGTCATTATTTAGTCTCCTATATTTTAGGGGAGAATATTCCACCTGGAGAATATTCTCTTTCAGTTGACACTCCAGTTTGACTAGTTGAGTTGAGTTTAGATGATGCATTGGTTTTGTCACCATGCAACATTGGGATCATCACCATGCTAATTATACCTTGCCTTGGTATCATCACCAGAGTGGCGCATTAGCCTTGATTCCCTGAGTTAACTCCTCACTACTCTCTGTTCAGTCAGTTAACTGAAGACTAGTTGACTAGTTAACTCAACTAGGTGGCAGTTCAATCCCGTAACTGCCTAAGAGACTAGATTAGGTGGAAATTTACTCCCGTAACTATTGGTGTGTGTCCATATCACTCTAGACCACCACTATGGCTCATTAGTTACTCATGTATCCTATATCTATTGTAAATTATTCACTCTTTGAGTGTGGAAACGGTTAATTATAATTCTTTCATTCTTTCTCTCCTTCTTCTTTCTCCAATTCTCTTTGCAAATGTGTGTATTATTGTTTAGCTACATATATTATGTGCAAGTTCAACACATTTACATGGTATCAGAGCCGACAGACTGCTAAGCAAAAGCTACACCAAATAATTTTTTGCAGGTACAAAAGATTGAAGACAACAAAAAGATGGATTATTCGCCAGAAATGATTCTCATGCCTCATAACTATTTGGAATGGAAGTAAAAAAAATTGCTTATGCTCAGATGCAGAGGCTTGTACCAAATAACTATGGCAATTGAAGTAGATCCTGATTCTGTCGATGAGAAAAATGACTTTCTCAATAGACAAGATATGGCCATAGGATGTATCCTCTATTTTATTTCTCCCGAAATTCTTCATCAAGTATATGATGAATCACAAGAATTCACTCCAAATGATTTATGGAGCAGATTGGAGGTTTTATTTGGGAATAAGGAAGAATGCATGCAAAATGTTGACAAGATAGAGAATGTAGAAAAAGCACTGGAAGATAAATCATCTTATTATGAAGAGTCTTCTACAAAAGTATTTGCAGAAATTTGTATTCCAATGATTGAAGATTATGTCTACTCGATTTCATATTTGTTTTCTAAAATTCATGTGGAATATATATGACATGCATCTCAGGAGTCACATGCAGACACTTTTCCATGTGCAATGCATGCATCTCAGGAGACAAAAAGAGAGCCACGCACATCAGACTCCATTCTGATATTTTCTGAGCACAATTTGCAGAAAAAAATTGGATATTTGAATTTCTCTCAGGAAAATATCCAATTTCAAAAAAAAAATCATCCGAAACGGAGTCCGGGAAGTGAAGTTATAATCATTTCAAAATCAACAAAATTTCAGCGTTTTTCCGGAAACGACCGCATAGTTTTCAAAATTTCATACAAACTTTATTTGGATATTATTCATTACAAGAAGATAAAGTGGATATGTTTGGAAATATAAATGGTGCATAAACTTCATCATATCCGTGCAAAAATCTACATCTTCAACAAAATCTTCAACGAGCACAAACTTACACAATTGCGAGGTCTTCTTGGAGTGAAGGACATGGTTGCTTAGCAACTTTTTTTTGTTCCTTCTCATTTTTATTTTTTTTATGCATTGTAATTTGAGGGGGGGTTTTTCCCATGAGGTTTTTCCTCTTTCCTCATTTATTTCACTGTATCTTTTTTATTTGGATACCTAACATGGCCTTGTAACTGTGACCCATTCTTTATTTTCACCATAGTGATGTTCAAGGGGGGTGTTGGAGTTACTTCACACACACCTAAGATTTTTTCCTAAGGTTTTTCCTTGTTTATTAGTCATAATTAGTCATTATCCATTCTCCTATATTTTAGGGGAGAACACTCCACCTGGAGAATATTCTCTTTCAGCTGACACTTCAGTTTGACTAGTTGAGTTGAGTTTAGATGCTGCATTGGTTTTGTTACCATGCAACATTGGGATCATCGCGATGCTAATTCGACCTTGCCTTGGTATCATCACCAGAGTGGCGCATTAGCCTTGATTCCCTGAGTTAACTCCTCACTACTCTCTGTTCAGTCAGTTAACTGAAGACTAGTTGACTAGTTAACTCAACTAGGTGGTAGTTCACTCCCGTAACTACTTGAGAGACTAGACTAGGTGGCAATTTACTTCTGTAACTGCTAGTGTGTGTCCATATCACTCTAGACCACCACTATGGCTCATTATTTAATCATGTATCCTATATCTATTGTAAATTATTCACTCTTTGAGTGTGGAAACGGTTAATGAGAATTCTTTCATTCTTTCTCTCCTTCTTCTTCTTTCTCCAATTCTCTCTGCAAATGTGTGTATTATTGTTTAGCTAGATCTATTCTGTGTAGGTTCAACACATTTACAAACACACTGTTATGTTTTCAAGGTTATCTGAATTTTTATTTGCACACAAAACAATATATTCATCTTAAATTATTTTTCACGAGGCATCCACATGACTTACAATACATCGTTGTATACATTTTGTGCTTAAAGTCGCCTTATTCTTAAAAATAATTTACTGTTGATTTTTCTCAAATGCAGGGAGATAATCTTACAATATCAAATGGTCAATTCTTCAAATTCCATGCCATTCCATATTGCTCAAAGTCCATCGCAGAGTTATCCCTTTCCATCTCGAGAAGTTCAGATTTTATTTATATTTCGATTATCTAATTGAATTTATTTTTGTTATCCATGTCAATCTGAATAAAAATGTATCGACCAAATTTGCAGGATCATGATTCATAGTCAAGTTCATATGTAGATAGTATTCCAGTACAAATTAAAAAACGGTGGAAGCTCTTATCAGGAGCAACATATTGCAAACTGTTGGTAGATGAAAATGGACAACCATTTTACGTTGCCAATAATAACATGCCATCTTCCAACCGCAATCCTGGGTCAATGATGGTAATACTTGTTTTGTATAATGTGATTTTAACAAACCAATTGCATTGTGCTTACTAATATCATCGATGTACTAATATTCAATATTTTTGAAATTAGGATTCTAGTGATGATGAATGACCTACCTATCATCTTTCGTTGCACCCCACTATAATTTCAAATAGTGAGAAGGCTGCAATAAGTGCACAACTAAGAGAGGAAGCATACAAGGAATGGTTGAAACAACCACCTATTCAATTCCTACTATGTCTAGATTCACCAATTAGGAATGACTACACCAATAGTAGTTCTTCATAAGTTGGCAATGGAGTCAATGAAATAGAGGTTGGTATGGATGATTATTTACGAGATACAACTACCATGGAGACAATGTTGTTAGATGCATTCCATAACGGTGAGTGAGGGGATGATGCTCATATCATTGATACCTTATTCGAAAGTCTGAAATCTGATTCCACCACCCCTCTCTTTGGACCTATCCAGTTAAATTCTACCCAACTACGAACAACAATGTTACTGTACAACTTGAAAGCAAAGTTTGGCATGCCAAACACATGTTTCTCGACAATATTTCTTTCCAATGTGTTATTTTTAGGTGCAAGTGGCGGGGCACCTTTGATCAGAATAATGTAAAGGAAGATCACGATAGTGGGTTGATATGTATCAATTCTAGAAATATGTGGGATGAATCTAAGGAGACTTGTGTTTTCCAAAAACACTGGAGCCAAGTATTTTTTTACCCGGATATGTTGGATATGGATTGGTGGTTCGTATTAAGACACGACTCTAGATCAAAACATATTTTTGGGAACAACAATGTTATCATGCTAAGCAAGGAAGATAATGAGGGTGATGACAACAAAGAGTGATATGTACATGTTTTATTTCATCTTTAATACTGTTATTGTATCTTTTTGCTATATTCTTTATTTCGCTAATTTTATTCATCTTCTAACAGAGGAAATGTTAAGTTAATTATAACAAATCTTTGAACAATTTTAGTTGGTTAACAGTCAGTTTGATGCATAATGTGTTCGTCTTTCAAATTATTTGTGATTGCATGGAGTGATTGTTATTTGAACATATTTATATGTCGTTGCATATATTTAAAAATGTTTCATCTTATTTAAGTATTTCCAATTGTGAAATCCTGAAAAATGTTAAATGTCCAGTTGAACTTTTAATGGGATATGAAATTCTACTTTTTATGTTGATATAATTAGATGTAATGATATGGTTGATATGTATGTTCATTTATGTTATGGTTGATATGATGACATGATGCATAAGTGACATTAAATCATGCAACATCTCCCTCCAAATATCCAAGAGCGTAGGATCTTCCCTGATGTCTTGCATCAGGGCATGGCAGACTCCCACCTCATTCAAAAGTGTAGAGATTCGGTTGCCCAACTCCAACCTGAATCTAGTATCGGGCCTATGACGCATGCCGCCAGGTATTTGCACCAGAGGACCCTGACCTATCGTGGCCTCATGCATCATCTCCTCATCATCATATACTGGGGGAGGAGGCACATCCCCAATGAAAGTGCCAAAATCTGCAATATATATAGTATAAAACAACAATTACACAGTTAATTCTTTAAACAATTTAATAAAACAAGTTAAAGAATGTGTTAGAATTATTTTTATTCTAATTAAGTAAGACAATGAAATGAAACTATATTAATTTAAACAAAACACTAATATTACCTCTATCATCTGGTGGCTCATCTGGTGTGAAGAGGATGTTCGAACAACCTCAAAAATCCAAACGCACGTAAGGACACGACACCATGACTAACATGTGATCCATCGCACTGCCTAGTAGCCCTAGTGCGTCTGGGGAAATCCTGGCCGAAAACTCCAACTGGCCACTCTTGGGCATCATCTCCCCCCACATGTGCATCCACACATGAGTCCTCGACCTAGAAAGCTGATGGACAAAAGTCAACCTTGTCTCTGGAAACCTCTCAAAAAATAAGAAAAACAACTCCAAGGCGAAAGGGGAGCTCGACCTCCCACGTATCATAAAACAACATCTGTCTAGTGTTATACAAAACTGTCGCAAAAAAATGGTAGACCATCTGATACACTGTGGCCTTTGTACCAACAAATAAACATAATACAAAAGAGGGAAGCTAATGCGTTTCCCATCACTGGTAAAGTGGGATATGGTAGTCACTAACAGTGAGAGGCACCTAACCTCCTATACACCGAAAGAGACGATTTTTAGCTGTCCACCAGACACCTAAAAATTAGTCGGGGAAAGTACATTGTGCCCAATATATCACTGAGAGTGCATGAGCCGACTCTCAGCTGCAACACCTACTGGGACATCTGGGAACTAGGGAAAATCCTCCCCTCTCCTAGATAACCCAGTGATAAAGTAAATATACTCCTCAGTGGGATGGTACCACTGATCCGAACCCACACGTAAAGCTTGTCGATGCACATCGCATTGATGAATCAAATGCATCAACAACCCGGAGTGCCCCTTAAGAGATCTATCCTCTTCATAGTACTTAAGGAGGCCTACATTCCTCAAGAGAACATGAGTTGCTACAGTAATATGGTGAGGGTACAAATCTCTCTCCCTCTCCCTTGCCTCCCATTCCCGTGCAATATTGTACAGGTCCACCCTCTACTCCTGTTGTTGTTGCTTCTCTCTCCACTCATGTCTCTGCATTATTAACATATGAAACACATCAACCTCAATCATACATAAAACATAAAAAAAATCTATTGAATGGTAAATTTATCTATAAATATGGAAAAATAACTTCCTTGAAAAAATAAGTTAATTGCATTACTGGTGCATCCAAAAAACAGTCACGCACCATCTACGATGTGTATATATTGTGAGCACTGTCCATGGTGCATCATTGTAAAGTAACACACTGAACAAAATGTTTTCTATAATGTTATGCGGTGCATTGGAAAACATTACCGCACCAGGGTGCTGCACTACAACACATATGCCCCAGTGCATTACAGTTATCCTACGCACCGCTTAAACCAAAAAATAAATTAAAATATTAATGCACGCAAAAAATTATTTAGAAATTAGCAAAAAGGTGGTGCATATACGTTCATTACATGCACCGGTGCATGTAACGAACGTCGATGCACTATCACATAAAATTTTCCAAATTTCCGAGTATGAAACTTTTTGTAGTGCGTTTCAGTCGTTACTATTACACTGCGTACGGTGCCACCAAAACATTTATGGGGTGCACTGCAACACAATGTTACATATCTCAGTGGTGTGTTTGGTAAACATGAATGTCCTGGTGCACACATTTACCAACACACTACGTAAAAATATATCTGATAAGGGCGGTGCACTATGTACTTTAATGACCCAGTGCGTTATCTGTCTTGACGCACCACCCTACCAATTATGTACTTTTCTTCAGTGTGTCGTTAAATGGACGTGTCGGTGCATTTATGTTTACCAACACACTGCCGAAAAAGGTAACAAGGTACATGCTATGCCCTGTAAATTTACAGGTTGCACCGTAGGCGGTGTGAGCTGAGCGCTTCGAATGCATCACACAACCTTTTTTTTTTAACATTTAAAATTTCACTCAATTTTAAATTTTAATCTGGTGAAAACATAAGTTATGGAGAAACAAAGGACAATACTTGGATATTTTGTCGTCGGGGAGGCATGGTTGCGACGTACTAAAAAAATCTAAATTTTCCCATCGTTTGGAAAAATTTAAAATTCACACACCGAACAACAGATGAAAGGAAGGCAAGAAAGGCAAGCACCGAACACAGGTTTCACTGATGCTTTTTATCTCTACAACACTGAAAATGGTAAAAATGATTTTTAGCATCGATAATTTTTTGTTATAAAACCTTGTTTCGATGCACTCGATGACCAACCGCACTGGGGAGTACATGTTTACTGAGTGCACTAGTTATATTTTTTTAAAACAACCCTAGCACGATGCACATGTTTTTGAGCACGCATGTGCACCAGTGCGTTTATTACTACATAGCGCATCACTATACATTTTTTGAAAATTAAATAATGCAATTTTTTTTGTATAAGCATGACACGATGCAGTATAATAATAGATGCCCTGGTGCGACCGATTTTACATATCGCACTGCGTAAATTTGGAAATTAACCCTAACACGATGCTCCATATTAGAGCACCGGTGCGCATGATACAATGGAGTGCACTAGAATATATTTTTTGACACAATCCTACATTGGTGCGTAAATGTTTTTTATTTAACCATATAATGGTGCGCTCTAATAATAGCGCACCAATGCTTCCAGTGTTAAGTTGCACACCGGATTTTTTTTAAAGAACGCTATTACGGTGCGTCATTATTTCCTGGTGCATAATTATTTCCGTAGCGCAACGGAAAATAATTTTCTTTATTTGAAATAACCCTACTACAATGCACTAGTTTTGAGGGAATTGATGCGTCTATTGTATAAAACACATTGGTGTGTTATGTACTTATAAAATCACTAGCGTAAAACATCCACTAAAACCTTCGCCCACTCACCTTTGCTAGTATCATCCACTATAAACAGATTTTTGGGCTATTTTTATAGGGGCATCCACAAAAACCTCCCCTAGAGGGTCTTTTCTATAGCAATTATCTACATCTTTCCACTCAATACCTCATCAAGCTTTACCTAAGCATGACCTCTTGGTATTCTTCTAGTTCTCTCCTATGGAAACTCATGAGAAACCCCGCTCTTCTCTAATTTCTGCACCTACTCACCTTTCTTTGAGAACTTCTATTGTTCTCCTCACTTCCAATTATCTGTTGGAAGTATTTACAACATCCCTTGTTGTAAGTTTCTTCCACAAGCTTCTTCACCTGAAAGCTTCACTTGCTTCCTCTTCCTCTGTCACAACTCTACTAGCTGCAATGGTTGCTACTATTCCTTATGTTTCTACATGTAAACATAGTATGTTTTTAACAGAGTTAACACATAAAAATATATGACCAATATCTACAAGATCTGTTCGGATATATTCAACATCTTCTCCCAATTTTGCTTCTTGGTTGGGATGGTCTCAAATATGCAATAATCCACTTAAGGAAATCCAATTCCTTTTTCTGCATGTCTGCATAATTCTGTTAAGGTTCTCTTCTACTAAATGTTTTCTCTTTCTCTGTATCCCTTACAAAATTTCAAAGAGCATTTACTTGCTATGATACCAATTGATAAAGACCCACCAGGATAGTTTCCCATAAGTGTAGAGTTATAAGTAAACTTTGTTGCAGCTACAATCTCGAGTTGCTCTCAATTTCATTATATGGGCCCAAAATCCTCTGTTAAAGAGTATGAAATACTCTGTTTTTTCACCAGTCTATATTGGTGCTTATCTACAACGCTCAAAGATGGGCACTTATACTCTTTATGAGCAACTTCTAGAACCTCGCACTTAAAACCAAGCACCTTTCCTTAGTCTGATGCTAAGCCCTTTTGTCAACACGACCAGATGCTCGTGACTTGGTGCTTATTCCCTTAATCACTTAAGCCTTGGTATTAATACTCCTCACGGCCAATGGTTGTGACCATGTGCTTATCTTTTCCAGAACCATGGGCCAGAATCCTGTGCTTATAATCCTAGCACTTTATCGATACACGTTCAACCTTGGCCGTAGATCACCTCTTTCTCATCGACGATTGGATATATTCCTCTCGATAATGGATCACCATTGATCCTTTCATGATCAATGGTCACAATACTCTCACCACATGTCATTTCCTGTATGGATGCCTTTATGTCATCCTGTCGTATCTCGATCTCGAGACGTCGAAAATTTTATACTCTCCAACAAAAAGAAACTCGCTGAGGTCTGAAATATGAAATAATATGGACTGTTGATATTTCTAGTGATCAACGGTCACAATCTTCCCATCCCTACTATTCAACTACGTGTATGTGCTTTGGGATTACCTACGTGGACCTAACACCTGTCACTTGTTTACTAGGATTCCATGTGTCACTTCATTTCATGGATTTCACACACACCATATGCCAAATTGACTTTAACACATGTCATCTTCTGTATGGACCACATGACACTCCCTCAGTGGAGTTTCTTACATCAGCATGATGTTTTTCATCATTGGGACCTTTCAAAATTCTCATCAACCAAAAACTCCCGAGGTTCGTCGTAATGAGAACCGTTGATCTAGTGGCTTGTCCCAGATGTAATATGAACTATTGATCTCTTCGAGACGTGGATTGGTCGACTTTCCTTTAAATTCCTTGCACCTTCTAAACCCCGAAACATTGTCATCCGTCAATCTGCCTATGGATTTGACGGTCATATATTCTTCTGTCATCGAACTTTTGGGACTTTTGCAGCCTCGAAAACTTTATATCCTCCGATGCACATGGTCCTCTATAACGATAACCGTCTATCTAAATCTAGATTGAATGGTCACGATCCTTTGGTTATGTGCATGAGGAATTTACTATGATCTCGACCCAACAATTGTTGTTCCTTGATGCTTACCTTGCATGCAGAACAATCTTCGACCTCTGTTCATCCACACATCCAAACAATTCAACCCAAACTATCTTCGATTAGGATCATCGATCTCTTCGATGACCGATGATCGATTGCGATCTGAACCTGTACACCACTGGTTAGAGAACAATTTAACACACAGAGGATATGATATGGATTCAATAACTCACACTTCATCTAATGATATAAAAAATACTAGATAAACACACATAGATTCTATAAATGAATCTGTACACAATTACACAAGGCCTTCTCGCCTTCCTTGGCCCGATTTACATTCAATTGGCCTCTGTTTGGCATTTTGGCCACGCTTGGCCTCTCTACTCACACTCTACCTCTTTCTTCCTTTGTCTCTACATACACCTTTTGATTTCCCATAGACTTACAAAATATACAACACAGGGCTGAGACCTGAATTTGTTTCAGATCCTACTTAGACTCCATAAATTTTGTAAGGATCTCTCAGATCCACATTATCCTCAAGAGATCACTTCTATACCTCACAACTCTTGAGATATGCTATCATAGTAAGATTCACTTACATTTAACCAAACTCAATTAAACAAACCCTATCCTATGCATTCCTTCTAGAATTTCAATAAAACATAAGAAATTACAATAATAACAAGTTAGGAAACCAACTCCCTTGGTAAAATCAAACACCCCCTAGGTCTATTCAACAAGGAATATTTTGGAGGAAAAAATGTTCCTGCATCAGAGTTTCTCCAAAGCCTTGTTGTTTCTTTTCATGCAAGTGTGTTTTCTTTTAGTTTGATTCATGAAAAGAAGAGAAGCCTAACTTGTGTGAACATATAACGTGGTGACAACATGATACTAGTAGCACGATGATGTTTTGAGTACATGATTGGTTGTTTGAAGTTGTTTTAAGTGTGTTTCCGTTTCACTTCTTCAATACTTTTTGGTGATGTAAGAACCCCATGCACTAATCCATCTATGGGTAGGAAATTTAAAGGCTAAAAGAATTCAAAGAATCTCAAAAACTTTTTGAGTAGAGGAGAGTATGTCACTACAAGGATATTCTTAAATCCTTGTCCAAAGTTCAATATTGTTACTAGGGATGATTTTGGTATCTCTCGAAGCAAAGGAGGATCCATGAAAAATTTCCACAAGAGGACTTAGAAGTTTCTTCTAGTTATCATTGCCAACATGAGGAAGAGATCAAAGAATCATGGAAAATATTCAATGAAGAACATACATTGGACCCATAAATTGAAGAATTCCTTGCATATTTTTCAAAATATCTAGATCCCTTTTACACTTAGGATATTGATGAAACTTCCTAAGAACTTCATGGCATGGAAACTAAAGAAGAGAGCCAAGAATACAAAGAATACATTGAGACTTGGTTCTAAACAATCATCAAGCCCTGCCACTCCATTATCTGACATTTCTTATCACCATCCCCATCAAAGTAGTTGGTCCCTCATATTCTGGTACTTCTCAAAGTATATTTTTCAAACTTGAATATGGCTACAATTGTAATCCTATTACACAAGTGGCTCCATTGGAAATATTCCTACACTTGAAGGGAAAATTGTGTTTTTCAAGTAAAGTAGGATAGTGTAAATGAATGAATAAAATAGTAAAGAGAAAAATAAGTCTAGCTGTGAAAACCAATTTACTGGCGCAACTGGACATGAGTTTTGCTTGAAAACCAGGCAACCGGCGGGCAAAACTCACAATAAATTCATGCATGTCACATTGTTGCAATCTTGTACTATGGTCCTTCAAAATCATTTGTTCTGTGCTCATGTTAGTTGATGGGGGATTCCTTAAGGCCCTCCTTCTAACAAACCTTATCCCATCAACATCAACATGTTATCTGAGGTCAAGGTTAGAGACTTCATAGTGCCCTGGAATCTACATACATTAATGGTAGATTTCCTTGTGGTTAATCATGGGGATTAATCAATTTCTCTTGATTGACGAATCTTGCTGGTGAATCGACATTAGCACACTTATTCATCCATGTCAATATGACATAGGGTACTTTAGCTCATTATCATTGATGGCGAGTTTCTTCACGTTGGTTAACAACATACCTTAATGGCCGATAATCCGACAATTTCTTTTCAAGTTCGACATCGAGATATTTATTCACTTGATGAGAACTGTACCTTAGGTTTGGATAATAGTTGAAGACTATTTGATTTCATGGTATTAGTATTATCTTGCAACGATTATTTCTTTGTTCAACATGTTCAATTCATATTCAGTTTTCATATTATCATATTGCATGTTTCAGTTCTCTTCTATTATCAACAACTCTCAGTCTTGATATATTTCATCTTCATTGCTCACCCATTTCAACAACAACTTCAATATTTGTAATTTCAGCAGTTATAGGTAGTCCAATAACCATTGAGTAGTCATAGGATGAACTATAACTTATCATATTGAAGACTGTCCATCGTTTACAGGCCAATAGTTCCACAAGTAAGGGTTTGGAGTTTCTTAAGAAACTCCAGGTTCTTCTCTTCATCGTTCTACAGGTCTACATTAGGAACATTAAATTATTTGATGTCTTCATTTGTACAAATAAGAAAACTCAAACACTATCCATGCCATCAATTTTGGTAATCTCTTCTACATCAACAATTCAGGGTTCAACAAAAAAGTATTCAATGACTTCACCAGCTCAACGTGGTGCAACAACAATCTCAGGTTTTCTTTCTTTATTCGAGCATACTGAGGTAAAACTTGAGGTAATGGAACTACTTTTGATTTTTCTGGTTTATTAAAAACATGGGAAACTTAGTTTATATTTACTTATGAGCTCATGTAATGTATATTCTATTCCGTGAATCCCATTTAATGAACCTATCATCTACCCACTTAACCATCCTACAAACTACCCATATCTCATACCTACATGCCTTATCCTTACCCATTTTCTTCATTGCATATGACATTATAATCATTGTGTTCTATGATTACGTTGTCACCCATTGTCATTGCTCCAATCATGCACGATCATTGCATCAAATGACCGATCTCTATACTCATTTCCCATTTGGTTTGAACACCACTTATTTTGAATCACTACCAAGATTTGAAATAAGTTCAAATCCGCCCATACTCTTTCTTCAATCCTTATTCCCCACTGGTAGTGTGAATCATTCAAAATAGAGTACCCTTTCTTACCCTCTTACGTTCAAAATTATGGTGGTATGGGGAAGATCGACATGATAAGACAAGAACCATGAGGCATACCCTGATTATAGTTCTAGCATACCCCTTTTCAAATCTGCAGGATGGATTCCATTTATCAGAAAATTTCAAGTGTATGATGCCTCTGTAACCAAGGCATTTTCACAAGAGTTCGATGGTATTATGGTTCCCATGGTTGGTCTGGTGTTTGTTGTCTCCGAGGAAACATTGGATCGAGCTACAGGTCTCCCGGGAACATGGGAACAATGGTTCAAAAATAAAGTGGAGCAAGGAGTCTGGGATCGATTCCTGTGCTAGACGGGACACAATTTGGATTGGAAAAAGGGGGTGCATAGAGTATGGAGTGTGGAAAAGTGGAGAAATATCTTGTTCATGCTACATAAGGGTATTTCTCATGGTGAGGGACAATATGCCATCACTCTTCTCTATCACAACCATCTCTTATTGCATTTTTAATCTAGTAGTGAAATGAATTTTCTATTTTATCTTTATTAGAGTCTGCCATAGTGTGGCCAAACCTATACAAGAAATCCCTAAGAATGTACATAAAAGCCTGTATCAACATAGCTTAATTAAAATATTGAGGATTTAGACAAATGAGGAGACAATTGGGATGCATTCTTATCCTATAATGGATTTATTTTTAGAAAATGCCTACCTGAGGAAACACCCTGAGAGCCTATCATTACCCCTATTGATGACCATGATAAAATGATTATGAAGGACTCAACTCCCATGGAACCAAGGACTTCACTATTCCATATAAGAACCCTAAAAAGGCTCCTCTGAAACCAAAGCACCGTGCCCTTATTATGACTACCCTCATCGCACCTACTACTACCACTCCTATAGAACTAGTCATCACTGCCCCTATCACACTAGTCACTCATGTCAGGGTTACGAGGAGAATTGAATGTAAAAATCACAATTCCCAACACTCCATATTCACCGAAAAATCCAATTATTTTAGACCCTGAACCTCCAGAGTCACATTCAACCATCGAAGCTCTCAATTCCTCTATTCAAAGAGAATCTAAAAGGACCCTCTCAACCTAGTACACTTGTGTATTCATCCCCTCACTCTCATGAGTTGTCTACATCCATACCTCATGACTTTGAAAATACTACAAATTACTATGAACCCGAGAAACAATCCATACCCCATGATGCCCGATCAATATCTTCCAGAGAGGAAATATCAATGCATTGATATATTAAAGGACGAGGTTTTAGAGTTAAAAGTTTTGAATAATTATATTAAAAATGAGAATGCAAGCTTGAAGGAGTGATGTGATAAATCACAAAGTTGATAAATTGGAAGCAGGAAATTCCAAATTACATAAGCTTAGTGAGAAGAAACACAGGAAGATTGAGAAACTTCAGTCTCATACCATGAACTTAAGAAGAAGCTTGTTAGCCCTTGACCAAGTTTGGGGAGTTTCTTGGCCATGTTGACCTATTTTGGGACTTCGACATCCTGTCGAAGGAGGAGTGCAAGACGAAGCGGAGATCACGGGATCTCAGGCCCCTTTTGGGCCTCTTTTTGGGGTTTTTGGGAATATGTAATGGGAAAGGGATGTCCGCCCATGGGTTTACCCATGTTTAGGCCTATTTTGTAATGTATAAATAGATACCTAGGAAATGTAAGAAGGGGCCGATGAGCTAAGTGCCAAGTGCAAGTAATAGTTGTATATGCTCTGTGCATGTTGTGTGAGACTTACAAGGCTAAGTGCAAGTGACTGTAAGAGATTGAGTAGAAGCTTTTGTGCTGTAACCTAAATTGGGGAAGGAGGATCTGGTGAGGTGTGCACAGATCTCCTGTCCTATGTGGAGTGGGGTTTGTGTGGCTCTGTGCATGTAGATGAATGATTCAAGAGAATAAAGAAGAAGAGTTGGTGGATGTAGCCCCAGGGTGGGGGTGAAACACGTAAACACTGTGTTATCTTGCTTGGTGCTTGTATGAGTGTGTTTATGTCTTCTTACTTAGTGCTTTGGAATGATTAGATAGATCTTCTTATGCTCAGTGCTAATGATGTATGGAATGTTAGATCTAATATACATGAATATGCTCAGTGCTTGATCAGTTATGTCTGACCTGTTTTACTTATGCTAAGTTCTCATATATGGTAGATTACTATGAGTACTGCGAGGCTCTGTTTTTTCAGTGAAGTAGATAATGATTGCATGTTAAAGAAATAACAGTGCTAAGTTCTTTACTAATTTGTATAATCATAGATCTGTGTCCTAGCTAAGGTTGCAGACACTTGAGTCTTGCAACCACCCCTGGCTCTACCTCGGGTGAGACTTCATCTGCTTCGCAGGTGTTTCCGAAAGGGCTGGTAGTTAGGGTTTTGTTGGTGTGCTCTTGTAGCGTTGAACCCTGGGTCTTCCCCTATTCCAACAAATGGTTTCGTTTCTGAGACATGAAACTATGATTGTTGGGAACTGAGAAAGAGGAAGCTCTGTGCAAAGATTCATCTTGAAATTGTGAAAGATCTGTGTGTAGATCTATGCCCTAGTATGCAGTATTCTACTTGATATGAAAAGCTCTGTGCTAAAGAGAGAAGGCCAAATCTGAAGGAAATAAGCCAGATCTGAAGAAAGGGGGTCAGATCTGAAGAAAGGAAGCAAGATCTGAAAGTTTTGTGCTCCAAGAAGGGTAAAAATGGAAACTTCTGATTAAAAGAGGTAAGATCTACAAGCTCTATGCTCTAATAAAGGTAATAATAGTTAAAAATTCCTAGATCTGAAAGCTTTGTGCTCTGTAGAAGTAATATAAGTAGAAATTTTTGTTTCTAGGGTATGGATCTAGGTATATCTGACAAGTTTTGTCCTAGTTTGAAAGCTAGGGTATTAATAGATGAAAAAAGGTTTGATATGATTAGATATGATAAGAATAATGAAAGATATGTTATACCTATGCATAGAAAGAATGTTTGGATTAACAAATGGATGCAGGATCCTAGAAGGAATTTGTTGCAGGTTAGCTACCATGATCCTAGTGCATAGTACAAAAGAGGCTGGGGATTATTGAAAAGAAAGAGAGGATTAACCCTCTGTTATAGTTGCAGAAGACCAGGACATCTTGCTAAGGAATTCCACGGTAGAAGATCTAGTTGTCTTTGCTGTAAGGCTATGGACCATGAAGTGTTGGATTGACCTAGAATGATCACTAAGATTGAAGGAATGAATTTGAATCAAGAAAACCCTAAGGTAGATCCAAAAAAGGCAGAAACCCAGAAAGACTAAGAGAAAGTATTGCTACAAATGAGAGAAACCCTGAATGACCACCGACATGTCAGCTTATTAGAGATCTTCAAAGAGAAGGAATGCATCGAAGCAAGAATAGGGGACTTTGACATTGACTGTGTTCTAGATGAGGAAACAAAGATGAATATTATGCTAGAGAGAACCTGCGAAGCTATAGGAAGGCCTTCTATGATCCCTTCACTAGGAGGAATAGGTTTATTCAATGGAAATCTAGTAAACCTATGTGGAAGGCTCGCTTGGATACCCATGATTGTCAATGGAAATTCGATAGAAGAAGACTTTGAGATTATTAAATTTGTTGAAGATAGCACCTCATTTACCATGCTGATAAGAAAACCTTGGATTGATAAAGATCAAGCCAGACGAAAGGAAGAAGAAGAAGTTTTGGAACAAAAGAAGCAAGAGTTAAAAGACTTTATGACTAGAAGGATCGCGCACTTGATTAAGGAACATGAGAGAATATTGTAGATATATAATACTAGAAACCTGGATGTGAAAGCTAAGAGAACACTAAAGGATCCTCAGGATATTGAATTACCTATCTCAGACACAAAAGAAGTATTTCCCAAGAACCCTAGGAAAGAATTTCAACAGTGCGAAGTAACTAAGACCAAAGAAGAAAAGAATTAGAATGAGAAAAGAATTACCGAGACAAATCTCACTGGAAAGAAGGCTATAAAGTTAAGAAATAAAAGGGATAACACTGAAAGGTTACATGAGGTTCTAGAGGAAACCTCGTAGAAAGAAAAATTACAGAATTTGAGCTTCGTCGGGATATCAGAACAATGACATATGGCACTTCGCCATGGTGAAACAATATAGCTATTGGGACCGATATATCCATTCGACTTCCACTCCGAACAGATAGAAAAGAAATAAAGGTTCGTCATCAGACCGTTGGACCGTGCTATAACGGAAAGAATAGAGTTAATGAAGCCTTCATATCTGTTGCAAGCGATCCGTTGCAAAGTTGTCTATTTATCCCACTGCACCATGCAATGAGAACACTTTTTCTTATTGAGAATTTGAGCTCACAGCCTTGATTTAGATTTCCCAATGATCACTACACCTTTGAATTCTACCCTATTGTAGTGCCCATGTTACTTTGAGAACCCGATATATCCATCCTGAGCACGTATGTCTGAAGAGCTCACCATCGAAGAAGAAACTGCGACCGAAGTTCTGATTGACTTAATGACTAAAAGAACCATGTTAGGGAGAGGACTATCTATAGGTGCACACGCATCATCGACGTGAGGAGTGCAAGCCTCCCTATCAACTGCTCGAGCTGGTCCATCCCGGCTAGCCGATGAGAAGTGCACTAAGCATAGAGACAATATTGCGAATGCTAAACTGATTCAGAGCATTCTACCTGCTTATCTAACACCTCTGAGTGGTGCCATCACTCGTGACAGTGTACCCCATGAATTTGAGTATGCTTTGATCACTGCATACCTTCCGAAGGAAGTGCGCACAATTCGTGCTGACCAAGATAATATCACGCATTGAAGTTCAGTGACTTCAACCTCGGTGATAGGAAGGGTTACAATATGCTCATCCCTCATAAATATCTGATGTGAACCAAAGGAAAGAACTCCAAGATTATCGCTCAATCATGGACCCAAAACCTCATGCAGTCAACCTTACTTAATGTAATGAAGATTCCTCACTTCAGGAGGCATCAAGAGGTGAACGCGTCCATCAAGTTGTTGCTATCCTGCTATCATGGAGGATACTTATGGTTGAACCGCTGCATCACAGTGGATCTGACTTTGATCAATCAGATCACAGGGTTAAGCATGCAGGGCCCCGACCCACATGATTTTTACCCCAGAAAGATCACAGATCACACTCTCACCTAGAGGATAAAGGATAATTATGGCGATGTGGAGAAGGGCACGCGAGGCTACAAGGTAGCCTCTATCCAGAGCGACGTAGTGTGCCTTTCTTGTCAGCTGATCGCATGCAAGCTAGTTTGCAAGAACTGACCAAAATAAGTGACTGGATTTGTAGTAGACCTCGCAGGGAAGTGCGTGGAGGGCCTACATATGAATTGGGTGAAATACTTGGTGAACTAGCTAGAACTGGACTACAGGGAAGCACAAGACCAAGGGTACAAGTTCCATTTTAGTTGGCTACTCATATTAATCACTTTCATCGCACGTTAGATGCTAGAAGGTGCAACCTTCCTAGATGTCGAGCCCTTTGAACCAGTGGCCACAAAGTTCAGTAAACTGTGGTATTCCAACGACATGAACAAGAAGTGGTAGTCCAATGCCATCTTCCACACTTATTACAACCAACTGAAGATTGTAATCTAGCATATGCCTCGCATCACCCTGAACACACTTCACAGATTTAGGCCATTGATGAAATTCAATGTGGACCGCCACTTCATCTACATCACACCACATGCTGATGAGCATCACCAATAGTTTCAGTCCTACTACAAACTAACAGAGGAGGACTTAGAAGAGATTACTAAGGAGTGGTCGACGAACCTCCTTATCCCAACTGACCCCGTAGAGCTCTTTGATGTTGATAGTCTAGAAGACGTGCATGATACACTTGGACAGAGCAAGACCAAGAAGAATGAAGAAGCCCAGGATGTCCATAATACTTCAACATAGACTCCTTCTATCTCACTTGAGCACAGAGGTGATGGAAGAGAGATACATGGCACCGAAGTCGAACAGAAGAAAGACAAGGTCACACCACCAAGAGATGAAGATGATCCCTCAAAGAAAAGGAAGGTTTCCTCTTTGAAACCTTGTTTAAGTTAGAAAATGAAAGAAACTAGAACCAAGTTTGAGACCACCCTAAACTCATATGACTTCGACTTCATCATCGCTGCACTGAATGATGCTTCACTGGAGATAGTAGCGAAGCAGGAAGCCAAGTAGGAGGATATGTTCAGTCAAATCAAAGTCAAATTTCAAGAAGTGCACCAAGCACTACAGTCTAGCCACGCAGTTTCCACTGTGCCTCTACCAGCAGGAACATTAGAACCAGGAGATGAGCCAGCTCAACTCCATCAGATTGCTGATACGGTCGAAGCTCACCTTCGATGAGAACAGGAGGAAACATCACAAGCCACCCAGGCTCTGGCACAAGCACATGAAGCTCTGCTAGAACAATGCAGTAATGAAGAACGAGAGAAGCTTGCTATGCAAGAGAATTTTGATGAAGAGAAAGCAGAGCTACAACAAAGAAAGGGACAGTTGCTCTCCGAGCAACTTGAAGTTAAGGAAAGGGTCAACAGAGCACTTTTCTCTGTGACAATCATCAAAGTACAGACTGAAGAACGAGTTCCATAGCAGGTGGCACAAATCGAAGAGGTAATCCAAAAGCTCCAGCAACGCATCGCAGATCTAGAACTCCACGCTATACCCGAAACCCCTTAGGAGATAAGAGACTAGCGAGAAGAAACTACTCGTAGCGCAGTTGTAAGATTAAAATCTCTTGCCTTGGAGTGCAAGCAGCTGAGTAACTAAAGCGCCCAAACATACAAAAAACTTACAGAGAATCCAAAATTACAAGCGCTGGAGTCGCAACTCCAGGAAGCAAAACAACATGCGGATACACTATAGGTATAGCTGAAGGCCCTGTTAGCAGTAGATAGAATGAAGAGGTCTCATGAACAACGCACAACACAACAACAGATCCATATGCTTGAAAGTAAAGTGATGGAAGTAACTCAACAACTTCAACCGATACAAGAAAAGGCATGTATGCTATTTACAGAGGTCGAGATCCAAGGAGAAAAGCTAGACCAGGTCGTCCTCACAACAAAACAATGCCTGGAAGGACCGGTGAATGATGCAGTAATATAGGGGTTCATTGAGAAAGAGGCCACAACAAAGCAGCACGTCAAAGAAGCTCGGGCCAAGCTCAAGGCATTCGAGGCAGAATTGGTCAGACCAGAGTGACTCAGGACGAGTCACAGGTGAGTGTTGGGGGCCTATTGGCCCTTGACCAAGTTTTGGGAGTTTCTTGGTCATGTTGACCTATTTTGGGACTTTGACAGCTTGTCGAAGGAGGAGCGCAAGATGAAGCAGATATCACGGGATCTTGGGCCCCTTTTGGGCCTCTTTTTGGGATTTTTGGGAATATGTAATGGGAAAGGGATGTTGGACCATGGGTTTACCCATGTTTAGGCCTATTTTGTAATGTATAAATAGATACCTAGGAAATGTAGGAAGGGGCCGATGATCTAAGTTCCAAGTGCAAGTAATAGTTGTACATTCTCTGTGCATGCTGCGTGAGACTTGCAAGGCTAAGTGCAAGTGACTGTAAGAGATTGAGTAGAAGCTTTTGTGCTGTAACCTAACTCGGGGAAGGAGGATATGGCGAGGTGCGCGCAGATCTCCTGTCCTATGTGGAGTGGGGTTTGTGTGGCTCTGTGCATGTAGATTACTGAATGAAGATAATAAAGAAGAAGAGTTGGTGGACGTAGCCCCAGGGTGGGGGTGAACCACGTAAAAACTGTGTTATATTGCTTAGTGCTTGTCTGAGTGTGTTTATGTCTTCTTTCTTAGTGATTTGGAATGATTATATATATTTTCTTATGCTCAATGCTAATGATGTATGGAATGTTAGATCTAATATACATGAATATGCTCAGTGCTTGATCAGTTACGTATGACCTATTTTACTTATGCTAAGTGCTCATATATGGTAGATTGTTGTGAGTACTGTGAGGCTCTGTTTTTCAGTGAAGTAGATAATGATTGCATGTTAAAGAAATAACGGTGCTAAGTGCTTTACTAAGTTGTATAATCACAGATCTGTGTCTCAGCTAAGGTTGCAGACACTTGAGTCCTGCAACCACCCCTGCCTCTACCTCAGGTGAGACTTCATCTGCTTTGCAGGTGTTGCTGAAAGGGCCAGTAGTTAGGGTTTTGTTGGTGCGCTCTTGTAGCGTTTAAGCCTGGGTCTTCCCCTGTGCCAACAAAGCTCAAGGCAACATAGGAAAGAAAGGCACCTAGTGTCAATATTTATATTGACACTACTAATGAAGAATTGATACAATTTTGTCAAATTTTGAGGACTATACCATCAAATAACCAAATATATATATGGTTTCATGTTTTATTTGCATGGGGACATGCAAAACCACAGGCATGGGGGAGATCACACCAAAATATATTTTTCCCACCATTTATCTTTCTTGGATGTTAACGTAGTCCATAAAGTACACGATGCAAAATGTCATAGTATGAATGTGATTGTAAAAGTTGTTGGTGTCCAACAGAGATGGAATGAATTATAAAGAAGCCTTTCTATGTGTAACACACCGACCCCATAATCCAATCTTAGTTTGGTGGGGCGTTGGTTTTCCTTTCTTTTTATTCATGGAAAACTATCTGATTCATCAATCGTTTAAGTGAGGACTTCTCCTATCAAAATTAAATATATAATGACTCTTATTAACTCTCAGAGAAATATATCAACTTACTTTATTGAAGTCCCTAGGTACCTATGTGCCCTCAATCAAATATTCATGTTTGTTTTTCACCTTCTAAGTGACGATCTAGACCTATTTGGACCCATTCTATTGGAGTAACCCAACCATCTAAGTTGATCTCACCTCTAATGAAATTATCTGGATGGGCCATTTCCTAGAGTCTAATGGTACTCAGGCCTAGAGTTACAACAATTACGATTGCATCAGAGCCTCTACTTGCCCGATGGTTACCCTTCGCAAAAATTCCCATTCCAATTACCAATATATGGGACCCATAAAAATTACGGTTGATATTCAATCTCGCCCTCATAGTGATCAATGCTCCTTCTTCATTTTGATAACCCCTCTCTTCAGAGCGCCTCCAATTTAAGTTTCTAATCCACCCTGAAGATCTCACTTTGACCATGTGCCTCCCCGATGGATCGAACAATCACCTTTCGTCTAATCCAATGGTCTCCGTGGTTTTTGGGGTTAAAATGTTAGCATCAAGGTTTTGGATCCCTCCTCCTCAGAGTTGTTCTCTCCTGATCCAACGGCTGGTATTTCTACCACACTATTTAAGAGATATATGGTTCTTAGAATTCCATTGTCGGAAGTCTACCCTGACCCACTTCACATCACCTTCGAAAACCTTACTTCGACATATTGACATCGAAATCCAAAGATCTGGTTTTACCACCTGGTCATCATCATAAAAATCAATGGTATCTGTTGACTCGGGGCTTTCCTCTTCGGGAGTCAAACATAACCTCCTCTAACCACTTAGAAAGTGGCATCACTCGACCAACGATACATACTTGTCCAACACGCCAAATCAATGGCTGAAAGTCATTTTGAATGGACATAGGTTTTCCTTAGGGAAATCAATCTGACTGAAGGACTTAGTAAGTCATTCTGAATGGACACATGTTTTCCTTAGGGAAAGCAATCCGACTCAAGGACTTAGACAATTCTGGGATTCTAGAAACTTACCATATCTCTTGAGAGTTCGTGATACAGATTTATGAGCAAAATGAAATGAAACCATAGTTATAATATGAAAACAGAGACACAATGATCAATAACAAAGATATATTAAAACTTGAATTCTATTAAATAAGAAATATGCTAAAAACTATATAATGCAGACTAAAACAAGCTTGCTAGAATGGTGGCAACTTGTCTCTAAGAAGAGATGTGATGACTACGCTCATTCGAAAGAAGATGAGTACAATGAGTCTATGAAGGCCTTTTTTACAATAAAAATTAATTCCAAAAACCTAGACATCCAAAAACCTAACCCTAAGAGATGAAGCGCCAAAAGTCATGTGGCCCTTGTTGGGGTAAGTTAGTACATCAACTTCCCAGGGTCGTAACTTTTGCATACGATCTCTGTTTAGGGCGCACAATAGCTCGTTGGAAAGGTATCGATGAGAAAATTTATTTTGGGTGCTCAATCAAATCCTTTGGCTATCAATAAGGTTCCTTATTGTGAAATAATATTGTTTAGGCCATTAAAATGGCCCCAAAAGTTCGGGACTTGAAAAAACTGCTAAAAATAGTAAATTGCCAAAAGACTGTTTTGAGCTAGTTGGACTAGGTGGGTGGCCATAAATATCTTCCTAGATCAATCATCCATACTTAGAAAGAAATGGTCGCCATTGCGTTGAGTTCCCCCATTAGATGAGGGAATTTCTATTGAATTTGGCCCTGGGTGAGCCATTTACCTTGGTGTAGGAGCTGCCTTGCTTTGACAACCCGATAAAACTGGATCCTCTGTTGACGAGTGCTCTTGACTAGTGTGTCCATGATTCGATCAGTGGATGCATTTTCCATGCAATTAGGGTTGAGCTATGTTGGTGTCAATTGTTCTGTTATCTCTGAGGTGTCCAATAATGGTGGAAAATAGGGTCGAAGGAGGCCCACATTGAACACTAGGTGCAATCCAAGGAAGGGGGGAATGTTGAGCTCAAAAGAATTGTGACCCACAACCTTGGTGATGGTGTATGGTCCATATCGGAGTGGAAAAAACTATCGATGAGGCCCTATTAAGCGTTCTTTCTGCAAGTGCAACCAAACTTTGTCTCCCACCTGAAACTGGTGTGGCACCTGATGTTGATCATGGCATTTATTGTACTTGGAATTAGAATTCTATAAAATATATTGAACGTGTTGGATCCTCTCAATGAACTGATGAATTTGTCAGCTTCAGTTGGAGCATGTGAAGAGTCTTTGTGGGTGGCTGCAAAGGGTAGTGCAACATCCATGGGACCCAATAGTTGAAATCCCAACCCCACCTGAAAGGGGTTGTGGCTAGTTGAGATATGTATGGCTCTGTTGTAGCTATGCTGAACATAGGGAAGACTCTCATCCCAGGTGTGTGGGTGCTTGGAATTGTACATGTAGAGGATGTGCATGATCATATGGTTGACGACCTTGGTTTGTCCATCCATCTTGGGGTGGAAGGAAGTGGACTTGGTGAGCTTGGTGTCCAACAATGACCAGAGACTCGAACAAAATCTGTTGAGGAACCAATTTTCCTGATCTGAGATAATGGTTTGTGGGATCCCAAAGTGTACCCACACTCATTCAAATAATATATTAGCAGTGGCCTCCATTGTGATTCTCATCTTGCAGGCATCCATAATCTCCATTTTGGAAAAGCGATCAACAACCACAAAGACACAATCATTTCCTCGCTTGGTGGATGGAAGAACCAACATGTAGTCCATTGAGATGGAGTCCTAGGGCCTATTAAAAATAGTCAGAGGAGTGTACATGCCTTTTTTCTTAGTGGTCGGTTTGGCAACAACACAGGAAGTGAAGAACCAGATATAGTTGCTGAGATTTTTTCGAAGTTTCAGTTAGTATAAATGTTGCTGCAATACTTCCACTGTCTTTTCCACGTCTGATTGTCCCGCCATCTGAATGTAGTGGGCTTCATAAATCAGCTTCACTTTCACACTTGATGGAATGCAGAGGTGGACCAGATGGCACAACAACCCATCCTAAATATGGAAATTAGTGACAGTTGTGTTTGCACCCTACATCTAGCAGGTGTTGGCGAAGTCAGGATCTATCTCATAGAGGTGGGGCCATCCGAAGATCTCGTGGCCACAAGATTATAGCATTGTGGTGAGTGTCGTGACTAGAGGTTGGTTGAGGCAATCAATGACTCGGTTGGTACTTGATGTTTAGGTGGAACTACTGCAAATATGTGGACCACTTCTGATGGAGGTCATTCTACAATTTTCCTTGTGTCTCCATAAATTGCAATGACTTATGATCAGTGTGGATGACTGTCTCCTTCCTGAGAATGTAATTCCTCCATTGGTGGAAGGCTTGCACAATGGATTACATTTATTTTTCATAAGTAGGGTACTTATGGATGGCATATTATAGTGTCTCACTATGATAGGACATAGGGTTATCGTGCTGAGTGAGGATTACGCCCACAACATAGTCTAAAGCATATGTCTCGATCTTAAAGGGTTTTTGCAGGTCACTTAATGAAAGCACTGAGGTTGAGCATAAGTTTTTCTTTAGATCATCGAATGATTTATTTTGGGACATGAACCACACAAATTTTTCCTTACCACCACCCCTGATTATTTGGATGAGGGCCTATGCAATATGGGATAATCCCAACACAAACCTGCAATAGAAATTGGCAAGGCCTAAGAAGGTCTGAATCTCAGTGAGCATGGTTGGGGATGGAAAATCATGGATGACTTGGATTTTGGCCAGATAAACATGCACACCATGTGAATAAACAACGTAGCCTAAGTACTAGACCCTGTCCATGCCGAAGGAGCATTTTTTCAAGTTGGTGTGTATCTTGTGTTGCCGTAGAGTGTGCATAATCTGCTGAATATGATGCAAGTGTTCTGCCCAAGTATTGTTGTATATGAGGATGTCATCCAGATACACCACCACAAAAGAATTAGTTAAAGGAAAAAATATATCGTCCATCATCCTCATGAAATTTTTTGGGACATTTGTCAAACCAAAGGGCATGACCAACCATTCAAAAAGACCTTCTTTTGACTTGAAGGTAGTTTTCCATACATTTGTCTTCTCTATTGGAACCTGATGGTAGCTAGAATTTAAATCAATATTACTGAATTATTTATCCCCCTTGAGATGATCAAAGAGATCGTCGATTCAAGGAATTGGGTACCAGTTCCTGACTGTGATTTTATTTAGGGATCGATAATCAATGCAAAGTCTCCAGGTCCCATCTTTCTTCTGCACCAGCATGATTGAGCTTCCACAAGGTGATGAGATGGGTCAGATGTGTGACTTGTGGAGCAGTTCTTGGATCTGACGCTTGATCTACTCAGTTTCTAGTAGAGAGCGACGATAGATTGGCCCATTAGGTAGCGGTGTGATGTGGGTAAGATCGATGGGATGCTTGACCTGAAAATATGGAAGTACCCCAATAGGTGATGAGAAGATTTCTTTGTATTCTTCCACGACCTTATCCACTTGCTTTTTCCGCATGGAGAGGTCGTCCGTGAAAGCCATGGATGTGGCTGCAACCTTTCACTCACTTTTATAGTGAATCATGAAGTAGAAAAAATTCCAGGTCTAAGAAATGACCTTCCTGCATTGCTTGGCAGAGTTCAAGGAAATAACACTAGGTGGGATTACCTCGGGTATCCTATAAGATTTCCTGTTCAAAGTAATAATAAAAATGCAAGGCCTAGACTCATATACAACATGGAGTTTCTATAAATAAGGTTGGACCAAAAGAGAATCACAAACTTCAAGGGGAGAAACATCACACAATACCTAATATTTGAATGGCTTGATGCCGTACAACATGCGACACAGTTGGATGACGCAAAGATCGCTTCCTTAATGGAGCCATCCGATGGTGTAGGGATGTAGATGCAACTTTGTCGGTAGGTCTAGTCGCTTGACAAACTTTGTTGATATGAGGTTCTTGTGACTACCACTATCAATTATGAAGTGTAATGAAGTACCTTTCACCCACATCTGTGAAAGAAAGAGGTGCTCACTTTCCTCTGTCTCATTAGGTTCACTGGGATGGATCTTGGTGGTAGAAATGGTGGCACTGGGTTCCATGTCAATGATTTGTATCCCCTTTTCTGGTTTTGACTCAGATTCAGAACCCACATTTGATTCAAAGGCTTTTACCTCAACCACTAATGACTGCTTTGAGTGACAATCAACAATGTTATGCTAGGGGCTCTTATGGAATTCGTCTTCCCATTTTCCTTCTTTGGTTCCAGCTTGGACTAGTTTTCCTGAGGTTTCCCATATTTTATCTATCCTTTGTTCTGAGGGTTGGGGTTTCCCTTTCCCTCCTTTTGCTGTGAAGGGTTCCCAGACCCAAACTGTCGCATCTTTTGTTTAAGCTTCTACTCGATTTTGACATCATATCGATAGGTTGCACCTAAGGATGAGATATCCAAAAACTCCATTTCTGTCTGGATGTATCTATGCAGATTGTTGCATTACTTGAGCAACAGATGTCGCTTGAAATATTTGATACCCATCTTGGTGTGCAAGGTATGGAAGACATTGGTGAACTCTAGCACTGTTTGGTCTCTTTTTTGTCGCAATGTAGTCCATCTTGTATACAAGTCATCATAACTTCCAAAAGGGTAGTATTGTTTCTTAATAGCATTCCTGAAGGAACCCCAAGTGGGTGAAACTACAAACAATGTGGATCCCTCTATTTCCTTTTGCTCATAGAAAGTCTCCCACGAATCTTTGACATGGGGGATGACCTTGAGGAGCATGAATGTAATCTTTTCTCTATCAAAAAAGTTGTGGACAGAAAAATATCCTTGTAGAATATTTAACCATTTATCTATGACATCTACATCTATAATGAACTATCTATGCAATTATAGTTTCAATTTTATAATTATATTTTCAACCATATTGAACTTTGTAATTTATAAAAAAAAACATGATGATGATAACCATCTTATAACAAACATAAACAACATCTAAAATACACATTTATATTCACTAGCTAACATCATCTAATTATATATACCTCTAGAACATATAAACATCATTAATTAGCTAGCACACATATCTAATAATTTAACATAGCATCATCATTGTGACCACAACTAACAAAAGACAAGCATTTTCTAACATCATCATCACACACATCTAACAAGCATCATTTAACATACACATCTATCAAGCACATTTAACATTAAACATATCTAACATGAACTAAAAATGTACACATAAACATCAACATATAAATTAATTAAATATATCATCATGATCAACAGGAAAAAAGAACGACTAATGAACAATGTTATAACATACACATCTATCAAACACATTTAACAAGCATATCTAACATGACCTAACAATATACACATCAACATTAACATATAAATTAAGTACACCATCAACATGATCAGTAGACAAATTAAAACACCACACACACACACACACACACACACACATATATCATGGACAAGTCAAATAATTGCTATAACATATCTGGTCCATCTGGTGGGATAATATGTATATCTACAACAATAGTGGAGGCCTGGTCTATAGTGGAAGATGATGGGTGATGAATAGGTCCTGTCTACTCATTTAGGTAAGGTGAAAGAGGAGGATGAGGAATAGGCTCGACATGCTCATCTAGGTGAGGTGAAAGAGAAGGAGGAGGAATATGTGCTACCTCCTCATGATCTGGGTGAGGTGAAGGAGGAGGAGGAGGATGTGAAGAAGGATGATCACGATCACCCTCATCAATCGATGGGGTACTGGACGAATGGGCCATACTGGAAGAATATTTGTTCCTATCATCGAGAGCCCTCCTCGCTGCTAGTAGCCTGGAAGCTCCGATGATATGAAACATAAGTGGCATTCTCCGACGATATGAAACATAAGTGGCATTAAATCATGCAACATCTCCCTCCAAATATACAAGAGTGTAGGATCTGCCATGATGTCTAGCATCGTGGCATGGAAGACTCCCATCTCAGTCAAAAGTGTAGAGATTCAGTTACCCAACTCCAACTTGAATCTAGTATGGGGCCTACGATGCATGCCGCTAGGTATCTGCACCTAAGGACCCTGACCCATTGCGACCTCATGCATCATCTCCTCATTGTCATATACTGGAGGAGGAGGCACATCCCCAGTGAAAGTGCCAAAATCTGCAAAATATATAGTATAAAACAACAATTACACAAATAATTCTTTAAACAATTTAATAAAATAAGTTAAAGAACGTGTTAGAATTAATTTTATTCTAATTAAGTAAGACAATAAAATGAAACTATATTAATTTAAACAAAACACTAATATTACTTCTATCATCTGGTGGCTCATTTGGTGTGAAGAGGATGTTCAAACAACCTCACCAATACAAACTCGCGTAAGGAAATGACACCATGACTAACATGTGATCCGCCACACTGCCTAGTAGCCCCAGTGCATCTGGGAAAATCCTGGCTGGAAATTCCAACTGGCCACTTTTGGGAATCATCTCCCCCCATGTGTGCATCCACACATGAGTCCTCAACCTAGCAGGATGATGGAAAAAAGTCAACCTTGTCTCTGGAAACCTCTCAAAAAATAAGAAAAACAACTCCAAGGCAAAAGGGAAGCTCGATCTACCACGTATCATAGCACAACATCTGTCTAGTGTTATATAAAACTGCCGCAAAAAAATGGTATACCATCTGATACACCATGGCCTTTGTACCAAAAAATCAACATAATACAAAAGAGGGAAGCTAATGCGTTTCCCATCACTGGTAAAGTGGGATATGGTAGTCACTAATAGTGAGAGGCACCTAAACTCCTATACACCGAAAGAGACGGTTTTCAGCTCTCCACCAGACACCTAAAAATTATCCGGGGATAGTACATTGCACCCAATATATTACCGAGAGTGCATGAGATGACTCTCAGTTTCAACACCTACTAGGACATCTGGGAACTAGGGAAAATCCTCCCCTCTCCTAGATAATCTAGTGATAAAGTAAATATACTCCTCAGTGGGATGGTACCACTGATCTAAACCCACACATAAATCTTGTCGATGTACATCCCATTGATGAATCAAATGCATCAACAACCCAGAGTTCCCCTTAAGGGATGTAGCCTCCTCATAGTACTTAAGAAGGCCTACATTCCACAAGAGAACATGAGTTGCTACAGTAATAGTGTGAGGGTACAAATCCGTCTCCCTCTCCCTTGCCTCCCATTCCCGTACAACATTGTACAGGTCCACCCTCTACTCCTGCTGTTGTTGCTTCTCTATCCACTCACATCTTTGCATTATTAACATATGAAATACATCAACCTCACTCATACATAAAACATAAAAAAATCTACTGAATGGTAAATTTATTTATAAATACGGAAAAATAACTTCCTTGAAAAAATAAGTTAATTGCATTACTGGTGTGTCTAAAAAATAGTCACGCACCATCGACGATGCGTATATATTGTGAGCACCTTCCATGGTGCATCAGTGTAAAGTAACACACCGAACACAATGTTTTCTACAATGTTATGCAGTGCATTGGAAAACATTACTACACCGGGGTGCTACACTACAACACATACGCTCTGGTGCGTTACATTTATCCTATGCACTGCTTAAACGAAAAAATAAATTAAAATATTAAGGCACGTAAAAAATTATTTAGAAATTATCAAAAAGGTGGTGCGTATACGTTCACTACACGCACCAGTGCATCTAACGAACATCAATGCACTATCACATAAACTTTTCCAAATTTCTGAGTATGAAACTTTTTGTAGTGTGTTTCGGTCGTTACTATTACACTGCATACGGTGCCACCAAAAATATTATGGGGTGCACCTAAAGACAATGTTGCATGTCTCAGTGGTGAAATTGGTAAACATGAATGCCCCGGTGTGCATGTTTACCAACACAATGCATAAAAATATATCTGATAAGGGTGGTGCACTATGTACTTTAATGACCCAGTGCGTTATCTATCCTTTGACGCACCACCCTACCAGTTATATACTTTTCTTCAATGCATCGTTAAACGGATGCGTCGGTGCATTTATGTTTACCAACGTACTGCCAAAAAAGGTAACAAGGTACACATTGTGCCCTGTAAATTTACAGGTCGCACTGTAGGCAGTGTGAGCCGAGCGCTTTGAATGCATTGCACAACTTTTTTTTTTTTAACACTTAAAATTTCACTCAATTTTAAATTTTAATCCGGTGAAAACTTAAGTTATGGAGAAACAAAGGACATTACCTGGAATTGACTATAGTGGACTTCCCAAATCAGCTTTGCTCGCCCGCTTGACGTAACGCAGAGGTGTCCCAGATGGCACAACATCCCATCTTGAAGATGGAAATTAGTGACAACTACGTTTGCACCCAACATCTGGTAGGTAATGGAGAATTCAGGATATGTCTCATAGAGGTGGGGCCATCCATAGGTCTCGTGGCCATAAGAGTCTAGGACTGTGGTGAGTGCCACGATTGGAGGTCAACTGAGGCAATCAATGACTTGATTGGTACTACCTATTTTGTACTTGATGTTGAGGTGGAACTGCTGTAAATATGTGGACCACTTATGATGGTGGTAATTATGTAATTTACCTTGTGTCTGCATGAACTGCAACGACTTATGATCACTGTGGATGACTATCTCCTTCTCGAGAATGCAATGCTTCCATTGGCGACATGATTACAAAATGGATTACATTTCTTTGTCATAAGTAGGGTACTTACGGATGAAATATGATAGTGTCTCACTATGATAGACCATGAGGTGGCCGTGCTGAGTGAGGACTGCACCCACACCATAGTCTGAAGAATCTGTTTCGATCTCAAAGGGTTGTTGCATGCCAGGTAATGAAAGCACTAGGGATGAGCACAAGCACTGCCTCAGATCATTGAAGACTTTCTGTTGGGATAGGCCCCACACAATTTTTCCTTACCACAACCCTTGGTTATTTGGATGAGGGCCCATGCAATATGGGAGAATCCCAACACGAACCTATGATAGATATTGGAAAGGCCTAAGAAGATCCAAAGATCGATGAGCGTGGTTGGGGATGGATAGTCACGAATGAATTGGATCTTGGTTGGATGAACATGCACACCATGCGTATCAACAATGTATCCTAGGTACTAGACCATGTCCATATGAAAGAAGTATTTTTCCAAGTTGGCGTATAGCTTGTGCTTCCGTAGAGTGTGCAAAATCTACTGAATATGTTGCAAGTGTTCTGGCCAAGTCTTGTTGTAGATGAGGATTTCATCCAGATACACCACCACAAAAGAATAAGTGAAAGGAAACAAGATATCATCCATCATCCTCATGAAAGTTTATGGAGAATTTGTCAAACCAAAGGGCATGACCAACCATTCAAAAAGACCTTCTTTTGAATTAAAGGAATTTCTCCATACATACGTATGCTCTATTGGGACCTGATGGTAGCTAGACTTTGGATCAATCTTACTAAAGCATTTAGGCCCCTTGATTTGATCAAGGAAATTGTCGATTCAGGGAATCGGGTACTGATTCCTAACTGTGATTTTATTTAGGGCCCAGTAATCAATGTAGAGTCACCATGTCCCATATTTCTTTTGCACCAACACGATTAGGCTTCCACAAGGTGATGAGAAGGGTTGGATGTTCCCCTTATGGAGCAGTTCTTGGATCCGACGCTTGATCTCCTCATTCTTTAGTAGAGAGCGGTGATAGACTGGCTCATCAGGTAGCGGTGCGCTGGGGGTAATATCGATGGAATGCATGACCTGATAGTGCTGAGGTACCCTAATAGGTGAAGAGAATATGTATTTGTATTCTTCCAAAACCTTACCCAATTGCTTCTGCTGTGTGGAGAGGTCGATTACGAAGGCCATGGATGTGGCTACAACCTTTCAATCACTATGAGAGAGAAACATGAAGAAGACAAACTTCCCGGTCTAAGAAATGACCTTCCTGCATTGCTTGGAAAAGATCAAGGAAATAACACTAGGCGGGACTACCTCAGGTATCCTTTACAATTTTTTGTTCAAAGTAATAATAACACTGCGAGGCCTAGACTCATATACAACATGATGTTTCCATAAATAAGGTTGGCCCAAAAGAACATCACAAACTTCAAGGGGAGCGACATCACACAATACCTCATCTTTGAATGGCTTGATGTCGTACGATAGGTGACACTGTTGGTTGACACGAATATTTCTTCTTTGATGAAGCCATCCATTTGTGTAGGGATATGGGTGCGGTGTTGTTGGCAGTGCTAGCCACTTGACGACCTCTGCTGAGATGAGGTTATTCTAGCTATCGCTATCAATGATAAAGTGCAGTGGAGTGCCTTTCACCCACATCTGTGAATGAAAGAGGAACTCACCTTCCTCTAGCTCATCAGGTTCACCAGGCTGGATCTTGGTGGTAGCAACGATGGCACTGAGTTCCGTGTCAATGATCTGTCTCCCCTTTTCTGGTTCTGAATCAGAGTTAGAACCCACATCTGATTCAAAGGATTTTACTGTAGCCACTAATGACTTCTTTGAGCATCAATCAATAGTATTATTCTAGGGGATCTTATGGAAGTTGCACCACTTCCTGATATATTTCTTTGTCTTCCCATTGTCCTTCTTTTCTTGTGGATTTGAATGGTTGTCCCGAGTTTTCCCATCTTTTCTCTATCATTTGTTCTGTGGGTTTCAGTTTCCCTTTCCCTACTTCTATTGTGAGGGGTTCCCAGACCCAAACTGTCGCATCTTTCATTTAATATTCTGCTCAATTTTGATGGCATATTGATAGGCTGCACCCAAGAATGAGATATCCAAAAACTCCATTTTTTTTGGATGTATCTATGTAGATCATCGCGGTACTTCAGCACCAGATGTCACTTAGAATCTTTGATACCCATATTGATGTGCAAGGTATGGAAGAATGTTTTGAGAAATTTGGACTAGGTGGGTGGCCAACGATATCCTCCTGGATCAATCCTCCCCCCTTAAGAAGAAATGGTCTCCATTGCATTGAGTTCCTCCATCAGATGAGGAAATTTCTACTGAATTTGGCCCCGGGTGAGCCACTTTCCTTGGTGTAGGAGCTACCCTACTTTGACAACCCGATAAAGATGGATCCTCTACTGGCGAGTTCCCTTGACCTATGTATACATGATCTGATTAGTTGATACATGCTCCATGTAGTCATGGTTGAGCTTTGCTGGTGTCAATTTTTCTTCTATCTCTGAGGTGTCCAATAATAGTGGAAAATAGGGTTGAAGGAGGTCGACATTGAACACTGGGTGCAAGAAAGGAAGGGGGGAATGTTGAGCTCAAAATAATTGTCACCAACATCATTGGTGATGGTGTATGGTCCATATTAGAGTGGACAAAGCTTCCAATGAGGCCCTGTCAAGCATTCTTTCTGCAAGTGCAATGAAAATTTGTCTCCCACCTGAAACTAGTGTGGCACCCTATGTTGATTATGGTGCCACTTGTACTTGGCATTGGAATTCTGTAAAATATCTTGAACATGTTGGTAGATGTGCTAGGTCCACTCAATGAACTATGTGGCTTTGTAAACTTCAGTTGAAGCATGAGACGAGTCTGCCTGGGTGGTCGCAAGGGGTAGTAAAACATCCATGGGACCCAATGGTTGAAATCCCAATCCCACCTGAAATGGGCTGTGGCTGATTGATCTATGTATGGTTCTTTTGTAGTTGTGTTAAACATAGGGAAGACTCTCAGACCTCAGTTTGGCCATCCGTCTGGGGGTGAAAGGAAGTGAACTTGGTGAGTTTTTTGTCCAGCAGTGACCAGAGGCTCGACCAAAATTTGCTGAGGAAATTGTTGTCCCGATATGATATAATAGTTTATGGGATCCCAAAATGTACCCACACTCATTCAAATAAGATATTGGCAGTGGCTTTTGCTATGATTCTCTTCTTGCAGATGACCATAATCGCCATTTTGGAAAAGCGATCAACAACCACAAAGACATTGTCATTTCCCCACTTGGTTGATGGAAGGCTCAACATGTATTCCATTGAGATGGATTCCCAGAGCCTGTTAGGAGTAGGAAGAGGAGTGTACAAGCCTTGTTTCTTAGTGGCCGGTTTGGCAATAACACAGGCAGTGCAGGACCAAATATACTTGTTGACATCCTGTTGAAGTTTCAACCAGTACAAATGTTGCTGTAGTACTTCCACTGTATTTTCCACGCTGAAGTGTCTTGCCACCCGATTGTAGTAGGATTCCCAAATAATCTTTTCTCGCTCACTTGATGGAACACATAGGTGACCCAGATGGCACAACAACCCGTACAGAATATGGAAATTAGTGACAACTGTGTTTGAGCCCAACATCTGGTAGGTGTTGGTGAAGTCAGGATCTGTCTCATAGAGGTGGGGCCATTCATAGGTCTCGTGGCCATAAGAGTCTATCACTGTGGTGAGTGTCATGAATGGAGGTCGGCTGAGGAAATCAATGACTCATTTAGTACTTCATATTTCTACTTGATGTTGAGGTGGAATTGCTTCAAATATGTGGACCACTTCTGATGGCGGTAATTATGCAATTTTCCATATGTCTACATGAACTACAGTGGTCTTATGATTAGTGTGGATTACTGTCTCCTTCCCAAGAATGTAATGCCTCCATTGGTGACAAGATTTCACAATGGAGTACATTTCTTAGTCGTAAGTAGGGTATTTATGGAGGACATCTGATAGTGTCTCACTATGATAGCCCACGGGTTCACCGTGCTGAGTGAGGACTACGCTCACAACATAGTCTGAAGCATTTGTCTCAATCTCAAAGGGATTTTGTAGGTCAGGTAATGAAATAAATAGGGCTGAGCACAAGAACTGCTTCAAATCATCGAATGATTTCTGTTGGGAAAAGTCCCACACAATTGTTTCCTTACAACCACCCCTGGTTATTTGGTTGAGGGCCCATGCAATATGGGAGAATCTCAACATGAACTTTGATAGAAATTGGCAAGGCCTAAGAAGCTCTGAAGCTCAGTGAGCGTGGTTGGGGCTGGCCAGTCACATATGACTTGTATCTTGGCTGGATCAACATGCACACCATGTGAATCAACAATGTAGCCTAGGTACAGGACCTCGTCCAAGCCAAAGGAGCATTTTTCCAAGTTGACGTATAGCTTGTGCTGCCATAAAGTGTGCTGAATGTGCTGAATATGCTGTAAGTGTTTTTCCCAAGTCTTATTGCAGATGAGGATGTCATTCAGATACACCACCACAAAATAATTAGTGAAAGGATGCAAGATATTGTCCATCATCCTCATGAAATTTTATAGGGAATTTGTCAAATCAAAGGGCATGACGAGCCATTCAAAAATACCTTCTTTTGACTTGAAGGAAATTTTTCATACCTCTGTCTGCTCTATTGGGACCTGATGGTAGCTAGAATTTAGATCAATCTTACTAACATATTTTCCCCCCTTGAGCTGATCAAGATGATTGTTGATTCAGGGAATCAGGTACCGGTTCGTGACTATGATTTTATTTAGGGCCTGATAATCAATGTAGAGTCACCAGGTCCCATCTTTCTTCTTCACCAACATGATTGGGCTTCCACAAGGTGATGAACTGGGTCAGATGTGCCCCTTCTGGAGCAGTTCTTGGATCTGACACTTGATCTCCTCATTTTCTAGCAGAGAGCGATGATAGACTGGCCCATTGGGTAGTGGTGTGCTGAGGGTCATATCAATGGGAAGCTTTACCTGATAGTGATGAGGTACCCCAGTAGGTGATGAGAATATGTATTTGTATTCTTCCACGACCTTATCCACTTGATTCTATTGCATGGAGAGGTCATCCATGAAGGCCATGGATGTGGCTGCAACCTTTCTCTCACTCTGAGAGTGAATCACGAAGAAGACAAATTTCCCGGTCTAAGAAATGACCTTCCTGTATTTCTTGGAAGAGATCAAGGAAATAACACTAGGTGGAACTACCTCAGGTATCCTGTACAATTTATTGTTCAAAGTAATAATAAAACTATGATGACTAGACTCATATACAACATGGCGTTTCCATAAATAATTTTGTCCCAAAAGAACATCACAAACTTCAAGGGGAGAAACATCACACAATACCTCATCTTTGAATGTCATGATGTTGTACGACATGCGACACTATTGGCTGACACGTAGATTGCTTCCTTGATGGAGCCATCCGATGGTGTAGGGATGTCGGTACAGTGTTGTCGACAGGGCTAGCCTCTTGATGAACTATGCTGAGATGAGGTTCTTCTAGCTACCTCTATCAATGATGAATTTCAAAAGAGTTCCTTTCAACCACATTTGTGAATGAAAGAGGCACTCACCTTATTATGGATGATCAGGTTCACTAGGATGGATCTTGGTGGTAGAAATGGTGGCATTGATTTCTACGTCAATGATTTGTCTCCCCTTTTCTAGTTCCGACTTAGATTTTGAATCCGCATCTGATTCAAAGGATTTTACCTCATCCACTAATTACTATTTTGAGTGGCAATCATCAGTGTTATTCCAGGGGATCTTATGGAAGTCGCACCACTTCCCAATATATTTCTTTTTCTTCCCATTTTCCTTATTTTCTTTCATCTTGGACTGGTTGTCTTGAGGTTTCCCATATTTTCTCTATCCTTTGTTCTACGGGTTGGGGTTTCCCTTTCCCTGCTTCTGCTGTGAGGGGTTCCTAGACCCAAAATGTTGCTTCTTTTGTTTAAGCTTCTGCTCTATTTTGACGACATATCGATAGGCCACCCCCAAGGACGAGATATCCAAAAACTCCAATTATTTCTAGATGTATCTATGCAGACTGCCGCATTACTTGAGCACCAAATGTTGCTAAGAATATTTGATACCCATCTTGGTGCGCAAGGTATGGAAGAAGTTGGTGAACTCTAGCACTGTTTGGTCTCTTTCTTATTGTAGTGTGGTCCATCTTGTATACAAGTTGTCCTAACTTCCAACATGGTAGTATTGTTCCTTAATAACGTCCTTGAAGGAACCCAAAGTGGGTGCAACTGCAAATAATGTGGATCCCTCTATTTCCTTTTTATCATAGAAAGTTTCCCACCAATCTTTGACACGGGGGACGAACTTGAGGAGCACAAATGTAATATTTTCTCTATCAAAAAAGTTGTGGACAAAAAAATACCCTTCTATAAGGTTTAACTATTTATCTACGACATCCACATCTATTTGAACTTCAAATATAGGAATATCAAAATTGATCTATGCCTTGAAGGGTGCGATGCCTCTGCTTGAGGTAGATGCGTTGTTTTTCGGCAGCCGTCGAAGGATTTGTGCAAAGTTGGCCATCATATCATTCCTCTGTTTCTCAAGGGCTTCCTCAAGAATTTTTTTGAAAGGATTTCCTATACCGTTGTCTTTATTTTCGCCCGACATGGACGGTTTCTTAAGCATGTGAGAGAAAATTTAGTCAAGAGAAACAAGCTCAAGAACCAACTCTCTATACCTTGATTGCGTTGGGGACATTCATTAAAAAAAATGACAAGGAGTAGACGACTCTGATACCACTGATCCATATTTATGAGAGGAACGAAATGAAACCACATATTTATAATATGAACACAGAGACATAATGAAAAATAACAGAGATACAATAAAACTTGACTTCTATTAAATAAGAAATATGTTGAAAACTGTAAAATTCAGACTGAAACAAGCTTGCTAGAATGGTGGCAGCTTATCTCTGAGAAGAGATGTGATGACTATGCTCATTCGCAAGAAGTTGAGTACAATGAGGTCCTGAAGTCCTTTTTTACAATAAACATGAATGCAAAAACCCTAGACATCCAAAAACCTAATCCTAGGAGATGAAGCGCCAAAATTCATGTGGGCCCCTTTGGGGAAGGATACTCTCCTTCCTCCTTCGACAACACCTAAAATTCCCCTCTTCCCAATGAGCTTAGCAACTCTACAGGTTTATCAGGTGGTTTCTCAACTAGATTTCCTCTGCACAAGGGAGTCTCTTCTCTGCTAAAAAATCCCTCAACGACCCCCCGTTATCAGTGTCAGTTTCTATCCAGTAAGCACTGAGTTGTAGTCCATTATCAGTCCAGTATGGATTTTGGTCTTCTCTACTTCAAGGTGATAAATCTCAAATTAGATGAGTTTCCTATTTTCTTCAAGGAAATCTACAGTTTTATCAGGTGGTTTCTTAATTGGGTTTCCTCTGCACAAGGGAGTCCCTTCTTTGCTAAAAAATCCCACATTGACCACCCCTTACTAGTGTTTGTTTCTGTCTAGTAAGCACCAAGTTGCAGTCCATTATCGCTCCAGTCTAGATTCAAGTCTTCTCAGCTTTAGGGTGATCAATCTCAAAATGGAAAAGTTTCCTATATTCTTCAAGGAAACCTCCTACTTTATCTTCTTCCTCAATCTCTTCTCACGAGCTCCTCTGATTTCAACGCTTTTATCGGTTGATCTCTGTGTGTGCGTTCACCCTTCTTCTTTTGTTGAATGTCTCTACTTCTTAGTGTCTTTCCACCGTTGGTATTTTCTTTGATAAATCCCCTCGAGACTCTTGTAACTTCATGTAGACGTAACCTACAACCTGCAATTCCCATTCTAAAGGCTCAAATCCATGGTGTCTTGATGCCAGGTTATTTAATTGGCCTCTTTATTCTTCAAAAGACTAATCCATCAATCAACCATTAACGACCTTAACCACTTTTGTGACCTTCAATTACTTGGTCACGTGGCTCCATCCAGATCGGGTACGATGGAAGGAGTGCATTTATGCTTAGAAAGCATAATTAAGATTTTTAAACAAGGTTCTCGTTTTCTTCATAAAAAAAACTCACGTCCATCTTACCCAACCACTTAATTTTTCCCTGCTTCATCAATTCCCTCTTGTGTATCATGGCCAGTACTTTTCAAGATTGTTCCCTCTCAGTCAATGTTTTTGGTGTTTTCATTAAATCTAAACATAATTACATACTTCAAAAATATAATTTCACGAAGTCTTAGCATAATTACAGTCTTGGGGGAAAACATGGTGTTACACTATGTTATTTTGGTATTCTAGGACCAAATGGAGGGCCAAGATATGGATTAAAAAAATGGATCAAGTAACCTTTCTAGAGGTCCATTGTCTACGCTGTCAGAGTCATCACTCCAAGATAGTGGTGTCAGAATGGAAAATGATTTTTCTAGAAGAACAAACAATGATCCATTGTTGAGATGGCATTCAAATTGATATCAAGATACAATATTGGTGCTTTTCTCTTGAAGGTGTCGAGGGTCAAAGTCACAATTGTCTTAAAACATTTTCCATTCCAAGAGAACAAAGATGCTGACACATGACATTCCAAGTTGTGTGTTTGTTAGTACTAAAAGTGGTGATAAATTGTCTCATAATCAATTTTTAGAAAGCATCTAGTTGAAGTAATTGTAGTGAGTATGTGAGGACTCCAGGTCTTGAAATCTAAAACTATAAACTACGACATTAAAGAACAAATTGTGAAGAAGATTGTTTTTCTAGTCATATAGCACTTGATTCTTCTGGGTTAGAAATGGTTATTTGGAAAGGAAACAATGTCCATTTAAAAGAGGATATGGCCCACATGACAAAGAGGAATAAGAATTTTTCCAAGTGTGCAACAAAGTGGTATAGGCAAAGTCAGATGCTAGCCATACATGGTAGGACTATGAAGAAGAAAAATGGAGGTAAGGTATTGGCCAAACTTTTGCTCAGATTTTGAAATATTCTAGTACTAGTACATCAACTATATCCGTATCTATATCTTGTTTGCACGAGGACACACAAAATCTCAGGCATGGGGGAGATGTTGGAATTCTTATATGGAAAATATTTGAATTCCTTCTTCTGGAAGCCACGCTTTTCCTTCCTCTTCCAGTATTTTGGAGGCTCTTTCTTATGCTTAGACTAATCATAAAAACACTTAGCCTTCATGATAATGTCCTCCAAGGTCTTAGGTTTATCAAACTCAATTTGATCTTGGTAGGACTGTGGAAATCCACTAAGAAAACGTTGCACTCTATCCTTCTCATCCTTGAGGTAAGGGACATACCTCAACAACTCCATAAACCTTTTGGTGTATGCTCCCATTGTAAGTTGACCCAAATTATGCTCATGGAATTCCTCATTTTTTTCATCGTAATACTTTTCGAATAGGTGAGCCTTTCAAAATTATTTCTCAAACTACTTCCATGTCAGTTTGCTTTCTTTTAGTCCCTTGATTTCCTTAAGGTCTTCCCACCAGATGGAAGCTCCTCCATTCAAGTAAAAAATGGAAATCCTTGCCTTTGTATTCTCAAAATAATTATGTACCTAAAAGTACTTCTTAAGATCAAACAACCATGCCTCATATTATTTTCCTTTCTCAATTTCCCCATCGAAGGTAGGCGACTTATCCTTCTTGATTTCTTCAGTCAAAGAACTCCGAGAACTCTTCCTCTTTTTATTTTGTGGGACACTTGACTTCATACCACTACTGGAAAACTCCACCAAAGTATTCTTCCTACTAGATGAATCTTTGGAAACATTTCCACTCGATATACCCCTCTTGGCATCCCGATGCCTCTTTCTGGAAGAACTCTTTCCCACATTATTGTGAGCCAACCCATGCTTCTGAGCATCTGAATTGGATTTCAACCTCTCCAACTATTGCAAATATAAATTACTAGGGCCTTGCTATAGATGTTTCTGGATTTCAGACATGCTTTGTAGTAGTATCACGTTCAACTCATCCTCCTCATCCTGGGCTCTCATAAGCCTCTCATTGCCTGCCTCCATACTTCTAACAGTGGCCATCAAATCTGGAGGAGTTTCTCTATCTCTCTAGCCATCAGAGTCTTCATCTCTGAGGTGCAGGGTGTCATCGATACTGTGCTATACCAATCACCTCTTCTTCCCATCAGTACGTCCTACGTGCTGAAACAACAACTATTATTAGTTATGACATTACCGATGAAATCATGGATGCGAGACAATCAGTAAAAAAATTCTTTAAATAGTTTCAAACAACTTTGGAGACCCATTCAAGCTTAGAGTTTGAGCTCTGCTATGATACCACCTTGTAGCACACCCAACCCCCTAATCCAATCTTAGGCGTGTGGGGCATTGGTTTTCCTTTATTTTTCCTCATGGAAAGCTATCAGATTCATTAGTCGTTTAAGTGAGGACTTCTCCTATCACAATTAAATCTATAATGACTCTTATTAACTCTCATAGAAATCTCTCCACTTAGTTTACTGAAGTCCCCAGTTACCTATGTGACCTCAATCAGATGATCAAGTTTGTTTTTCACCCTCCAAGTGATGATCTGGACCTATTCAGACCCATTCTATCCAATTTGATCTCCTCTCTGACGACATTATCCCGATGGACCATTTCTTGGAATCTAACGGTCCTCGGGCACGGAGTTGCAACGTTTACGATTACATTGGAGCCTCTACCTGCTCTACAGTTACACTTTGTGAAAATTCCCTTTCCACTGACCAATTGATGGGACTTGCAAAAATTACGGTTGAGATTTAATCTCGCCCACATACCGAACAACGCTCCTTCTTCATTTTCGGAACCCCTCTCTTCGGAGAACTTCCAATTCAAGTTTCCAATCCACCCTGAAGATATCACTCCAACCATGTGCCTCCCCTATGGATCAAACAATCACCTTTTCTCTAATCCAATAGTCTTCATGTTTTTTGGGGTTAAAACGTTGGCCCGTTAGGGTTTTGGATCCCTCCTCCTAGGAGTTGTTCTCTCCTGATCCAACAACTAGGATTTTTCTCACATTGTTCAAGAGATCTATGGTTCTCATACTTTCATTGCCGAAACTCTACCCTGACCCACTTCACATCACCTCCGACAGCCTTATTCCGATGTACTGACATCAGAATTGGACAATCCAGTTTTCCCGCTTGGTCATCCTCTAACAGATCGATTGTCTTAGTCGACTCAGGGATTTCCTCTTCGGGAGTCAAATAAAACCTTGTCTAACCACTCCGAAAGTGGCATCACCCGACCAATGGTACATATTTGTGCAACATACCAAATCAACAACTAAAATTCATTCCAAATGGACACATGTTTTCCTCAGGGAAATAAGTTTGACTCAAGGACTTAGTCGATTCCAAGATATTGTGAAACTTACGATATCTCTAGAGAGTTCGAGGTGTACTCTAAGGTTGTCTAAGACCCACTAACTTAGTCGAAAGGAAGTTCTTGCATATATGGCAATATTTCCACCTAAACATCAACATTTTATCATGGCTCAAGGTCCTTGGCTCCTCACAGAAACCTCCCCGATCACAAGGCAATAGCTCCACTAGATAACGATATTTTTGTCCATGTCCTGCAAACTTTCCTCTAAATTTGCAAGGTTCATAGGGATACAAGTTGTCCATACTGGCTCATTTTCTTAACTTATCAGAACAAGTACAAACCATAACAAACACATTGTATTCATTCAAGGGTTCAATTAAATGCTTATAAAACGTTTTCATTTCCCATTTAATTTAGACATTTACATGTATACAACATTCAAACACAATCAAGCAAACCAAGTTATACAATTATCTGATGAGAGAAATGTCAATGCCAACTCACTGAGAGAGGACGCCTTTCCTCCCAACCTTAGGATATACTGTAGAGTACCTTCCTATAGTACACCACCCCCGTGCCAAGATATGATACCACAAGGGGAATGATTCAGCTAGAGTCCAAAATTTAGATGATCCAAGAATGTTACTCTCCTTCCTCTGAAAATAGTTGAAGTTTCCCCCTTCCCATTGAGCTCAGGAACTCTACAATTTTATTAGGTGGTTTCTCAATTGGATTTCCTCTGCACATGGGAGTCCCTTCTCTGCTAAACAATCCCTCATTGACCACCCCTTACTAGTGCTGTTTTTTTCCAGTAAGCACCAAGCTGTAGTCCGTTATCGCTTCAGTCTAGATTCAGGTCTTCTCTGATTTAAGGTGATCAATATCAAATTGGACAAGTTTCCTATTTTCTTCAAGGAAAGCTCCCACTTTATCTTCTTCCTCAATTTGTTCTCATGAGATCCTCTATTTTCATCGCCTTTCTCTATTGATATGTGTGTGTGCGTTGACCCTTCTTCTTCTGTTGAATGTCTTTGTTTCTTAGTGTCTTTCCACCTTTGGTATCTTCTTCGACCAATCTCCTTGGGACTCTTGTAACTTTCTGTAGATGTAACCTACAACCCACAGTTCCAATTCTGAAGGCTCAAATCCATGGTGTCCTGATGCTAGGTTATTTATTTGGCCCCTTTCTTCTTCAAAAGACCAATCCATCAACCAACCATTAACGACCGCAACCACTTTTCTGACCTTCAATAACTAGTCACATGGATCCATCTAGATCGGGTACGATGGAAGGAGTGTGTTTATTCGTAGCAACCATAATTAAGCTTTTTAAACAAGCTTCTTGTTTTCTTCATAAAACAAACTCAGGTCCATCTTACCCAACCACTTAATTAGTCCCTTCTTCATCAATTCTCGCCTGTGTATCATGGCCAATACTTTTCAAGGTTTTTCCCTCTAAGTCAGTGGTTTTGGTGTTTTCATTAAATCAAAACATAATTACATGCTTCATAAATAAAATTTCATGAAGTCTTAGCATAATTACAGTCTTGGGGGAAAACATGGTGTCGCACTATGTCATTTTGGTATTCCAGGAACAAATGGCAGGCCAGGAGATGGATTAAAAAAATGGATCAAATAACCTTTCTAGAGGTCCATTGGCTACGATGTTAGTCATCACTTCAAGATAGTGGTGCCAGAATGGGAAATGTTTTTTCTAGAAGAACAGACAATGATCCATTGTTGATATGACATTCGAATTGATATCAAGCTACAATATTGGTGCTTTTCTCTTGAAGGTGTTGAGGATCAAAAGTCACAGTTATCTTAAAAAATTCTCCATTCCAAGAAAACAAAGATGCTGACACATGGCATTCCAAGATGTGTGTATGTTAGTACTAAAAGTGGTGAGCAATCATCTCATAACCAATTGATAGAAAACATCTATTTGAAGTAATTACAATGAGTATGTGATGACTAGGGGTCTTGAAATCTAAAACTGTAAACTACAACATTAAAGCCCAAATTGTGAAGAAGATTGATTTTCTAGTCATATAACACTTGATTCATCTGGGTTAGAAATGGTTATTTGGAAAGGAAACAATGTCCATATACAAGAGGATATGCGATAAGAAGTTTTCCAAGTGTGCAACGAAGTGGTATAGGCAAATTCAGGTGCTATCCAGACATGGTAGGATTGTGAAGAAGAAAAAGGGAGGTAAGGTACTAGCCAAATTTTTGCTCACAGTTTGACAAATTCTAGTACCAGGACATCAACTATTTCCGTATCTATATCTTGTTTTCATGAGGACACACAAAATCTTAGGCGTGGGGGGGATGTTGGGTCTCCAAATCGACTGCATTTCCATTGCCAATAAACCCATTCTTGACCCATTAAAACCACTCTTTTTTACATAATCATCATCCTTTTTGTCATAAAGGTCATTCAAAGGCTCAAAAATTAATATTATTGGTTTATTAATGTTTTTCAATCATTTTTTATAAAGTAGGAGAAATAAAGAATGTTTTTGTTACTAATGATGGTTTTAAGCACCTACATATTTTCCTATAACCAACATAGAAATCCGGTAACCCGCATTGTTGTTCGTCATGGTTCCAAGGTTCTAGAAGGAAACCTAAGACTAGGATTTTGTCACTAATTCCTTTGACATGCTCTAGTGCTATTTAGATCGCATGTGTGGACCCCGAGCTCGTTATTAACAATTCAACTGAAAATAAGCAGTAGTTTCCACACAGTCAACTTCATGCACAAATTCCAAGGCAATGAAGCTTAATATAGAAAAACTAGGATATGGGTTTTGTGCAGAAGGATCCAAATTGGTTACTTACGATGACAATTTTCTAAAATTTGAAATGGTTTGGGAGATTTAGAGGTTTTTCTAATATGGATTTATCCATATTTCCCGTGTGGCCGAATTTCCAAAATAATGAAAACAATTATGAGTTTGTGGGATTTGGTTTCATCCTTCCTCATTTTTTTTTTTGTATAAATAATACCTACAAAGACAGAGGAGGCGGGATATTTGATAGCTAGCTGCGTTTGACCAATGAAAAGACATTTGTAATCTCTAATTTTTAGTCTGTAATAAAATAATTTATGCAATTCTCTGTGTGCGTGTGACAATCAAGTAGATCAATGCTTTCCAACAACAATCACTGGATTGGGAGGGCCACTCAAGCTTGGTGATATGTTGCTCGTATTTTTTTATTGTTTAATTTGTTTAGTTTGCAATATGTGCTATTCTTTAATGTTGAAGTTAATCATGTGTGTTGTCATTGGAATTCAAATAAACGCCTTTAAAAGTAGAACACCCACATTTTCCCTATAAATGCCTCTTCTCATATGCACTACATCTTTGTTTTAAACCTATACTCTATTTTGACCATCATATAATATATAGAGCACATTATTTCCTTATGAATACCTCATTGTAACATCCCCACTATAATACCCAGTTAAATTAATGCATAATGTAGATATAAATGTGGCTATGGCCAAACAATGTAAATGTGAAATATATTTTCTAAATTGTAAATATAATTTAATACCAGCTGCAGGGATATGGATAGTGATGGGGGATGATTAATCCACAAAAAAGGGGGGAATGCCTAGAGAGTGTCCAAGAGGGGTCCAAAGGGAAATAATTTATGGGTATCAATTCAAACCCACTTTCCTGAATTTTATTATCATTTGGGAAAAAACTTTTATTTTTCTGGTTGAGTGTATGTGATCCAGATTATTTTCGGCACAAAATGAGAGCAGAGATATAATAAAGAAATGCACAGAGATATTGAAGATATTCAATAATATAACAGAAATGTATCAGAGATGCAACCATAAACACAGATATACAGTAATACACGATTTCTATTAATCAGAGAAATGTACAAAGACTGTAAAAAATACAGAGTGAAAGACTCGCTAGAATGGTGGCAGCTTATCTCTGAGAAGAGATGTGACGACTACTCGCATTCGCAAGAAGATGATTACAATGAGGCTCTAGAGGCCTTTTTACAATAAACGAGAATTCCAAAAGTCATAGACATCCAAAAAACTAACCCTAGGAGATGAAGCGCCAAATGTCATGTGGACCCCGTTTGGGTAAGTTAGTACATCAACTTCCCGGGGTCGTAACTTTTGCATATGATCTCCGTTTTAGGCGTATGATAGCTCGTTGGAAAGGTATCGTCAAGGAGATTAATTTTGGGGGCTCAATATGCCTTTGAATATCATTGAGAACCTTGATCTCGAAAAACCTTCATTTAGGCCCTCAAAATGGCCCCGGAAGTTAAAACCTGCTAAAAATAGTAAATTGCCAAAATTGCCAGAAAATTGTTTTGAGCCAGTTGGAAAAGGTGGGTGGCCACCGATATCCACCTGGATCAGTATGAGAGTCCAATCATTGAATATATTTCATAGGGCGGGTGTGAGAGTCACATCCCATAGTTATTTTAGAGCATGGGGTTGAGGTAAAATCAACATTGGGCAGAGTGAGCAATCAATTGCCTTAGGAAAATAGAGGAAATTCGTATGGGTAGAAATAAAAAAATTTAGACATTCAGTTTTACATGAACATCAAGTAGAGAACAAGGGAGAAGAGCTTGGGAGTTGGAACAACAACTTTGGGTGAATTCTAGAGCATTCTAGAGAAATTTTGGATCATTTTGGAGCTGGAAATTGAAGAGCCAGGTTGTCAGGCCTGAAGAGTGAACTCTTGGGTGAGTTGCATTGTATCAACAAGTGTTTGTTGTTGATTTTGTTGGTATTTTTTTCCTAGCAATGAGTTTCCTTGAGTTCTGAGCTGAGAGATTCCTAATTACCTATGCCATAGAGACCTTGAGAAACAAATGGGATGCCCGATGGACTGAGAGTAGTGAAGGGGTAGATTCTTTGGGTTGGGCAGGTCAAGAGGAAGAGATTTGGAGGAAATTCGGGATAGCCATAGGAGAATACAAGTGGGTTGTGTGATATCTAGCTGTGATGGGATTGTGAGAGGCACCCTTCTTTCATGGATTCCTAGCACCAACTCAGGGGTGACTTGTTGTTGAGATCTGGAACAACAAGTCTATGGTTGGGTGGAACTTCCTTCCCAAGCAACTTATTTCACACACATTTTATAAAATACAAGTGTTTATATATTTAGCTAAATTATTTACGAGTTCATGGATGTGCACTTACTCTTTCAATGATAATGGTTTTATATGTTGTTATAAATGTTTTGTTAGTTGCATTCATGGTCATTTAGAGTGTTGTCGATGTATTAATAATGGGTATAAAAAATTAGTTGAATATGTGTTTAAATCATAGCTAGTAAGCTACAAGAATTTGATCAACAAAATAAAATTACATTTTATGTGTATTTTCCACGTAGTAATGTTCCTTGGTTAAGCTGGGGGATGTTATAGAATGGTATCAGATATCAAATTTCTTCTTGAGCTTGTATGGGCTTGGAGCCAAAACTAATTGAGCAGATTTGTGGTTGTAGATTTTGTCTTGTGACAAATTTGGGGGAAAATGGTGAACATAAGTGAAATACTTGAGTTACGAGCAGATTTCAAGTTTCAGTGCTTTAGAGAAGATGAAGAAGGTAATTCATGGTGTTGATCTACAAGTTGCATATTCAAATTTGGAATTTAATTCAAATTCCTGTGTGTTTCAAGGCGATTGTGGAGTTTTGTGGATCAATGGCCCATATTAATTCGACTTGGATAATTGTCAATTGAGATTCAATCGAAGAAGGTCGAAGCAAGGAATTATCGAAGGGCCTCTGGGAAGAAGTTTTCAGAAAGGCTTGGAGTCGGGAATGAGATTGAGTCTGAATAAAGGAGACATATGGAAAAACATGAAATGATTAAGAGCCGTTAGATTGGACATATCATTTTTGAGCCATTATATTTGGGGGAGGTGTTTTGGGAGAGCTTGTTCATAAGGTTGGGTGTTTTTTGGCGTGCAACAAAGTCAGTCCAATCGAGGTAACCCGTGTGTAGTTTTGGGAGCCCAAGATGATCGTGGTCGTTGAGTGGCATGATCGCTGACCATCCAATCTATTAGATGAGCATATATTCCTGGAAGGAACGAGGGTAGAGGATAATTCCACATAAGCCGCGACATCAACATGCCATGTTATAGGACATTTCATCAAGAGTGGGTGAATTAGAGAATTCCACATGGTAGTGGAGTGCATGGATTTGAAAAGAATGGTTCCCAAGAGCCTTCAGAAGAGGGTTGTCGGACGATTTGTTCAGGGAGGAGGTTTTCGATGGAGGAAGTTCGACAGAGGAAGCCTGATAGGCTATCAGAATTTGGAGTTCATAAGGGTTGAAAAGTAAGGAAATCCCGTTTCTGATGGAGGTTTCTTGATGAGAAGATTCCTATAGTATTTTGGATTGTATATGTCAGAGACATTTGTGTACCCAACAATTGGACTTCCAATGGGAAGAGTTTTTAGAAAGAGCTTCTGATAGGCTCACAGAGGTCTAGCTATAGCGTGGAAAGGATAGGAAGATCAATGCTTGGGATTGATCCCTATTTTCAGAGCAATGGTTTGGATTTGAATATTGTTACAATAGTAATTAGTGAAATTTTCCATGAAAAATTCTAGTTTTTGAAGGTCTTATTCATCTTGCAAGGCATTTTTGAGGGCCTAAACAAATATTTTTGGAAATCAAATTTATACGAAACCGTGTGTCCTTCTAGGAAACACAATGTATTCTTCTAAAATGATAGAGCTCAGAGACATATTTCTAGAAATTTATACTATTTTCCAAACTGAGCTTGTATGAGGGAGTTACATCCAAAATAGTCAAGGGTAAAAATTTAGTACCAACTTTCTTTTAAAGGGCATAAATCCTAGCTCAGGAGTTAGTTTGGGGCCCATGAGGAGTCGATGGAAAGATCATAGATTGTAGAAGTCATACATAGAGACAGATTTGAGTTATGGGTAACAAAAAATGCGCTGGGAGAGAAGGAGAACACCTGTAGCATGCATGGTTCAAAAGGGAAAAATGGTCAAAACTTGTAGGTGAATTGATTCAGATTATTTTTGGCATGAAATGAGATTAGAGATATAATAAAGAAATGCACAGAGATATCATAGATATTCAATAATATAATAGAAATGTATCAGACATGAAACCATAAACACATATATACAGTAATACATGATTTCTATTAATGAAAGAAATGTACAGAGACTGTAAAAATACAGAGTGAAAGACTCGCTAGAATGGTGGTAGCTTATCTCTGAGAAGAGATGTGACGGCTACTCGCATTCGCAAGAAGATGATTACAATGAGGCTATGAAGGATTTTTTACAATAAACAGGAATGCCAAAAACCATAGACATCTGAAAACCTAACCCTAGGAGATGAAGTGCCAAAAGTCATGTGGGCCCCGTTTGGGTGAGTACATCAACTTCCCGGGGTCGTAACTTTTGCATACGATCTCTGTTTTAGGCGTGTGATAGCTCATTGGAAAGGTATTGTCGAGGAGATTCATTTGTATATCATTGAGAACCTTGATCACGAAAAACATTCATTTGGGCCCTCAAAATGGTCCCAGAAGTTAAAAACTGCTAAAAAAAGTAAATTTCCAAAATTGTCGGAAAACTATTTTGAGCCAGTCGGAAAAGGTGGGTGGCGACTGATATCCACCTGGATCATGAATTCTACCAAAGGTATGTACTCCTCCCACTACTTGGGTTAATGCATACTATGCATTCTCAACATATCCTCTAATATTGTGTTTCGTCTTTCATTCTGACCATCTGTTTGATGATGGTAGGCTGTACTAAATGCCAATTGTGTCCCTAATCTTGCAAACAAGATTTTCCTAAAACTTGAAGTGAACGTGGAATCTCCATCTGAAATTATGGTCTTGGGTAAACCATGCAATCTGAAAATTTCCTTCATAAAAACATTAGCAACATCTATGGCTTCGAAAGTAGGATTAAGAGGAATAAAATGAGCTTCCTTTCTCAACTTATCCACTATAACCATGATTGTGTCATGTTTCTTAGTTGTCTTTGGAAAACCAATAACAAAATCTATGGAAATTGTTTCCCATTTCAACTTTGGAATAGGCAACGGATGTTATAGAGTTGCAGGATGTCTGTGCTCAACTTTCACCTATTGATATTCCTGGAATTTAGCGATGTACCGAGTGATGTTCTACTTCATATTGGGCCAATAATTCAAATACCTTATCATTTTCACCATCTTCTAGTAACCAGGGTGACCTACATATGGTATTCTATGGAACACATCCATAATTAAATGGCTCAAGTTCGTTTAATTAGGCACGTACATTTTGTCATTATAAAATAGAAGATTATCATCCCTAAGTTGATATCCTTCATACTTATTTTCCATGGATTCTCATTGTAACCCTTCTTTTACTTGACTGAAAAAATCATCTCCCTGCAAGAGGGTTTCATTCCTCTACTTGATATCAGACTCTCCTACACTTGTTGCTACTAAGTGTATAGCCTGTATGCTCTAGCTAAGCGGATCTTCCACTTTGTTTTCTTTTCCTGTAATGTGTTTGGTTTCAAAATCAAACTCACTAATCAACACCATCCATCTGGTCTGTCTAGCATTCAATATCAGCTGGTTGAATAAATACTTCAAACCACAATGGTTTGTGATTAGGGAAAATTTTCTCCCGAGCAAGTAGTGCTTCTACATATTCAATGCATGCACAATTTTTTCCAATTCTAGATCGTGGGTAACATACTTCTGCTCATTCTCATTCAAATTTCATGATTCATAAAAAATCACCCGCCCTTCTTACATTAACAATCCCCCCAGTCCTTCCTTGCAAGCATCCATGCAAACTAGAACACTATTTTCTGGGTTGACAATATTCAAAGAAAGATGCATTAGTTAAAATATGCTTCAACTGTTGGAAACTATCTTCACACTATGGTGACCATACAAATTTATTCCCATTTCTTTGCAACGAGGTAATATGATTATCAATCTTGGAAAATTCCTTTATGAACCTCTTGTAATACCCAACCAAACCCATAAAGGATCGTAGTTCTATCAAATTTCTAGGGATAGGACAATCCATGATTGCCTTGATATTTTTGGGATCCACTTCCACTCCTTCTGCTTGTTACAACGGAAAAAATCTCTATGGCCAAGGGTAAACCACAACAGACAGGTATGACTGTAGAAATCAACTCAATTCCAACATGTGCTATATAAAATAATGTCTAATATGAGGAAGAAGCCTACCTCGATCCAATCGTTTGATGTCATTCCACCATTGAGCACTTTGACCCAAAGCCTTATACCTGCAAGAAGTTCTCAACGAACAAGCAATGCAAGTATATAATGACAATATATAAAATGAGTTAGCACATCAGATAGCACAATCCATTAATAAACATTACAGACATGCCCATGGATAATAATCATATATTTTCAAGATATCGATAGGACAGGAAAGGAGTATTTCTATTAATAATTGATCAACAAAAGTATCAACATTATAGACTTCCGTGTCGACACGGTTCGAAACCAAGAAACCAAGTTATTTTCAACTGGGTCTCCACCACTTAAATCCTCCACCAAAGGCAAGCTCATAGAAAAGAGATAAAGAGATTCTCTTTACAATAAGGGAAGAGCTTGGGGGATGAACATTGTGTTCATGCTTGAGGGACAAAGGGATGCAGACTCAATATGAAGTAATTTCTCCATAATAACTTTTCTCTCAAAGTTGAATGCTTTCTCTCTTTTTCCATAGCTTGAAATTGTGCTCTAATAGCCTCCAGAATGAAACTGAAGGGTCGAGTCAGAACGTTTCCAGTATATGGAAGGCCAAAGATCAGAGATATTTTGTCGTGACATGGAAATTCGACCTCATTTTGTATTTTCTGGCACAAATCCCGATATACGTGAGCTGTAGTGGAGTAGCATGCGTATACGCAGCTTGCAAAGTAGTTAGGGAGCGTATATGTGGAAAAATATATATTTTTGGCTCTGGATTTATCAAAAAGGGGTTGATAAGTCTGCATAGGGAAATGGGAAAAGGCCCTCTGTGCAAGATAACAATGGTGAGGAAAATCTTGCTATAACAGATGCCCCCTAATGTGTGAGATCAGAGGAGTATCTGCGATGGATGAAATACATTATAAACAACCTAGAAGTGGAGTGGTAGAGAACTAGCTGGATGAACTCAATTGCTCATTACATTATGTACTGACTTTGCATACATGGCTGCCAAGAATACAATGCAGATCCATGTGGAAAATATACCAACAAGTGTTCATGGCCATGAGTAGGCAAGTATAAATGCGGTTACATGCCAATAGCTGTCATAGTCTTGAACAAGGCCCATTGAAACCAGTCTCAAAATCAATCTGAAGATATCTGTATACAATGGAGTACAATCTAATCTCCCATGATTGCTAAATTCAAATAGGTATTGGTCCAATGAAATGGAAGCAAAAGCTCAGGAAATCTGCATCCACAAAGTGATGTCTTCAAGTCTTCAATACAATCCGCCAATGGTGAAAGTCTACATCATTTGAATAAATGAGTTGAGTTCGAACACGATGAGACATCGTTTGATTATCGGTCATTGAGGTATATCGTTAAAAAATGTGAGACAACCTACTAATGATGAAAGTAGGTATCAAGGAACCAAGTACATCTCTACAAATGTGAATAAAGGAGCTGGTGTCGAACACTTGAGAGATCCATTGATCAGGAGACATTGATGTATTCCCATCTGTCAATGGTGAGAGAGCCTGCCCCTAATGACTGCAAACCTCAAGGTACTCAAAAAACTCTAAGTCTCATATCCAAAATACATGAGCTGAATTCGATGGAAAGAGACCCGCTGAAAGGAGAGAATTAAGGCATCTCTCATCAGTCAACACGAGGAACAAAGCATGAGCTTCATTATTTGGTGGAGATCAGACGAAGAACATGTTCATGAACCAATGACCCTGTGCGTCTTTCTCATGTGCCAATTGCAAGAGGTACATGAAAAATACCCTCTAAATAGCAGCCGATGATGAAAATTGCTAACAAAGGCGAGGAAACCACCCAGTCAACAACCCATGATGAAATGTCGATTTTTGGGTTCAAGGTGACCTACCAATGATGAAAGTAGGGCCAAGGTGCATCATAAGACCAAAGTTTCATGTGATTCTGAGACAAAATGAGGGTATGGCTGACATGCGAAGTCAAGATTTCTGAGGAGTGGCCGACATAGGTTGATAGAATTCCTTTGAACAAGAGCATGAGACATACAGTGGACTCCGACAGCATAGACTTAATGATGTGACAACTATATGTAGGAGGCATCCATAATGTTCTCTATAGTGACTGGAAGATTAACCAGCCGGTAGAGAAAATTCTGTAACGAGATCAACTTCCTAAGGCCATGCTAAACCCAAAATTATGATGACGCAAGGACTCAATAACTTTGTGCTCTGTTCAAAGGTGACACAACTGTTGCCAATTACAATATAATACTCCCTTCCTGCCCATCTTTTTTTGTTTTTTCATAACAAGTGAATGCTATGATACAGAGGAGGGAACGAGTGTCACAAGTAAGCAAAACTAGTTCCAGCAGTGGAACATACCTATGCTCAATGCAAGGAAATGCATGTGGGATATGGACACTCAGGGTGATGTTCCCTCCAGGGTACAGGGTGTCAAATTGCGAAGGATATAGACAAGGCTCTACTTGGTTGAGGATGTGAACTGCTTGGGCCATGGTTTATAATGCAAAGCGAGAACCGGCTAAAGGCTCAATATTGCAAGCAAGGGCATGAGATGCAATCACAATTTAACTCCAAAAAAGTCCTTTTTTATATCTTTTAGTTTACTTGGTGTGAAAAAGGGGTAAACTTGTGCCAAATAGACGTCTTTTCAAATCCAATTTACGAGTGTGAAAAAGACAAGTTCACTCGACGATATTTTCCATTTTTTATAAGGAGTCGGAAAATAGCTTAACTAAGACTCATGATCTTTCAAATCTAATTTTAACAAGTGTGAAAGGGACAAATCACTCGGCGATCTTTTCAATTTTTAATAACGAGTCGGAAAATAGCTTAACTAAGACTTGTGATCTTTCAAATCCAATTTTAATGAGTGTGAAAGGGACAAATCACTCGGCGATCTTTTCAATTTTTAATAACGAGTCGGAAAAGAGATTAAATAAGACTCGTGAGGAAGATTCTAGGTGACAAGCCATGAGGGAGGCCAAGGCTCCCATGCGGACCTTCTGTGGAATGTCAGTATCTTGGGAAGAACCGACACAAGCTCAGGAAGACCCAAAGCTCTCCAAGTTGAGGAGGAAAAAGTGCTACCGGAGGTTATCATCTCCATGATATATCGGATAATGTCTCTTCCTGGAAAAGACATAGGCGGAGGCATTGGATACCCCATGAGACCACCCCAATAACAGGGAACCATGTCAAGACTTGGAGGGAGAGAAATCAGGAAGAGTAAAACTCTCTCTTGTTCAAAAGGTGAAGTATTAGAAATGCTAAGGAGATGGCATAAAAGGTATAGAACCAGAACTAGAAGAGCGGGATCGACCAAGAATTGCATTGGCACGATCACTTCCTTAGACTTGTCACTCTCCAAGAGAAGAGTGGGGTCGATCGAATATTGTATCGATATGACCACTTCCTCAACCATTGGTTGAATTGGATGTGAGACAATAAGGTCAAGAGGTTCATCACCCCCAAAAATAGGAGTGTTGTCGGTCGAATATTTCATCGACACGACCGTTGGTTGAACAAGATGCGAGAAAACAAGGTCAAGAGGCATATCACCCCCGAACATAGGAGAGGTGTCGGTTGAATATTTCATCGATACGATCACAGGCTGAATGAGATGTGAGACAACAAGGTCAAGAGATGCATCAACCCCTAAAGGAAAAGGGGTGTCAGCCGAAGATTGCATCAGCATGACTGTTGTATCAACCAAAGAAGGAGCGTAGTGTTGTGAAACCATAGATGCCTCAGAACCCAAAGGGCCCTTAGGTGAGCCCCACGCTTCTGGTATCCCAACAGTAAAAAGACACCAACGAGTAAGGTGACTTCCTTCACAAGTCCTGCAAAGGAATCTAGGCTTATGTCTGAGACGTCTAGGCTTCTCAATCATATGGATGCCCCCAACATGACTTGCAGTGGCTGGTGACATGCTCACAGCATGACTTGCAGAGGCTAGTAAAATCTCCAACATGACTAGCAAAGGTTGGTGATGAATCCCCAACATGACTATCAGAGGTTGGGGATGAACCCCCAACATGAATAGTAGAGGTTGGTGATGGATGTGTAGTGTGACTAGCAGTGACCAGACATGTGCCCCCAACATGACTTGCAGCGGTTGGTTGCAGGTCTTCAACATGACTCACAGAGGTTTTCGACCAATCTCCAACATGAATAACAACGGTTGGTGATATCATGCCAATATGACATGTAGTGACTGGACTTGTGCCCCCAACATGACTTGCAGCGGCTGGTTGCAGGTCTTCAACATGACTTGTAGAGGTTGTCGACCAATCTCCAACATGACTAGCAGAGGTTGGTGATATAATTCCATTATGACACACAATGACTGGACTTGTGGTAGTAGTGAATTATGGCATTTGAGTCCAAGGTGCATGGAAAGATTGATTTTGAGAAATTGTAGGCCAGGAAGGATCTTGGTTTACACCATGTCCCTGTTCGGCAGGATAGTATCCTCCTCCATACTGATTCATAAAGGGTTGTAAGGGCATAGACACCGAAGAAGCTGCTTGTGAAGAGAAAGAGACATGACAATGGTTACTCACATGAGGATATATGTTTCCCCTAGGCAAAGGAACTTCGTGAGGGGGGTTTTCCCATACTATAAAAATAACTCCCCCCGGATGAAAAACTGGAGGACAGACGAAGGTCCGCCATGGAAAAAGTGTTCGTAGGAACTGACATAGCAGAAGAAGGATAAGTGGATGGAGTATGATAAGTAGAATGATTTCTTAATTAGGCACTTAATTCTCGCATAGTGGATTCATAGGAAGAAATATTCCAACCTCCTATCGTAAGAGGTGTTCAAAGGATATGACTCCCTCCAAACAAAGAGGGATAAGAAGGAGGCATCATGCCCCCAGACCCAAAAATTGTATTCGCATAAGGAGGTGAGACAGAGGATGGCAAGTGTGAAGACATATCAGACATACCATGAGAAGAATTATTAGAGACCCAAGGCATTGATTGAGTACCATAATTCTGCATACCATTATAAAAAGAGGATGGATTTTCCCCCATGAACATCATGGGGGGGGGGGGGGGG
>ML783324.1:119804-131223 GCA_009831015.1 Picea engelmannii | reverse complement strand
GGGGGGGGCATGAATCGTGTATTGGTGTATAGTCTATTTTTCTCATTTCTTAAAGATATTGATATTGATGAGTTTTAAAAAAAATGTTGGGACATTGTGCATCTGGGAATGATAAATGTTTTCTCCTTCTCGTAGCATAGCTCTCATCGAAATGAAAAGATTGCATCTTCATCTCTTTGCATAAATTTCGAGTCAGTCAAAACACCATATTGTCCATGCCATCTTCCTTTTGAGTAACAACAACCTTAAAAATAAAGCGCTTATAAAAATTGATTAGACATTTTTATATTTTCTCGTAGCAAACTTACATTAGATTAGTTGTAGGGATTTAGAATAGGTGTGAAAGATAACTTTCCAAAGATGCAAACAAACATAATATCTTGTGATAGGGAGAGTTAAATCCACTTACTACATTTTGTCCTGGGAAGCCCTTCTCACACAAGGGCCAATCAAGAGGTCGCATTAAGACTGGCAGAGTTACTCACCCTGCTTTGTTGGTCTTGGTGTAAATCTTGCGCATATTATGGGGGTCACTTGAAGGTATACCCACAATTATGAGTGGAATCCTTTCGAGTTGATTTCGGGCTAGATACCCTACCTTTGCGCATGGATCGGACTGTCGACTGTTTTCCCAGGAATCACTGTAGTAATTGGTAAACTTAGTGGCCTATCCCTCTAGGTTCTTTACACAAGGTGACTGTGGAGGGGCAAGTCTTCACAGTACCTGGAATCAACGTTGGCCAAACTCTCTCGGGCTCCTTGGAGGGTATATCCACGATTATGTGTGGGAGCTTGCACCAGGGTGTAAGTTCGTTAAGAAGGTCGTCAACGTAACTTTTCCACCCGCTCTATCTCAACCCCTTTTCACTTTGTTCCCATGATGTTGGATTTCATCACCAACTAGTGTGCTCGTTGCTTGAAGGTTTTGTTTGGTTGCTTGCTTACTAGATTTTTAGCGTGTGCTGTTTGTTTTCCCTAGTGGACTCTAGGTTGGATTTTTATTTTTAATGGCGTCAGTTCCCGAAATGACCAATGAAGGAACCCCTTTTCCTGGGGAACCTTTTGTTTTTCCTTCTTACAGAAACATTGGTCCTCCTCACATCGCTAATTTAAGCCTTCTAGGTCTCACAATTGGATTGTTGGTGTGGTTGTTTTCCATTCAGGTAATCCTGAATGCAGTAAGTGCTTCGGTCATAAACACTTTCCCCCAAGAACATCAACCTCATGTTGATCCTTCTCCTTATTCACCAGTAAGACCTTCTTCACCTTCTTCACTTGCAAGGTCTTCTTCGATTTCATCTTCGCCGAGTGAAAACTCTTAAGCTAGTAACTCGGTGAATAAGAAGAAGAAGAAAAGGAAGATTAAGAAGAAGAAAAATAAGCAAGGATCCACACTTCCAACCACTTCCAGACATGTTGGAAAGAAACTAGTTACTGTTGATCGTGCTGGGAGTGTTGGTGATGTCAATATCACCCAAGCAACCCATAAGCCCAAGTACCCTTGCAGGCTTTGTAAGGGTAGCCATCTTATTAAGGATTTCCCTGGTCTATCCAAGGTTATAGAAGCATGGTCTACACACCCTCGCCAACCCATGTCGTTAGCCTCTGAACAACATGTTGATGACCTCATGTCAACTAGTCACGATATATTTGGCAAGAAGAAAAGTCGATCCAAGTTCTCGTGTATGTTATGCAAAGGGAGTCATCTAACTCACCTTTTCCCTCATATGGAAGAAGCCTCAAAATTCCTGGAAGACATGCCTGTTTCATAGCCTCAACTTCCAGCCGCTTATCGCAAGATTACTCTTGACCCCCCTATAGTTGATGGAATGATCACTCTAGTCCCTTCACTGATCAATCCAGTTGATCATGTCGTCAATTTGGTCACGTCCTTAGTTGAACCAATTGACAAAGTGGTTGATCCAATACCATCCTCGGTTAATCCCGCTCTCCCCTCAGAGAGTGAAACTAAAGCGGTTGATCCGATCCCATCCTCGGTCAATCCCACTCTCCCGTTAGAGAGTGAAACCCAAGCAGTCGATCCGTTTCCACCTGTCAACCCCATTCTCCCCTTGGAGAATGAAACCCAAGTGGTTGATCTGATCTCTCCATCGGTCGATCCTACTCTCTCGCTGGAGAGTAAACCTGATACTGCCCATGTTTTTCTCGTTGATACAGAATCTACCATGTCGGTGGGTATTCCTCCTTCTCCCATGGAACCCCCTCCAAGTAATGAGGCCATCCGTTTTGATTGGGGTGTGCTAATTGGACCTCGTCTTCCCTCTCACATTCCTTTCCAGATTACAAAACAGGTTTGTGGTTGAGACATTCCTCAAACACTGATAGATGAAGGTGCGTCCGTTAGTATTTTGTCCTTTTTTGCTTGGCAAGCTTTGGGTTTTCCTCAATTTGTGTTGGTTACGCAGAATATGTTAGCTTTTAACAGAAGAACTAGTCAACCTTTAGGGACCCTTCCTTAGTTTCGTATAACTTTGGGAGGGAAAACTGTCTTCATTGACATCATGGTAGTCCAAGACCCCTTGGATTTGTCTTTATTCCTTGGGCGAGATTATGTCTATGCCATGAAAGCTATCGTGTCTACTTGTTTTCGTGTGATATCTTTCTCTCACGATGGACGAGTTGTGACTGTTGATCAAATTTCATTCATTGACTCCGACTGGATTTCCTCCCTAAATGGTTATTATATGAAAATGGTATCGCCCCCACCACAGGTCAATTATGTGGCGTTGTCGCCCATGGCTTCAAATTCCGATTACTTAGATCCAGTAGTTGACATGGTGATCTCTTCGATAGGGTTGTTAGAGCCTGATATCTTTACTACTGGCAACCCTTGACATGGTGTCCTTCCAGAGTGTGTTTCTACCTTCCAGTGAAGACCCCTTGGAAGCCATGACCGAGTTTTTTCCCTTTATATGGTGTCCTTCCGGAGAATTGTCCTATTGGAATCCATGATCAAGAAGACATCCGAGGATAGTTTTTGCGTCTCTAAGGCAACCTTGTTAAAAAATGAAACAGAGGTCTTTGAGCATGATTTTCTTATTTCAAGCTCGTTAAAAAATGAAACCACTTATGAGGATAGTTTTTTCGTCTTTGTGGCAACCTCGTTAAAAAATGAAACAAAGGTTTGGGGATTGAACCTGGATTCATGAGCATAGTTCTTATTCATGTGTCAAGCTCATTTAAAAATGAAATAGATTGTTCCCCCTCTCTGTTTGAGTCAAGTCCCTCGTCTAGTATTTGAAGCTTCATTTTATTCACCTTTGCAGTTGGATGAAACGAAGCTTGGGGGGCATTTGGCTATGGCCTCTGGACTTCATGTTGAAGCTAAAATGCTAGCTTCTTAAGATGGGGGATAAGTACCAACCATCCATGTGTTATGCGTTGGGAAGTCGCAAGCATAGTTTTCTACGGTTCAAGATTGTGTAAAAATGAAACCACTTACCTCAAGCATAGTTTCCTCTGGTTCAAGCTTGCATAAAAATGAAACCAGGTCCAAGCATAGTTTTGTTTTGTTTTAAAGCCCGCGTAAAAATGAAAACAATCCCGAGCTTAGTCTTTGTTCTTTCTCATGATCGTAAATACATGAGAATAAGTTATTGAGCTTAGTCTTTGTTCTTTCTCGTGCTTGTAAATCAATGAGAATGTAACCGAGTATAATTTTATCACTTTTTTCAGATTCCTAAAGGTTATATGAAAAAGGAACCCCCTGGAGTTTCCTTTAAGCTCTTTTCAAACTCTCTAAACATGAAAATATTACCGCGTGACCTTGTTCTCTTCATGCTCGTTAAAGTATTTGAAGAAAACATATGTTGAGAGATAGTTTATCTCTTTTTCAGTATCATCAGACTACTTTATGAAAAAGGAACTGAGAGAGTTCTCTTTAAGTGTTTTTTCAGACTCTCTAAACATGAAAAACCCCTGAGTTTTCTTTCTTTGGGCTTGTTAAAAAAACATCGAAAGGCCCATATGGGACCGAACCACTCCTTCTTAGGGTTCGTTAAACAAACTCCGAGAGACTCATCCGAAGGACGAGCTTAAATTGATAAGCATATGTTATCCTCCTCAAGCTTGCGTAAAAATAAAGAGGTACTCGCCAGAAATGGTGGGGGGAAAATTGGGAAAGAAATGTGTCTAAACCTGTATTCCATGGAAGATTCATTTTTGAACATGACACCCTTTCACTCGCCTTGTGTCTAGGTTGTAAAATCCTCTCGTCTCTTGATCATACTCCTTATAAGATTACCCATTGGTCTGTGATCCCTGTTGTTGAGTTAGTATTTCCAAGACAGTTGTCGTGTTGTCAATATGTTCAAAGAGAAGTTCAACCCGGAAAGCCTTCTGTTGCGGTGGCAATTTATGCAGTCCTTAAGCCTTATATTGTGTCGACCATCCTTGAGTCAGTCCTGAGTTACTGGTTACTTTGATCTACATCAAATATTTTTACCTGTTTCGTGTCATTGGTGGGGGAATACATTAAGGCCCTCCAGTGACGAGTCTTTTCCTCTCGAATTCAACTCATTATCCAGGAATTAGACTTAGAAACTAATTGATACCTTGGAACTTGCATGCCTCAATGGCAGGTTTCCTTAGTTTCGATAGTGGGTTTTCATTATTGACCTCTGATTAGGAGATTCCACCAAGTGTTCGACTTCAGCTCATTAATTCACATTCATTGGATTGTACTAGTGTACCTTGGGAGTCATTGACATTAATGGTGATTTCCCTCGCACTTGTTAACGGTATACACTAATGATTGGTAATCAACTGGTTTCTACTATTTTTGACTTCAACACATGTATTCACATGGTTAGATTCGTACTATAGAGTGGTGGAGATGAAGACCCTGGATATTTTTTGATAGATTCAGGTTGCGTTGGAGTATATTTAGTTTGTACTGTTGCATAGATCCACATTGTATGTCTGGTGGCTATGTTCAAATTTGAATCTTTAACACAGATCCACAGTGTATTTTTGGTGTCTATGTTCATATTTGAGTCATATTGGCATGGATCCATAGTGTATGTTTGGTGGCCATGACCTGTCTTACTTGACATGGATCTTCGCATGTCGACATTTATGCTCTGATTCATTTGTATTTTGAGTATGGGAATGCCTACCTCAGTGATGATATATTATTGTACTGTATTTCCTTGTTTGTTGGCAGGTTTTCGACTGACTGTTCCTTATTCCCTACACACACTCGACAAATTATGTCAGCTATCACTCTTTTCTAACTTCATACTTTGGGGGCTCTCTGTTACACATTATTTTCGTGATCCCTGTGACTGTTAATGATGTAAACCTATCTGTTTCCTTCAGAGGGGTCAATGACTTGAGTTCCTGAAGAAAGAAGGGAGAAGAACTTTTCCTGAGAAAAGAAGTTGCATTCTCCTTTGTAAAAACCCTATTAAAGAGGATGTTCGCAGGTTGCTATATAGACAGGGTGCGAAAATTCTCATATGTGGGAAAAACGAGCATCTTCTCGATGCATATAGAAGGAGAAACTTCCATGCTAAGGTGGCATCCGAATGGTTTGGATCTTACTCGCTTTCATGATTTAGTGGGATCATCCTAACCTCCTCACCTTATCCTCTTCAACTTATAAAAGGAGAGGATCTCTCATGGAGAAGGTTAGCTTTTGATTTTGGAGCTTGGATTTGATTGAGCTTTGGAGATTGTTAGCTTGGCTAGATGAGCGATTTTTGTCAAGATAGATTGTGATCAGATCTATGCTCTTAGAATTATTGGAGTGGAAGTGTGTGGGGAACGAAGGACAGTTGGAAGGTACCTTACCACATCAAGGCCATGGTTGTAATATGTCTTTTACATTTAATATGATACAATAATATGATTCTTTCCTATAAAGCTTGTTGTGTTTTATTGTATGATTCCTTGATCACATACATAGGTTTATATTGAGTTTATACTATTACTATCACTTTGGTTGGTTGCGTTCTTTTGCAGGTTCATCATTGTATCAGCGTTGGAACGTAGCTAGGATGGCTATGGTGAGAGGAAGCGACATTTAAACAGTATGCCACCTATCCCTCTTTAGTTAGTAAATTCAATATCTAAAACTTAAGGAAAGCATAATGTTCTGGTGTGTTTTGTTCTAGATCTAGGTGGATCTAGGGAGATCAGTTAGTGTCCACACCTCTCGATTGATCCTATAACAATGTATATGGGGGAAATCCCTCAATAGGTGTGGTTATCCACAAATTCCCCAACATTGCAAAGGTCCTTTCTTGGGATCCTATGCTCTTACTCATGTTTCTCTGCTAGTTTATTTCCACTTTGAGATGGAAAATTTTGTTGATGCACACTCTTGCTGGGTTGACCCAACTATGCACCCTTCGTGGAATTCTTATATGAAAAATATTTGAATTCCTTCTTCTGGAATCCATGCTTTTCCTTCCTCTTCTAGTCTTTTGGAGGCTCTTGCTTATGCTTAGAATGATGATAAAAACACTTATCCTTCATGATAGTGTCCTCCAAGGTCTTATGTTTATCAAACTCAATTCGATCTTTGTAGGACTATGACAATCCACCGAGAAAATACTGCAGTCTCTCTTTCTCATCCTTGAGGTAAGGGACATACCTCAACAACTCCATAAACCTTTTGGCATATGATCCCATGGTAAGTTGACCCAACTTATGCTCATGGAATTCCTTAATTTTTTCATCGTAATACTTTTCTGATAGGTAAGCCTTTCACAATTATTTATGAAACTACTTCCATGTCAGTTTGGTTTCTTTTAGTCCCTTGATTTCCTTGAGGTATTCCCACCAAATGGAAGCTCCTCCATTCAAGTTAAAAATGGAAATCCTTTCCTTAGTATTCTCAAAATAATTATGTACCTGGAAGTACTTATTAAGATCAAACAACCATGCCTCGACTTCTTTTCCTTTCTCAATTTCCCCATCGAAGGTAGGCAACTTAGCCTTCTTGATTTCTTCAATAAAAAAACTCTGAGAACTCTTCCTCTTTTTGTTCTGTGGGACACTTGACTTCATACCACTAATTTAAAACTCCATCGAAGTAGTCTTCCTACTAGATGAATCTTTGGAAACATTTCCACTCAATCTACCCCTCTTGGAATCCTGATGCCCCTTTCTGGAAGAACTCTTTTCCACATTGTTGTGAGACAACCCGTGCTTCTGAGCATCTGAAGGGGTTTTCAACCTCTCCAACTGCTACAACTCTGCATTACTAGGGCATTGATGCAGATATTTCTGGATTTCAGAAAGGCTCTGTAGTAGTACTACATTCAACTCATCCTACTCAGCTTGTGCTATCATAAGCTTGTCATTGTCTGCCTTCATACTTCTAATAGTGGCCATCAAATCTGGATGGGTTTCTCTATCTCTCCAGCCATCAGAGTCTTCATCTCTGAGGTGCAGGGTGTCATCCATACTGTTCTATACCAATCGCCTCTATTGCCTATCAGTTAGTCCTATGTGATGAAGCAACAACTATTATTAGTAATGACATTACCGATGAAATCATGGATGCAAGACAATCAGTAAAAAGTTTCTTTAAATAGTTTCAAACAACTTTGGAGACCCATTAAAGCTTAGAGTTTGAGCTCTTCTATGATACCACTCTGTAGCACACCCAACCCCCTAATCCAATCTTAGGATGGTGGGGTTTTGGTTTTCCTTTCTTTTTCCTCATGGAAAGCTATCAGATTCACTAGTCATTTAAGTGAGGACTTCTCCTATCACAATTAAATATATAATGACTCTTATTAACTCTCATAGAAATCTATCCACTTAGTTTACTGAAGTCCCCAGGTACCTTTGTTCCCTCAATCAGATGGTAAACTTTGTTTTTCACCCTCTAAGTGATGAACTGGACCTATTCCGACCCATTCTATCGGAGTACCCAAACCATCCAAGTTGATATTCTCTCTGACGACATTATCCCTATGGACCATTTCCTAGAATCTAATGGTCCTTGGGCCTAGAGTTGCAACGATTACGATCACATCAGAGCCTCTACCTTCTCGACAATTACCCTTTTCCAAAATTCCCTTTCCACTTACCAAAATATGAGACTTGAAAAACTTATGGTTGAGATTGAATCTCTCCCTCATACCGAACAATGCTCCTTCTTCATTTTCAAAACCCCTCTATTTGGAGCACCTCCGATTCAAGTTTGCAATCCACCTCAAAGATCTCACTCCGACCATGTGCCTCCCCGATGGATCAAACGATCACCTTCCATCTAATCCAATGGTATCCTTAGTTTTTGGGGTTAAAACGTTGGTCCATCAGGGCTTTGGATCCCTCCTCCTCAGAGTTGTTCTCTCCTGATCCAACGACTAGGATTTTTCCCACATTGTCCAAGAGATCTATGATTCTTAGCCTTCCGTTGTCGAAACTCTAACCTGACCCACTTAACATCACCTCTGAAAACCTTATTCTGATGTACCGAAGTCGAAATTCGATGATCCAATTTTCCCTATTGGTCATCCTCTAACATATCGATGGTCTCAGTCGACTTGGGGATTTCCTCTTCAGGAGTCAAACAAAACCTTGTCTAACCACTCAGAAAGTGGAATCACCCAACCAACGGTACATATTTTTCCAACACACCAAATCAATGGCTAAAATCCATTCCAAATGGACACATGTTTTCCTCGGGGAAATACGTTTGACTCAAGGACTTAGTCGATTCCAAGATATTACGAAAATTACCATATCTCTAGAGAGTTTGAGGTGTACTCTAAGGCTTTCTAAGACCCATTAACTTAGTCAAAGAAAATTTATTGCATATCTTGCAATATTTACACCTAAACATCAATATGTTCTCGTGGCTCAAGGTCCTCCGCTCCTCACAGAAACCTCCCCGACCACAAGGAACTAGCTCCACTAGATAACGATATATTTTTCCATGTCCTACAAAATTTCCTCTAAAGCTGCAAGGTTCATAGGGATACAGGTTGTCCATACTGGATCATTTTATTAACTTATCAGAACAAGTACAAACCATAACAGACACATTATAATCATTCAAGGGTTCAATTCATTTATTATAAACCTTTTTCATTTCCCATTTAATTTATACATTTACATGTATATGATGCTCAAACAAAATCAAGCAAACTAAGTTATGCACTTACTGATAAGATAAATGTCAACACCAACTCACTGAGAGAGGACACCTTTCATCCCAACCTTAGGCTATAATGTAGAGTACTTTCCTATAATATGCCACCCCCATGACAAGATATGATACCACAAGGGGAATGATTCAGCTAGAATCCAAACTTTAGATGATCTAAGAATGTTACTCTTTTTCCTCCTCTGACAATAGCTGAAGTTTCTCCCTTCCCATTGAGCTCAAGAACTCTATAGTTTTATCAGGTGGTTTCTCAATTGGATTTCCTCTGCACAAGGGAGTCCCTTCTCTGCTAAACAATCCCTCATTGACCACCCCTTACTAGTGTTGGTTTCTTTCTAGTGAGCACCAAGATGTAGTTTGTTATCACTCCAGTCTATATTCAGGTCTTCTCTGCTTTAGGGTGATCAATCTCAAATTGGAAAAAAATAATATTTTCTTCAAGGAAACCTCCCAATTTATCTTCTTCCTCAATTTGTTCTCACAATATCCTCTATTTTCAACGCCTCTATTTGTTGATCTGTGTGTGTACATTCACCCTTCTTATTGTTGGTCACTATAATTGCTTAATTGATTTCAAACAACCCAGTGAAACATAAATTATCAACCTAGGGAAGTATTTTATTTCAAAGATAACCACACACTATATATGCTCAATTCCAAAAGCAGCTTAGTGTTGTAGTAAAGAAATTTATACTAATCTCACTTGCTCAAATAAACTGAAGTTCTATATTAAATCACAGGAAAGTAACTTCCCTATTGCAAACCTTAAAAGATCAATCTAAGAATCCTGGATTACATTGAATTAATACTTGCAATGGGAAAGAACAACTATTCTGCAATCAGAGAACATGACCCTTACTCTCAACAGAGACTTCAGCATTAACACTCTTTCATGAAAACAACAATGCAGAAAAAAATTACTCTATCTAACAGAAAACAAAGCCACCTAGTTCCTTTATTTCTAAGCAGGAGCCTTGGGCCTGACTTCTGTTTAGCACACTTGTGAGGTTGAGGTTTACAAAGAACAGAGCAGTCTGATCCCTTCCTTTTTGAGCAGGGATCCCTAACCCAGTTTCCGGCTAGCACTAATGAAAGCTCCCAGAGGACAGGATGTTTTGGTTCTTTCCTTTCTGAGTAGAAACCTTTAACCCAATCCCTGGTTAACACACTTTCTGAGGTAAAGGAAATCTACAGAAGACCAGGTATCATGATTCCTTCCTATCTGAGCAGGAACCCTTTAACCAAATCTCTGGCTAGCACACTTGCAGAGGTAAAGGAAATCTACAGAAGACAAGGTAATTGGATTCCTTTCTGTCTGAGCAGGAACCTTTAACCAAATCTCTGCTAGCCTCATAAAATCATCACACAAGCTTGCTGGTAAAAAGAATTACAAATTCCATTCAATAAACTAAGACAGAGTCAATAGTGTTTCAACAAAGCGAAATTCATTAAAACAGTGTTTCAACAAACAATAATTAAACAAAGCATGAACATAATTTATACTAACACACTTCTAACTAATGGGTGAATCTTGTGATGAAGGTGGGCCCTCCCTTCTCACAAGATTCCCCTGAATGAGTGGCTAGAGAAGGATACTCAAAGCAGTCTTATATTCATCTGTCAAAATATCACATTACAAATCGAAGGAATAGAATACGTCCCGCTTCTCTGGAGTTGCTTTAATACATCAAAACTTGGATATCTCGAATGGTGATTTCCTCTGATTTAAAGAGGAAATCCCTTCGATACAATCATTACAATGCATATCTGAATCCTATCCTAGATCGGATCTTCTTTCTAAATCAGCATAGGATGTCCTGGTTTCACGCAACCGAATGCTATTACAGGAACTGAGCGAGGTATTGGTGTTACGGCTGGTGTAACAACTTCTTCTCATCATTGCTAATGCTGTTTCAACATTGCAATTCACGGGCTGTTTCAGCCACGTGAATTGCGCTCTGACTGCGTTGACTGCTGACTTGTGGCGACTTCCTTGTGTTTCAGCATCGTCGGTTCTGGCAGTTTCTTCTGTGTTTCAGCGTCTGCAACTCTGGACTATGTAATAGCTCCGTGTTTCAGCATCTTGCGACCTCGGACTGTGTGGCTGCTCCGTGTTTCAGCATCTGCAACCTCGGACTGTGTAGCAGCTCCGTGTTTCAGCATCTGCGACCTCGGACTGTGTAGCAGCTCCGTGTTTCAGCAATAGGCCTTAAATGCAAATCTGCAGTTTTGGACACTTATGCATTTCTAATCAATGGTTAAGTACAAAAG
>ML783324.1:98544-108555 GCA_009831015.1 Picea engelmannii | reverse complement strand
GCTTCTCTGGAGTTGCTTCAATACATCAAAACTTGGATATCTCGAATGGTGATTTCCTCTGATTTAAAGAGGAAATCCCTTCGATACAATCATTACAATGCATATCTGAATCCTATCCTAGATCGGATCTTCTTTCTAAATCATCATAGGATGTCCTGGTTTCACGCAACCGAATGCTATTACAGGAACTGAGTGAGGTATTGCTGTTACGGCTGGTGTAACAGCTTCTTCTCATCGTTGCTGATGCTGTTTCAGCATCGCAATTCCAGCCACGTGAATTGCGCTCTGACTGCATTGACTGCTGACTTGTGGCGGCTTCCTTGTGTTTCAGCATCGTCGGTTCTGGCAGTTTCTTCTGTGTTTCAGCATCTGCAACTCTGGACTGTGTAATAGCTCCGTGTTTCAGCATCTTGTGACCTCGGACTGTGTGGCTGCTCCATGTTTCAGCATCTGCGACCTCGGACTGTGTAGCAGCTCCGTGTTTCAGCATCTGCGACCTCGGACTGTGTAGAAGCTCCGTGTTTCAGCAATAGGCCTTAAATGCAAATCTGTAGTTTTGGACACTTATGCATTTCTAATCAATGGTTAAGTACAAAAGTGATGTAAAATATTATGCAAAACAGATTAAGCATATAGTAATGAGAGAGGACGTTGTATACCTTGGAATGATCAGATGAAGTGATATTATGAGTCTAAATACAAGTGATGAAGGGTATAATAATGGAAAAAAGTATGGGCAAAAAGGTGCATTGTGTGGTCCTAACACTTATTATGTTGAAAGTATTCATTTCTTAGTGTCTTTCCACCTTTGGTCTCTTCTTCAACCAATCCCCTCAGGACTCTTGTAACTTCCTGCAGACGTAACCATCAACCTGTGGTTCCCATTCTGAAGGCTCAAATCCATGGTGTCATGATGCCAAGTTATTTAATTGGCCCCTTTCTTCTTTAGAAGACGAATCCATAAAACAACCATTAATGACCTCAACCACTTTTCTGACCTTCAATAACTGGTCACATGGCTCCATCCAGATCGGGTACGATGGAAGGAGTGTGTTTATGCTTAGCAAACATAATTAAGATTTTTAAACAAGCTTCTTGTTTTCTTCATAAAAAAAACTCAGGTACAACTTACCCAACCACTTAATTAGTCCCTACTTCATCAATTCCCACTTGTGTATCATGGCCAATACTTTTAAAGGTTCTTCCCTCTCAGTCAATGGTTTTGGTATTTTCATTAAATCAAAACATAATTACATGCTTCATAATCAAATTTCACGAAGTCTTAGCATAATTATAGTCTTGGGGGAAAACGTGGTGTTACACTATGTTGTTTTAGTATTCTAGGACCAAATGGCGGGCCATGAGATGGATTAAAAAATGGATCAAGTAACCTTTATAGAGGTCCATTGGCTATGATGTCAGAGTCATCACTCCAAGATAGTGGTGCCAGAATGGAAAATGATTTTTCTAGAAGAAAAAACAATGATCCATTGTTGATATGACATTCAAATTGATATCAAGCTACAATATTGGTGATTTTCTCTTGATGGTTCTAAGGGTCAAAAGTCACAATTGTCTTAAACAATTCTCCATTCCAAGAGAAAAAAGATGTTGACACATGACATTCCAAGATGTGTGTATGTTAGTACTAAAAGTTGTGAGAAATCATATCATACTCAATTGTTAGAAAGCATCTCGTTGAAGTAATTACAATGAGTATGTGAGGACTCTAGGTCTTGAAATCTAAAACTGTAAACTACGACATTAAAGCACAAATTGTGAAGAAGATTGTTTTTCTAGACATATAACACGTGATTCTTCTGGGTTAGAAATGATTATTTGGAAAGGAAACAATGTCCATCTACAATAGGATATGTCCCACTTGACAAAGAGGAATAATAAGTTGTGCAAGTGTGCAACGAAGTGGTATAGGCAAAGTCAGATGCTAGCCATACATGGTAGGAATGTGAAGAAGAAAAAGGGAGGTAAGGTATTGGCTAAATTTTTGCATAGAGTTTGACAAATTATGGTACCAGGACATTAGCTATATCTGTATCTATATCTTGTTTGCACGAGGACACACAAAATCTCAGGTGTGGGGGAGATGTTTGTTCTCCAAATCGACCCCATTTCCATTGCCAATAAACCCCTTCTTGACCCATTAAAACCACTCTTTTTTCCATAATCATCATCCTTTTTTTCATAAAGGTCATTCAAAGGCTCAGGAAGTTATATTATTGGTTTATTAATGTTTTTCCATCCTTTTGACAAATTAGGAGAAATAAATAATGTTTTTGTTACTAATGATGGTTTTAAGCACCTACATATTTTTGTGTAACCAACATAGAGATATGGTAACCTGCGTTGGTGTTCATCATGGTTCCAAGGTTCTAGAAGGAAACCTAAGTCAATGATTTTGTCACTAATTCCTTTGACATGCTCTAGTTCTATTTAGATCACACCCAAGTCGCATGTGTGGACCCCAAGCTTGTGATTAACAATTCAGCCGAAAATAAGCAGTAGTTTCCACACAATCAACTTCATGCACGAATTCTGAGGCAATGAAGCTTAATATAGAAAAAATAAGATATGGGTTTTGTGAAGAAGGATACAAATTGGTTACTTGCAATGAAAATTTTCTAAAATTCGAAATAGTTTGGGAGATTCAAAGTTTTTTCTAATCTGGGTTTATCCATATTTCTAGTGTGGTCGAATTTCCAAAATAATGAAAACAATTCTGAGTTTGTGGGATTTGGTTTCATCCTTTCTCATTGTTTTTTTTTTTTTAGAAATAATACCTTCAAAGACAGAGGAGGGGGGATCTTTGATAACTATTTGTGTTTGACCAATGGAAATAAATTTGTAATCTCTAATTTTCAGTCTGAAATAAAAGAATTTATGCAATTCTCTGTGTGCGTGTGACAATCAAGTAGATCAATTCTTTCCAACACCAATCACTGGATTGGGAGGGCCGCTCAAGCTTGGTGATATGTTTCTCACTTGTATTTTTTTATTTGTGTTTTTAATTGTTTAATTTGTTTAGTTTTCATTATGTGTTATTCTTTTATGTTGAAGTTAATCATGTGTATTGTCATTGGAATTCAAAGAATCACCTGTTAAAGTAGAACACCCATGTTTTCCCTGTAAATGCCTCTTCTCATATGCACAACATATCTTTTTTAAAGCTATACTCTATTTTGATCATAATATAATATACGTAGCACATTATTTCCTTATGAATACCTCATTGTAAAATCCCCAGTTAAATTAATGCACAATGTAGATATAAATGTGGCTATGGCCAAACAATGTAAATGCAAAATATATTTTCTAAATTGTAAATATAATATAATACTAACTGCTGGGATATGGGCAATGATGGGGGATGATTAATCCAAAAACGAGGGGGGAATTCCTAGAGAGTGCCCAAGAGGGGTCCAAAGGGAAATAATTTATGGGTATTAATTCAAACCCACTTTCCTAAATTTTATTATCATTTGGGAAAAAAACTTTTATTTTTCTGGTTGAGTGTATGAGAGCCCAATCATTGAATATATGTCATAGGGTGGTTGTGAGAGTCACATCCCATAGTTATTGGAGAGCATGAGGATGAGGTACAATCAACATTGGGTAGAGTGAGCAATCAATTGTCTTGGAAAAAGAGAGGAAATTCGTATGGGTAGACATAGAAAATTTTAAACATTCAGTTTTACATGAACATCAAGTAGAGAACAAGGTACAAGATCTTGGAAGTTGGAACAACAACTTTGGGCGAATTATGGAGTACGCTAGACTAATTTTGGAGAATTTTAGAGTTGGAAATTGAAGAGCCAGGTTGTCAGGTTTGAAGAGTGAACTCCTGGGTGAGTTGCATTGTATCAACAAGTGTTTTTTTGTTGATTTTGCTGGTAGTTTTTCCTAGCAATGAGTTTCCTTGAGTTCCAAGCTGAGAGATTCCTAATTACCTATTCCATAGAGACCTTGATAAAAGAATTGGACACCCAATGGAATGAGAGCAGTGAAGGGGTGGATTCTTTGGGTTGGGCAGGTCAAGAGGAAGAGATATGGAGGAAATTCAAGATAACTGTAGGAGAAAAAGAGTGGGTTGTGTGATATTGAGACGTGATGGGATTGTGAGAGGCACCGTTCTTTAGTGGATTCCTAGCCCCAGATCAAGGGTGACTTGTTGTTGATATCTGGAACAACAACTCTATGGTTGGGTGGAATGTCCTTCCCAAGTAACTTATTGCACAAACGTTTTATAAAATACAAGTGTTTATATATTTTGCTGAATTATTTAAGAGTTCATGGATGTGCACTTACTATGTGAATGATAATGGTTTTATATGTTGTTATAAATGTTTTGTCAGTTGCATTCATGGTAATTTAGAGTGTTGTAGATGTATTAATTATGGGTATCAAAAATTAGTTGAATATGTGTTTACATCGTAGCTGGTAAGCTACAATAATTTGATCAACGAAATAAAATTTCGTTTTATGTGTATTTTCCACATAGTAATATTCCTTGGTTAAGGTGGGGGATGTTACAGAATGGTATCAAAAATCAAAGTTCAACCTGAGATTGTATGGGCTAGGAGCCAACAAGAATTGAGCATATTCGTGGTTGTAGATTTTGTTCTGTAATTAATTTGGGGGAAAATGGTGAACACAAATGAAATCCTCGAGTTACGAGAATATTTCGAGTTTCAGTGCTTCAGAGCAGTTGAAGAAGGTAATTCATGGCATCCATATGCAAATTGCAGATTTAAATTTGGAATTGAAGTTGAATTCCTATGTGTTTCAGGGAGAATGTGAAGTTTTGCAGATCAATGGTCCATATTAATTCGACCTGGAGAATTGTCGGTTGAGATTCAACCATAGAAGGTCAGAGAAAGGCATTCTCAAAGGGCCTTCGAGAAGAAGGTTTCATAAAGGCTTGGATTTGGGCATGAGGTTGAGTCTAAAGAAAGGAGTCCTATGGCACAAGCCTGAAATGATCAAGAGCTGTTAGATTGGCCTAATATTTTCCCAACTGTTAGATTTGCAGTAGGTGTTTTGGGAGATCTCGTTCGATAGGTTGGGCGTGTTTTGGCGTCCAAAAAAGTCAGTTCGATCGAGGTAACCCATGTGCAGTTTTGGGAGCCCAAGATGATCGTGGTTGTCGATTGGCATAATCGTTGACCGTCCGATCTATTAGACGATCATATTTTCTTGGAAGGACCAAGGACAGAGGAGAATGGCACGTAAGCCACCATATCATCATGCCATGTTAGAGGAAATTTCATCAAGAGTGGGTGAATAAGAGAATTCCATATGGTGGTTGAGTGCATGGCTTTGGAAAGAATGGTTCCCGAGAGCCTTCAGAAGAGGGTTGTCGTAAGGTTTGTTCAGGGAGGAGGTTTTAGATGGAGGAAGTTTGACAAAGAAAGCCCAATAGGCAATCAGAATTTGGAGTTCAGAAGGGTTAAAAAGTAAGGAAATCCCGTTTCTAATGGAGGTTTCTCGACGAGAAGATTCCTATAGTGTTTTGGATTGCAGATTTCAGAGACATCCACATACCCAACAATTGGACTTCTGATGGGAAGAGTTTGAGAAATAGCTTCCGACAGGCTCGCAGAGGTCTAGCTATAACATGGAAAGGCTAGGAAGATCAACGAATGGGTCTGATCCCTATTTTCGGAGCAATGGTTTGGATTTGAAGACTGTTACAACAATAATTAGTGAAAATTTCCATGAAAATTTCCAGTTTTTGAAGGTCTTCTTCATCTTGCAGAGAATTTTTGAGGGATTTTGTCACTAATGCCTTAGACATGCTCTAGTTCTATTTAGCTCACACCTAGGTTTCATGTGTGGACCCTAATCTCATGATGAACAATTCAGCTGAAAATAAGTAGTAGTTTCCACACAATCAATTTCATGCACGAATTCTGAGGTAATGAAGTTTAATATAGAAAAACTAGGATATGGGTTTTGTGCAGAAGGATCCAAATTGGTTACTTACCAAGGAATTTTTTTAAAATTCGAAATGGTTTGGGAGATTAAGAGGTTTTTCTAATCTGGGTTTATCCAGATTTCCTGTGTGGCCAAATTTCCAAAATAATGAAAACAATTTTAAGTTTGTGGGATTTGGTTTTATCCTTCCTCATTTTTTTTTTGTATAAATAATACCTTTAAAGGCAGAGGAGGGGGGATCTTTGATAGATAGCTATTTTTGACCAATGAAAAGATATTTGTAATCTCTAATTTTCAGTCCGCAATAAAAGAATTTATGCAATTCTCTGTGTGTGTGTGACAGTCAAGTAGATCAATGCTTTCCAACAACAATCACTGGATTGGGAGGGCCGCTCAAGCTTAGTAACATGTTGCTCACTTGCATTTTTTTTTATTTGTTTTTGTTATTGTTTAATTTCTTTAGTTTGCGTTCTGTGTTGTTCTTTTATGTTGAAGTTAATCATGTGTGTCGTCATTGGAATTCAAAGAATCACTTTTTAAAGTAGAACACCCATGTTTTCCATGTAAATGCCTCTTCTTATATGCATTACATCTCTTTTTTAAACCTATACTCTGTTTTGACCATCATATAATATACATAGAACATCATTTCCTTATGAATACCTCATTGTAACATCCCCACTATAATCCCTGGTTAAATGCATAATGTGGATATAAATGTGGCTATGGCCAAACAATGTAAATGCGAAGTGTAATGTCTAAATTGTAAATATAATATAACACCTACTGCTGGGATATGGACAGTGATGGGGGATGATTAATCCAAAAAATAAGGGGGAATTCCTAGAGAGTGTCCAAGAGGGGTCCAAAGGGAAATAATTTATGGGTATTAATTCAAACCCACTTTCCTGAATTTTATTATCATTTGGGATTTTTTTTATTTTTTATATATATATATTTTTTTTATTTTTATTTTTATTTTTTCTAGTTGAGTGTATGAGAGCCCAATCATTGAATATTTGTCATAGGGTGGGTGTGAAAGTCACATCCCATAGTTATTGGAGAGCATGGGGCTGAGGTACAATCAACATTTGGCAGAGTGAGAATCAATTGTCTTGGGGAAAGAGAGGAAATTTGTATGGGTAGAAATAAAAAAATTTAGACATTCAGTTTTACATGAATATCAAGTAGAGAACAAGGGAGAATAGCTTGGGAGTTGGAACAACAACTTTGCGTGAATTATGGAGCATGTTAGAGCAATTTTGGAGCATTTTGGAGCTGGAAATTGAAGAGCCAGGTTGTCAGGCCCGAAGAGTGAACTCCTGGGTGAGTTGCACTGTATCAACAAGTGTTTGTTGTTGATTTTGCTGGTAGTTTTTCCTAGAAATGAGTTTCCTTGAGTTTCAAGCTGAGAGATTCCTAATTACCTATGCCATAGAGACCTTGATAAATGAATGGGACACTCGATGGACTAAGAGCAGTGAAGGGGTGGATTCTTTGGGTTGGACAGGTCAAGAGGAAGAGAGATGGAGGAAATTTGGGATAGCTGTAGGAGAAAATGAGTGGGGTGTGTGATATTGAGCCGTGATGGGATTGTGAGAGGCACCCTTCTTTCATGGATCCCTATCCCCAGCTCGGGGGTGACTTTTTTTTGAGATCTGGAACAACAAGTCTATGGTTGGGTGGAACGTCCTTCCCAATCAACTGATTGCACATATGTTTTATAAAATACAAGTGTTTATATATTTTGTTGAATTATTTACGAGTTCATGGATGTCCACTTACTCTGTGAATGATAATGGTTTTATATGTTGTTATATATGTTTTGTCAGTTGCATTCATGGTCATTTAGAGTGTTGTAGATGTATTAATTATGGGTATAAAAAATTAGTTGAATATTTGTTTAAATCGTAGCTGGTAAGCTACATGAATTTGATCAACAAAATAAAATTTCATTTTATGTGTATTTTCCATGTAGTAATGTTCCTTGGTTAAGATGTGGGATGTTACAAAATGGTATCAAAACTCAAAGTTCAACATGAGCTTGTATGGGCTAGGAGCCAACACGAATTGAGCAGATTCGTGGTTGTAGATTTTGTCCTGTGACGAATTTGGGGGAAAATGGTGAACATAAGTGAAATCCCCGAGTTACGAGCATATTTTGAGTTTCAACACTTCAGAGCAGTTGAAGAAGGTAATTCATGGCGTCGATCTACAAGTTGCAGATTTAAATTTGGAATTGAAGTCGAATTCCTGTGTGTTTCAGGGCGATTGTGAATTTTTGTGGATCAATGGCCCATATTAATTCGACCTGGAGAATTCTCGGTTGAGATTCAACCGCAGAAGGTTGGAGAAAGGAATTCTCGAAGGGCCTTCGGGAAGAAGGTTTCAGAAAGTCTTGGAGTCGGGAATGAGGTCGAGTCCAAAGAAAGGATTCCTATGGTACAATCCTGAAATGATTAAGAGTCGTTATATTGGCCAAATCTTTTCCCAACCATTAGATTTGCGGGAGGTGTTTTGGGAGAGCTCGTTCGGAAGGTTGGGAATGTTTTGGCATCCAACAAAGTCAGTCTGACCGAGGTAATCCGTGTGCAGTTTTGGGAGCCCAATATGATCATGGTTGTTGAGTGGCATGATCTCTGACCGTTCGATCTATTACATGAAAATATTTTCTTGGAAGGAATGAGAGAAAATGATAATGCCACGTAAGCCACCACGTCATCATGCCATTTTAGAGGACATTTCATCAAGAGTGGGTGAATCAGAGAATTCCACATGGAAGTCAAGTGCATGGATTTGGAAAGAATGGTTCCCAAGAGCCTTCGAAAGAGGGTTGTCAAAAATTTTGTTCAAGGAGGAGGTTTTCGATGGAGGAAGTTTGACAGAGAAAACCCGATAGGCTATTGGAATTTGGAGTTTGGAAGGGATGAAAATTAAGGAAATATCGTTTCTGTTGGAGCTTTCTCGACGAGAATATTCCTATAGTGTTTTGTATTGCATATTTTAGAGACATCCGTGTACCCAACAATTGAACTTTTGATGGGAAGAGTTTAAAAAAGAGCTTTTGACAGGCTCGTAGAGGTATAGCTATAGCATGGAAAGGCTAGGAAGATCAACGATTGGGATTGATCCCTATTTTCAGAGCAATGGCTTGTATTTGAATACTGTTACAACAATAATTAGTGAAAATTTCCATGAAAAGTTCTAGTTTTTGAAGGTCTTTTTCATCTTGCATGGCATTTTTGAGGGCCTAAACAATTCTTTTAGAAAATCAAATTTATAAGAAATTGTGTGTCCTTATAGGACACACAATTTCTGCTTCTAAAATGATAGAGCTCAGAGACATCTTTTTAGAAAGTTAATTGTTTTTTCAAATGGAGCTTGTATGAGGGAGTTACATCCAAAATATTCAAGCACTACTACATATTGAAAAATTTGCGACGACCACTTGCGACGAAAACACTCTTTCGTCGCAACATGCAAGAGAAAAAGTTCATTTTTTCTAAATCTACCCTGTATTCGTCACAATATCAACACCTACAGTTTGACTAAATTATTATGGTCAATGTGCATCGTAAGAGCGGCGACTTTAGATTGTCCTTCGCAAGAGTGATGAACTTTGACCATAATAATTTAGCTAAAATTTACTGTTGAAAATGACCTAAAATAAATAGGTGGGAAAAAATATATTTTTAGGTCACTATCGTCGCAATTGCGATGATAGTGACCTAAAATTGGCCTATAAATATTTGACAATTTAAAGATGTTGCGACAATCTTGCTATAACAACGATGGTTCCGAAAGGGTATTTTTGTGCGGAAAAATGTCGCAAAATGTTGTTAGAGGTGGGGAAAAAAGTAAAGCAGGTGAAACGGGTGATGGTGGATGTTATTGCCCTTGTAAAAAATGTTGCCTCAGACGTCATGTAAGAATTTTAATAGCAACAACTACAAAACATTGTAGGAAATATGGTCACATTGATGGTGGATCAAATGAATATCATCCCATGGTAATTAGCTATATATTCATTATCTTTTTTATTTTTATTTTGTCAACTTT
>ML783324.1:59151-97370 GCA_009831015.1 Picea engelmannii | reverse complement strand
TAGTAATTATGTGTAATTTCAAACAATTAGGTAAGTACCAGGTTAAAGATATGAATGTATATATCAAGCCTCTTATCGACGAGCTACTAAAGTTATGGGTTGGCATCACAATGTATGACATATGTAAACCAATCGGGGAGAAGAAATTTAAATTCCTTGGAATACTTTTATGGATGATGCCCCTGGACTAACACATTTTTGTGGTATGTATAAGCATTCTAATATTGCTCTTTAATACTATATAATATTTTAATTTTATCATGGTGTATGTTTACTTTTTAAATAATCTCATTGTATAATTGACATTAATCCATTTGTTGCAGGTCTTCAAAGAAAGGGTAAATTTGCATGTCCAGTTTGTGGCCCTAAGATGAAGTATCGTCATTCAAAATTTTTAGGAAAGATGGTGTTTGATGAGTATAGGCACCTTCTTCCTAAGAACCATAGGTATCATACTACTGAAAAACATCTTTTCAATGGGAAAGAAGAGATTGGTTTAGAACCACGAAGAATGACACCTCACCTATGGAGGTTGGAATATAATAGAAATCATCAAGGTACTCAATTTCATAATGTATCGTAGATCGTGTAATGTTTTGAATGCTTATTTTAATCATTGATTTTATTTTACCGTGTTTGATAATTATTTTTGTGATTTCGTTTATGCTTCATGAAGGCCGCAATCATCATGAAGGTATTAATAATGAGCTTCCACGAGGAATGAAATATTATCCCGCTCAGTTCATGAGGTTGCCCTACTGTGAGGAGATAAAAATAGCTCATTTGTTTGATACAATGCATATCGAGAAGAATGCGATTGAAACATTATGGAGAATCATAGATGGTAGGAGGGACAAAGACAAAATTGTCAAAATTTGTATTGACATTCAGGAAGTCAATCATGCAATGCGAAGTGTGATCCGATATTCAAATAGATCAGATGGAGTACTAGACCAAAATAACCTTCCATGGTTATTAACAGAGCAACAAAGCAATGATGTAAAAGAGGTCATTCAAAGATTAAATTCCCCACGGGTTTTGCTTCAAACATAAAAAATATCTTAATGAAGAAAGGTGAATTTGATGGGGTAAAAACACATGATTGGAATACCTTCATTAAGGTAATAATTTTAGTATACATATTTATATATATTGGCCTTATAGATCTTTTATTATTTATTTATTTATTTCTTGTCTACTTTGGTCGAAACAAATAACGATTCATTTTGTTGTTACAGTATGTTCTACCGCTATCTCTCCCAAACGACTTTAACAACAACGTCAAACAAGATATATATGATCTTGGAAAATACATGAGGTAAGATGTAGTTGTGATTTATATGCAAAATGTTCTTTCAAATTATTGTTGTACTTAATGACACATGTTTTACTTGTAATATAATGTAATATATTATATTATGTTATGTTGAAACATGTTATTTTCTTGTGTCATAATCTCATGTAGATGGTTGTCATTGAAAGAAATCAATGAAGATGATATAAAGTATTGGAAGAGAGAAATTCCTCGTCTAATGTGTGAAATGCAAAAGTATATACCTCCTACATTTTTCAATGCACAAGAACACTACCTCATACACCAATTTGAGGAGATTGAAATTTGTGGACCTGTTCACACAAGGTCAATATGGATGGTGGAGAGGCACTTGAAATCATTGAAGGCGTTGGTTAGACAAAGAGCACGTCCTGAGGGTTTTATGGTGGAGGGATATATGGTATATCAATCCATGGTGTATATTAGTCAGTATCTTCCTAAATTAGCAGTGCCAACTATGCATGCAGTGGATCACATTTGGGATGTGAACTCCATTAAAAAATTTGAACATCAGGAGCATCTGTTGGGGAAAGGTAGAATGAAAAAAATGAGAGGTAATATATTAATAATTGTGAAAATTTATATTAATAATACATATAAAGTTTCATTTTTGTGTATATGATCATACTCATTAATATATTAATATAATTTATTTCATAAATTATAAATATTTATAATTACCTGCATATTGTATGTTATAACTAAAATTTAATATTGGTGAATTATGTTTTTTTGATTCAGTTGCTCTAGAGTGGGATGCACTGCATTTATACATTGCAAACAATCTTGACTGGATGAATGTATGGATTGAAATATGTAAACAACATAATGGAGGTAGGTTATCATGGAAACGACTATCTGAATTGGTTAGAGAAGCTCATCGTAACAGAGATGCCAATGTTATGTAGAGGGAAATTAATATAACATATGGTTTGAAAGATGGACAGGTAAGTAATTTCACCCATTTTATTCAGTTATTTTATATTATACTAATGTGACTACATGTGTACTATATTTTTCAGATACTTTCAAAGTTATATAAATATATGTTAATTTATTAATTGACAATGCATCTTTTACATATCTGACATATTGCAGTTGAAACACCACAAGGCTATGTGGTGCAATGGTCGTAAATTTCGCATCAAACAATTGGATGAAACAAGGAAAACTTCTGATATTGAGATAACTGCAGTATTCCAGATTACTATTGCTTCCTCTAGGAGTGAAAGACATCCCCGAGAATCTGAAAATAAATACTATGGGTATTTAAACGATATACTTAAGTGTGACTTTAATTCCTTCAAATTAGTTCTGTTCGATGTCAAATGGTATAGGTTAAGAATGCATGAACGTGATGAGGAAAGAACTGTTATTCAACATGCCAACGAATTTCCAATGATTAAAACAATGATGTTTGAAAGAGGACATGATCGCTATGTTTTTACAAGCCAATGTGAACATGTCTTTTACTCAAATGTTCCAGGTGAAAGGGATTGGTCATTTGTTGTTAGATATGATCCAAGAGGAAGGACAATTAAGTATACTCATTTACAAGAAGAATATAATATTGAAGATCAAGAAGATGATTCGACAGAATATCAGACAGAGCCGAAATATCATGGAGGTTTGATAGATGAAGAAGACGAAGAAGATCATGATCTAGGCCTAGGAGACAATATTGCAATTCCTGATGATGATGTCGATGAAAATCTTCTCAAAAATGACATTGATGACGATGATGATATCATCAATCCTTTCAACATCATTTCAGAACCAGATGATGATACATATGTCGAGTTCGATGAAGAAGATAAAGATAGAGAATAAGGATGATTACACAGATGTTGAGGTTGGATTAGGTACGTGACTATATAATATTTTAATTTGTATGCATTATTCTCTTAAACTAATTTACTTTTAATGTCATGGGTTAATTACATGTTTTTAAGTTTTATGTGACGTTTTTAGATCCTAGGTTACATGTTGTTTAATTATTATTTGGAACCTGAAAATAGTTGTCAATATAGTAAAGTACGTGGTAGACTAAAAATATCATTTAGAAACACATAATTTCATGTACCTTCTTTAATTTTTGTTTTTGTAGTTTCTATGCATGAATCTTAATAGGACATTGCTTTTGATTATTTTATATTTTATAGATTGGGTTTTGGGGATCAATTGAGAGTGACGTGAGGGGGAGGGGAGGGGCCATGTGAGCTTCCACCTTCACGTGGTTGGCCTTTTTCAGTAGAGGATAAATTATTCTTGAAACCAAGAGAAGCTCTTTCATTTTTATACCATCATGATCGTATAAGATTTCATCAATATTGTTACCTATTTAAATCTTCTTAGAATTGAGATTCGTTACATAGTCATTGAAAAAAGACAAAAGACTTATGTAGTGGATATTTATTTTGTCTTTCTATCGAACATTTTATGCCATTAGTATGTAATTTTGTACAAAAATATTGGATCTTGGGGACTACACCATGGTCAAGGAACGAGGAATGACGAACGAGTAAATTTGCAATGGATAGACTATTGGCATGCATTACTGATATGGGAGGGTTTCTAGACTCAAATTTGAGTGACACACCCACTTTCTTTGACCATCATCAATTCATCATGTAAACCATAAACCCTAATTTTCTTTCAAAGTACCCAATTTGGTACACACAAGTTTTAGGCTTTCGTCGATCTTTCTTCATTTTGCTTTCAGGTTCTACATTAATGTATATAAAATGTATATGCATCATCATTGTGATGAAAAATCCCTCTATTTCATTTATTTCTTAATCAACACCATCAAGATACTAGAGGTGGGCAACATGGACCTACAAACGGGGCCAACATTGAAATTTTTTCAAATAGTTTCTGTATGCACTAAAATTTATCATGGATAGACTATTTGCATGCCTTAACAATATGGGAGGGTGTCTAGACTAAAATTTTACTGACACACCCACTTTCTTCCATCATCAATTCATCATGGAAACCATAAACCCTATTTTTCATATGTTTTAGTAGATATGTTAATGATTCCAAGTTTCACATTTGTATTTGACTGAAGGTCCAGCTAGCTTGAAAAGTATAAAATTTTGATTTAAAGTTGATAAACCAAATATGAAATGAATCCAAGCATCATTTGATATCGTCACAAGAGAGACAAATGTAAATAATCTTGCGACAAATTTGCTATACTATCAACGAAAAAAGTTTGTCGATAATTTTATGCCATTAGTATGTAATTTTGTACAAAACTAATGGATCTTGGGGACTACACCATGGTCAAGGAATGAGGAACGAGGAACGATAAACGAGGAATAAAAATTGTATGAGGACTAGACACCATAAACAGGGACCTGCGAATGGGGCCAACGTTGAATTTTTTCCAAACAATTTCTGTATGCACTGAAATTTGTCATGGATAGACTATTGAAATGCCTTAATGATATGGGAGGGTTTCTGGACTCAAATTTGAGTGACACACCCACTTTATTCCATCATCAATTCATCATGTAAACCATAAACCCTAATTTTCTTTCATTGTACCCAATTTGGTGCACACAAGTTTTAGGCTTTCATCGGTCTTTATTCATTTTGCTTTCAGGTTCTACATTAATGTATATAAAATTTATCTGCATCATCATTGTGATGAAAAATCCCTCTATTTCATTGATTGCTTAATCAACACCATCAAGATACTAGAGGTGGGCAACATGGACCTGTGAATGGGGCCAACATTGAAAATTTTTCAAACAGTTTCTGTATGCACTGGAATTTGTCATGGATAGACTATTCAGATGCCTTAAAGATATGGGAGGGTTTCTAGACTCAAATTTGAATGACACACCGACTTTATTCCATCATCAATTCATCATGGAAACCATAAACCCTATTTTTCATATGTTCTAGTAGATATGTTAATGATTCAAAGTTTCATATTTGTATTTGATTGAAGGTCCAACTAGCTTGCAAAGTATCGAATTGATATTTCAAGTTGATAAACCAAATATGAAATGAATCCAAGCATCATTTGATATCGTTGCAAGAGAGACGAATGCAAATAATCTTGCAGTGAATTTGCTATATTATCGACGAAAAACGTTCGTCGATAATTTTATGAGATTACTATGTAATTTTGTACAAAAATAATGGATCTTGGGGACTACACCATGGTCAAGAAATGAGGAACGAAAATTGCACGAGGATTGGACACCGACAACAGGGATCTGCGAATGGGGCCAACGTTGAAATTTTTTCAAACAGTTTCTGTATGCACTGAAATTTGTCATGGATAGACTATTGGCATGAATTAATGATGTGTGAGGGTTTCTGGGCTCAAATTTGAGTGACACACCCACTTTCTTCCATCATCAATTCATCATGTAAACCATAAACCATAATTTTCTTTAAGAGTACCCAATTTGGTACACACAAGTTTTAGGATTTCGTCGGTCTTTCTTCATTTTGCTTTCAAGTTCTACATTAATCTATATACAATGTATCTGCTTCATCGTTGTGATGAAAAATCCCTCTATTTCATTGATTTCTTAATCAACACCATCAAGATACTAGAGGCGGGCAACATGGACTTGCGAATGGGGCCAACTTTGAAAAATTTTCAAACAGTTTCTGTATGCACTGAAATTTTTCATGGATAGACTATTCTCATGCATTAACTATATGGGAGGGTTTCTAGACTCAAATTTGACTGACACACCCACTTTCTTCCATCATCAATTCACCATGGAAACCATAAACCCTATTTTTCATATGTTCTAGTAGATATGTTAATGATTCCAAGTTTCATATTTGTATTTGACTGAAATTCCAACTAGCTTGAAAAGTATCAAATTGATATTTCAAGTTGATAAACCAAATATCAAATGAATCCAAGAATCATTTGATATTGTCGCAAGAGAGACAAATGTAAATAATCTTGCGACGAATTTGCTATACTATGGATGAAAAACGTTTGCCGATAATTTTATGCCATTAGTATGTAATTTTGTATAAAAATAATGGATCTTTGGGACTACACCATGGTCAAGGAATGAGGAACGAAAATTGCACGAGGATTAGACACCGACAACAGGGACCTGCGAATGGGGCCAACACTGAAATTTTTTCAAACAGTTTCTGTATGCACTGAAATTTGTCATGGATAGACTATTGCCATGAATTAATGATATGGGAGGGTTTTTGGACTCAAATTTGAGTGACACACCCACTTTCTTCCATCATCAATTCATCATGTAAACCATAAACCCTAATTTTCTTTTAGAGTACCCAATTTGGTACACGCAAGTTTTAGGATTTCGTCAGTTTTTGTTCATTTTGATTTCAAGCTCTACATTAATGCATATACAATGTATATGCATCATTTTTGTGATGAAAAATCCCTTTATTTCGTTGATTGCTTAATCAACACCATCAAGATACTAGAGGTGGGCAACATGGACCTGCGAATGGGGCCAATGTTGAAATTATTTCAAACAGTTTCTGTATGCACTGAAATTTGTCATGGATAGACTATTAACATGCCTTAATGATATGGGAGGGTTTCTAGACTCAAATTTGACTGACACACCCACTTTCTTCCATCATCAATTCATCATGGAAACCATAAGCCCTATTTTTCATATGTTATAGTAGATATCTTAATGATTTCAAGTTTCATATTTTTATTTGACTGAAGGTCCAACTAGCTTGAAAAGTATCAAATTGAGATTTCAAGCTGATAAACCAAATATGAAATGAATCCAAGCATCATTTGATATCGTCGCAAGAGAGACGAATGCAAATAATCTTGCTACGAATTTGCTATATTATCGACGAAAAACGTTCCCCGATAATTTTATGCCATTAGTATGTAATTTTGTACAAAAATAATGGATCTTGGGGACTACACCATGGTCAAGGAATGAGGAACGAGGAACAAAAATTGCATGAGGACTAGACACCGACAACAGGGACCTGCGAATGGGGCCAACGTTGAAATTTTTTCAAACAGTTTCTGTATGCACTGAAATTTGTCATGGATAGACTATTGGCATGCCTTAATGATATGGGATGGTTTCTGGACTCAAATTTGAGTGACACACCCACTTTATTCCATCATCAATTCATCATGTAAACCATAAACCCTAATTTTCTTTCAAAGTACCCAATTTGGTACACACAAGTTTTAGGCTTTCGTCGGTCTTTCTTCATTTTTCTTTCAGGTTCTACATTAATGTATATACAATGTATCTACATCATGGTTGTGATGAAAAATACCTATATTTTGTTGATTTCTTAATCAACACCATCAAGATACTAGAGGTGGGCAACATGGACCTGCGAATGGGGCCAACGTTGAAAGTTTTTCAAATAGTTTCTATATGCACTGAAATTTGTCATGGATAGACTATTGGCATGCCTTAACGACATGGGAGGTTTTTTGGAATCAAATTTGACTGACACACCCACTTTCTTCCATCATCAATTCATCATGGAAACCATAAACCCTATTTTTCATATGTTCTAGTAGATATGTTAATGATTCCAAGTTTCATATTCGTATTTGACTGAAGGTCCAGCTAGCTTTCAAAGTATAAAATTGATATTTCAAGTTGATAAATGAAATATGAAATGAATCCAAGCATCATTTGATATTGTCGCAAGAGAGACGAATGTAAATAATCTTGCGACGAATTTGTTATACTATCGACGAAAAAAGTTCGTCGATAATTTTATGCCATTAGTGTGTAATTTTGTACAAAAATAATGGATCTTGGGGACTACACCATGGTCAAGGAACGAGGGACGAGGAACGATGAACGAGGGACAAAAATTGCACGAGGACTAGACATCGACAACATGGACCTGTGAATGGGGCTAATGTTGAAATTTTTCCACACAGTTTCTGTATGCACTGAAATTTGTCATGGATAGACTATTGGCATGCCTTAACGATATGGGAGGGTTTCTGGACTCAAATTTGTGTGACACACCCACTTTATTCCATCATCAATTCATCATGTAAACCATAAACCCTAATTTTCTTTCAGAGTACCCAATTTGGTACATGCAAGTTTTAGGCTTTCGTCAGTATTTCTTCATTTTTCTTTCAGGTTCTACATTAATATATATACAATGTATCTATGTCATCTTTGTGATGAAAAATCCGTCTATTTCTTTGATTGCTTAATCAACACCATCAAGATACTGGAGGCGGGCAACATGGAACTGTGAATGGGGCCAACGTTGAAATTTTTTCAAACAGTTTCTGTATGCACTGAAATTTGTCATGGATAGACTATTCGCATGCCTTAACGATATGGGAGGGTTTTTGGACTCAAATTTGACTGAAACACCCATTTTCTTCCATCATCAATTCATCATGGAAACCATAAACCCTATTTTTCATATGTTCTAGTAGATATGTTAATGATTCCAAGTTTCATATTTGTATTTGACTGAAAGTCTAGCTAGCTTGAAAAGTATAAAATTATTATTTCAAGTTTATAAACCAAATATGAAATGAATCCAAGCATCATTTGATATCGTCGCAAGAGAGACGAATGTAAATAATCTTGTGACAAATTTGCTATACTATCGACGAAAAAAGTTCATCGATAATTGTATGCCATTAGTATGTAATTTTGTAAAAAAATAATGGATCTTTGGGACTACACCATGGTCAAAGAACGAGGAACAAAATTGCACGAGGACTAGACAACGACAACAGGGACCTGCAAATGGGGCCAACGTTGAAATTTTTCCACACAGTTTCTGTATGCACTGAAATTTGTCATGGATACACTATTGGCATGCCTTAACGATATGGGAGGGTTTCTGGACTCAAATTTGAGTGACACGCCCACTTTCTTCCATCATCAATTCATCATGTAAACCATAAACCTTAATTTTCTTTCAGAGTACCCAATTTGGTACACGCAAGTTTTAGGCTTTCATCGACCTTTCTTCATTTTGCTTTCAGGTTCTACATTAATGTATATATGATGTATCTGCGTCATTGTTGTGATGAAAAATCCCTCTATTTAGTTGATTTCTTAATCAACACCATCAAGATACTAGAGGCGAGCAACATGGACCTGCGAATGGGGCCAACGTTGAAATTTTTTCAAACAGTTTCTATATTCACTGAAATTTTTCATGGATAGACTATTCACATGCCTTAACGATATGGGAGGGTTTCTGGACTCAAATTTTACTGACACACCCACTTTTTTCCATCATCAATTCATCATGGAAACCATAAACCGTATTTTTCATATGTTCTAGTAGATATGTTAATGATTCCAAGTTTCATATTTGTATTTGACTGAAGGTCCAGCTAGCTTGAAAAGTATCAAATTGAGATTTCAAGTTAATTAACCAAATTTCATTAGGTTGGAAAATTTCTTGTAGCATCATAACATTAGGTTGGTAAATTGAGAACATTCATTTGAGGGATAATTGTTTGTGGGCACTCCCAACCCCTCTGGAATTTAGTGAAATAATGATAATTTTGTAACCAATTTTTAGGTCTTCCCTGCTCTAAAGACCCCATTGATGGTGAGTTGCTTACCCTCTCTTACTTATTTCCTTGCTTGACACTTAGCCAATGATATATCTGATTTTCTTTCAATAGTAGAAGGCATTTTCTTGTCCATGGCTAGTCCCCCACCAACCCCCTTGGCTCCATCTCAAATTATTTTAATGATCTTAACAAACATAAGCACTTTAGGGAAAAAATTTTAGACTTCTTCTTAGGGTCATTTGTGGGTAGAAGGGATTGTGAATTTTAGTCTCTTTGACCAAAAAATTATTTGTTTGGACATGGACCAACTTAGTACTTAGATGAGAGAGAGAGAAAAAAAGACATTAAATAACTTGAAGCTTATGTGATTAATCAAGTACTTCTTTATCAAATTTATTGCATGCCCTTACTGTATTAGATGTGAGGACGTGCATATCGGTCATATTTTAAAGGAAACAACTAAAATATACTGTACTAGGTCTAGAGTACATGATGTGAAAAAATAACTTTTGAATGGGGCCAACGTTGAAATTCTTTCAAAATGTTTCTATATGCACTAAAATTTGACATGGATAGACTGTTCCCATGCCTTGACAATATGGGAGGATTTCTAGACTCAAAGATCACTCATACACCTAGTCTATATATCAACCCATTTGGTCCTCGTTTCGTTTTAATTTTCTCGGTCGGATTTTAAAGGAAAAAGCTATTAAAAGACATTGTACGAGGGATATAGTACATGATGGGAAATAGTGACCTGTGAATGGGGCCAACATTGAAATTTTTTCAAAATGTTTTTGTATGCATTGATATTTGACATGGATAGACTGCTCACATACCTTGATGATATGGGAGGGTTTCCAGACTCCACACCCACTCTTTATATTCATCGTCTGTGTCATCTGTGTCATTCAAAAGAGTACTTAGATGAGAGAAAAAACCAAATACATAAAATAAGTTGTGTGATTAATCATGCATTGACATGGTTAGACTAGACACATGCATTGATGGCATGGGAGGGTTTCTGGACTCAAAAATGACTCACACAAACAATTTTACAATCAAACAATAATCCTAGTACCTATCACCATTAAACAAAGGTAGTTTATAAGTTCTTGGAGGAGGGGGTATCTTCAAATGTACACATGGGATAAATAAAGGAAATGGGTGAGATGGTTCCATCTAACATAATATTGGTATGATATTATGCATTACTCTACCTCCAAAATTATCCAATTTAAAGCACTATATGGTTATGAACCCATGTCACCGAAGAATTGGGTCATTAAAAATGCAAGTATAAACTATTATTAATCTCTTTTAAAAGAAAATTGACTACCATAGTTTAACTCTCTCTCTTTCTTGTGGAGAAATACATAGTTAAAATAAGTTACCTTAATGCAATCAGTGCTGCAATAAGGTCTAAATATGCATGCGATGATATGATTTTGGCCTCATGAATGAGCAATATACTTGGAATGATCAATAAATGTCATCATTGTTGTCATAGTATTGTAGCAACACATTTTCAATGAACATGATGTTCTTCATTGTTATAGCATCTTCGTCGAAACTGTTCGAAAACATGGGACTTTGGCCCATGAGTTTGGTGGCAAGGAGAAGACACTTTATGAAATTTTGTATTTAAATAATGGCATTTTGTATTTAAAATTTATGGGTTGACAATTTACTCCAAGTTAGTTGACAAGTTCCTCTCCAAAACCACATGCAAAAACTTTTCAATATAGGAAAAACATTTCAAATTGAACACAAAATTTTAACACTGCTAGGAACCAAGACACAATTATACGAATATTAGGTGGTGGATATAAATCCTATTTAAATCTTCCTAGTATACCCAAAGTTTGGTGTTTGACTATGTCTACACATGGATTTTAAAGTTGTCTAACACAATACCTCCCTTTGTTAACACTCTATACAAGAAAACTGAAATCTAATATTCCTTACCTTCATACACATAACATACATGTACCTTATAATCCACCTTTATAGTTACATAACATTAATGTAAAACAAACTTAAAACTAGAAATTGTACATGTTCAAATAGTTTTCCGCTAAGACTCTTATAAACCAAACCCTTGTAATTGTTAACATATAACCCCTAACATTTATAACCCTCCTAAGCTTATAAACCCTAATATAACCTCCCTATCCCCTACCATCTATAATCTCAATAACCCATATCCCATTAACAACTAATAGGACCCTTGGTATCTATAAAGACATATAATCTCTAATCCTTACACCTTCTATTGCATCTAACTAAAATAACAATGGATTCCTATACCCTTTGATCCATAACACCCTATAACTCATCTCATTCCTAACCCATATGAATCCCAACAAAAATAACCAGTTCCACGGTACATTATAACCCATAATATAAGACATAACCACTACAACTCCTAATCCATAAAACTTATAACACCTATAAAAGTTAATCCATAAACATTATAACCCTCAACCACTACCCCCAAACACTTATCATTCCTAATATAACCTTGAACTCTTATATCCTAATCCTTAAACCCTACGACTCTTAACCCATATAACCCTTATTATTAATAACCCCTAAACTCTATAACCCTCAAACTTTATAAAATCTACACGTAACATATAGGATGACTAACTTGTAAACCCTAACAAATATAAACCCACAACCCCATAATGAGTGTAACATTCACCCCAACAACCTATCAGCCTTAACCCTCATAATTCCTTACCTTGATAACCTTATCACCCCTAATCCCCATAATTCATATAATATTGACCCCTATAACCTATCACCCTAACCTTTATAATTTCTTACCCTTCTAACTCCTGTCACCCCTGACTCATATAAATCCTAGCCATGGTAACACCTAAACTGTATCTATGTTAACAACTAACCTCTAAACCATAACCCCTAAACCCAAAACTTGCATAATCCTTAAGACCCTAAACTTGTATAACCCCTAAGCTATATATCCCTTACCTCCATAACCCCTAACCCATAATCCATATAACTCATATATCCTATAATCTCTATAACATATAATTCGTAACCCATAAACTCTATACATTTTAACCACTACAATTTTTAACCTATATTAACCCTAACCCTTATCACCCCTAAAGCATATAAATTTTATCTCTCTTAATTGTTATAACCCCTTATACTTAACACCTATAACATATATACCCTTCACCCCTTTGAACTATCACTACTAACCTTAACCCACATTAAAACTAACCTCAATCATCCCCAAATCCTATAATCCTTATCATTATGAACCCTTATAACCCATTACCCCTAACAACTATAACACATATACCTTTATCACTTTAACTTATCAACACCAACCTTCATAATATATAACACCTATTAACCCATATAATCCTTATAACTTGTATTCCTAAATGATATAACCCATACCCATTATAATCCCTTACCAACCCAATAAAATATAACACCTATAACCTCTAATACCCCCATCACCAAACTTGCAAAATTTCTAAACCCAACAATCATTGACACATATATCCCCAAACCCCTATAACACTTAATACTAAACTCTTGAACCCTATAACCCCTATAATCACTAATTAATATAACCATTATCAATCCTTAACTCCTATAGCCCCAAATTCTTAGTCCCTATAAATATTTACTATAACTTTTATCCCCCCTAACACGTAATGTAATACCTAACACATATAACCACTAAATTCTATATTACCTAGTTGCTAACAATTAACCACTATAACCCCTAACTCATATAATTTATAAAACCTATAATCCCATACCCCTAACCCCCAAAATTATAGTCCCTAACTCCTCACTTTATAGACCATATGAACATTTTACTCCTATAACCCATCATCCATAAGTTATCATCCCTAACACTTATGAACCTATAACCCCTAAACCTTACAATCAATATAACCCATATAACCCTTAACATGAAACCCTTATAAACCACATCCACCAATATTTATAGACCATAATATTACCACTAGCACCTTTAACCATAACATTTGAGCCTTATCCCAACCCCTATATCCCCTAAATCTTATAAACATTGATATAGCCTTAACCTCTAATATTTATAATCCCAACCCATGTAACCCTAACTAATATATGCCCTTACTCCTAGCTCTTATATCTTTTAACTCTTATAAACCCTAATATAACCCCTGAACCTTAACACCTATAACTGCTTACTCCCCCAACCATTATAACCCCATAACCCCTAAACCCCATATTCTCCAATTATTAATCCATGCAATCCCTAGTACCTATCACCTTAATTCCTATCCTATAATTCATAATATTTTTTTGTTTGTTTGTTAATTTGTCCGGACCTTCTTGGCATCGGGATTAACCTTTGGCTTGATAAACCGTGACTCAGGGGCATCTAAGCCATCAAAATCACCTGGGGATCGCACCCGACCTGAGCCACACCAACCCTTAACATGGTTGGATTTTTTGTCCCCGCAGGTTTCGAACCGATAACTTTTCAACACAGAGTGGCTTAACAACACACTCCATCACCGACTGTTCTACACCTCGGGGACCCTATAATTCATAATATAATCCATTATATTATGATGAATTTAATTAAAATATATATTAATTAAATTAAAACAAAGGAGAAAAACCAAACCTTCGTCCGAGGATAAAAACCAATCTTGATTCCTGACCATACATTGTGTTCGTGGGCATCCGAGGAGAAAAACTCTATCCGACAGAGGCATAGGAGAAAAACCCCATCTGACAGAGGTAGAAAAATGTAGATATTCAAGGGTATAGGCTTTCAATTGGACATTGATAGAGGAAAAGGATCCCTATCCGGAAAAACCTATGGAGATGTCGCAGAACTTGGTAATGTCTCTCCTCTTGCCTGCCAAAAATGTCTCTCTAAAATCGATAATCCTTTGTGAAATGTAGTTAAAACCTTAGTTTTAACGTTTGTGTTTCTGCATAATCTCAACTCTCTCCCATAGTAGATCGATGCATTATTTGATGGAGCAATTTAGTGTTTGAGTACAATATTCATGCATTTCCAGCCTTGGTTTTCATTGGCAGCACTGTTAGCTTACACAAGAAACTTCAAAAATGTGATTTGGATCTTGATAGGACACCACTCTTGTGCCATAATAACTCTTGAATACTGGGTTCTCAACACTTGTTTTATGACACACATATCTAAACATCTTTGAAAGGTTAAAATTGTTCACTGCTGGTGCATACTAATACACAGTTTATACAATACATGGTTTCTTGACATTAATGCCAACACTTACATTCCTTTTACTGCTCACTTGTCACAATGTGGATGGTCTATCCTTATGGTCATAATTTGTTGGAACTTCCACACACACTTTAATATTTGAGAGAACATTTCATTGTTGAGATATTCTTTTCACACAGTATACAATTTCTTGGACAAACTGTTTCAAGTAAAGGTGTTACATTGCTTTTTTGGGATAATCTAATGTTGGTCTTCTCATGATAACAAACTTGTGGTAACATGTTTTGAATGTTGTTAAGAAAAAAATAACTGATTGCTCACTTTGGATATCTGTTGTCATGGTTAAAGGAATTAATGATTACTGTTGAATGACACAACCATTGCTCACAATGAATAGTGCAACTGTGCTCACTTAACAAATTTGTTGTCTTCACACTTCTTTAATAATAACAACAATACCTGTAGTGTTTCCTTGGCTTACTATTACACATGATTCTTGAGATATGATCCACGGATGATGGTAATAACACTCGTTACTCTTAATGTTAATGGTATGATGAATAGATGATGTAATGATTTAAATTCATTGTTTCATTTTACAATTGGAAGCATGTTTCACATCTTGATATCATTTCATGGTATATGAAGCATTGAGTAGCAAGATTTCATTTTCAATTTCCAAAGAATAATCTTGAATGAGCACTTGTCTAAGTTAAACACATTTTGAGCTTGTTCACAATTGGTAATTTAATCCACTGTTCATGCACACTTAAGTTTCCCTTTTTACCTTGAGAGAGGGTAGTGTCAAGTTGCACAAGTCTTCGTTAAGCCAAGTTAGAGAGCTTCTGTTTTATACTCAACAACATAGCTTAGCTTGAACTTTAGGGATTTCCCCCCTTGAATAGGATACCCTTCCAATAGTCTAAAGAGTGGAGCAAGGCCACCAAGGTGACAATGGGTGGCTTACCTAAGAGTTTCCTCTAGGCTCTCCTGTCAGGGTTAGGACTTTTCCTTCTAGGAGAGAGCTTGAGCAGCAACAAGGCCCATCCATTGTGCCTCAAAAATATTTCCATACTTGTCTCCTTCCTCCATAGGATTCAAACTTTAGGAGAATCGACCACATGGAAGGAGAGATACCCCTTATTGGATCTTTATTCATCAAAATGTATTTCCTCTATAATCCCCTAAGGATGAGGCAATTTGGTCCTCTAAGGTCTCTTTTTTATTTCAGTTTGTTGGCATCCCTATTGATTGTCTCCCCCCTTTTAGATACTCCTTGGATCCCACCGGTCACATTATATCTCCTTGAACAAGGTGATTAGAGAGGATATCCACAAACAATACATCTAGGTCAATTGAACATGACCCCCTAAGGGACTCGACCCTAAGATGGCATTCTACTTCAAGCACTTCATGCAGTTGAAGGATGAACTTATAATCAAAATTTCTATACTCAAGTACATTGGATGCATATCCTTAGGATTTCTCTTGGCAAGTTTAGGGTTTGATCTCACCAACTCCCAATTGGGTAAATCATCACATTCCTCGTTAGAGAGGATTTGTCAATTGTGTCAATTGCAAGATATTGAGTCGGATGCAAGAGCACCTCATATTTAGATGTCCCATTTATTATAATATTAGAGGGAGGTTCCATTGGCTCTACTAGGAGTCCTGGACTTGGGTTGCTCCCTCACTACTTTTCTCCTCTATCCATATCAAAGATGCATAGCTCTTCTTATATGGGAGGTGTTAGTACACAAGACATGACTCTTCTTATATGGGAGGTGTTAGAACACAAGACATGGATCCTATAAGGATTCCCGAGACATATCTCGTTAGACATTTAATCATTAGTCCACATCATATCCAACTATCATAGACTCATACCTTTTTGGACTTGATGCATCCTACCATGGAGAAACATGAGAGTGGATGTGGTTGTATTAATGTGGTCACTTGGTGTTCTCTCAATCTTATTTTCTTTAATCCCCTTGTACGTACATGATTATTCCATGTGTCATTATATTGAGATTTTGAGATCTTGGACTCTTTCTCATAACAACTCATTGTATCCTTAAATTCTCTTGGTTTCCCTATTCCTCATGCACGCAAAAATATGATGCAATATGCTTCTAGCAAGTGTCAAGTGTCTAATGAACTTAAGCCATGGAACCCCAGGCCCACCAAGGCATCCAAACCTAAAATATTATGCATTAGGATTAGGTCTAGGTACCATGTTTCTAAGAAATTTCTTGCATTGAAGATATTTGAAATGATAAATATGCTCAATTCCTATGGATCTGAAGTATTATTAGAGCCTAGTGAAATCTTGTTTGAGTCCAATTCTCCAAAATACTTGGAATGTTTTTGATAAGGGTGTCTTCTAACTTAGCTTTCAAAATGTGTAGTGGTCCCATGTGGCACACTCTAGAGCCACCACTAGTCCTTCCAATTTCATTCATGTTGATGTTGCATTTCCATGTGGTGGAATTTAATTGGACCTTGTGTTTAATGAGCCAACCATGTTGACATCATCATAATGACATGGCAATTTCTGAGCCTACCACATGTCTTTTTGATTTTCCCTATTATCCAAACCAACTCCCTTATTTGTCTCCCTTGTATATGTGGCATATTTTAATTGGTCCCAAAGTTGTTGATGTGGAGGTTCCCTACATTGTGGATATTTGATGGTATACATAGACATATATATCCCTTTGTCTATATTATATTCAAAAGAGTCGTGAGTCACTTAATGACATGGCAATTTCTGAACCATGTTGACATCATCATAATGACATGGCAATTTCCTTAGATCCATATGATAAATTTATCATGTCCTTAGTGTTTTCACATTTTTAATATGTCCTTAATATGTCCAAAATCAAGAGGGATATCACATTAAATTAGGTGGTTGACCATTAATATTGGTAATTGCACCCTAGTCTAATTGTGCATCCAAAACTAAAGATATACATTTTTATTTAGAACTGTGAATATGATGATGGAATACTAACTAACAACACGTGCACATGCAACTGAAGGTACAACCAAACAGGTGCCTGTCAGATATTTCTTCGTCAAGTGAGGAAAGCTTAGGACAAATAGAGGCCAGAAATGTGACTGCATCTAGTAGATATGATAAGAAAACAAGGACCATAGGTGAAAAAGTCAGAATAAAATTTTGTAGAGGCATGGGATTTTTTCTTGCCGAAGGAGGATCATGCTCTTATGATGATGAGAGCATACGAGACATAGATGTTCTAGTCAAGTATAAGCATATGGTGAAGAAATGGGTACCTAAGGAACTATCTCCTATAGATGTTGACTTCGTTGTCAATAATAGGACATATCGCATTGCACCATCCTCCCTGCATGGCTTGGGGCTATTTTCCATGGATAGAATAATTGTAAAATACAATACAGTAACTGAATTGATGGACTATGTCGGACCTTGTTACAATTATAACGATTGGATGCGGCTGGTCCGATACATGCGAAGTATGTGGAGATATGCACTCGCCGCAAATTATATACAACTAATAAACAAGGATAAAAATAAGGGAGCGACTATCTATATTGATGGAAGGCCTAAAGCTTCCGGCAATATCGCAGGGTTTATAAACAACGCACAACCCAGGACAATAAACAAACTGTTACAATATAGAGAATTGTGCTCGTTTAACCATTGATGATACTCTCATCACCCAACCACAAGCCGAAGCCACCCTCCGAGCACCTTGACCTTGACCGAGAAGAGAATCCTGGTAGCAATCAATAGCCAAGAGAGGCTAAATGCACCAAGCAAGAGAATAGAAACTAAACTGAACAGATGATCCCACCCAGAAGCTAGTGCACCACTTTCCTAGCTCTCCCAGAAACTTGCGCACCAAACTGCTACTACCTGCAACTGCCTACGCAGATTTAGCTCTCACTGCAACTACTGAGATGTGAAATAATGAAACTGACGCCCTGTATTTATAGTGGACTGGCCAGTCTAACTGGGGCCGACTTCTCCTTCTAGGCATCAATAAATTCAATTTAAATATATTTGTTCAGCCGACAACTTGTCTAGGGTTTCCTTTAATTCTTTGCTTCCTTTTGGAGGATTCTAGTCCCATCATAGGTCATAATAGAGGTTCATACCTCCCAAAGCTACCATAATATTAACACTCCCTCCTAGCTAGGGAGGTATGGTCTTGAGCACAACAGACCATTCAACTGGTAGCACCATGAGCACCTGTCATTATTATCTGACTGGATAATCTCCTATGACAACTGGTACAATATCAATTAATAGAACACATCTGTGTCTATTCCAGTAGTACACAACTACTCAGACTTGTGAAACACAATCACAAATAGTAGTATATCTACTGTCATTTATGATAGCAACATGCATGGAAACAATGTTATGACAAGAATTGAATCATCTGGACCAACCTTTCACTCACGTCTGTGAGATCTGAAAGAATTTCTGTCCTCAGTATAGATCATCAATAATAATCATCTGGGCCAATCTTTCACTCACATCTGTGAGGTCTTGAAAGAATGTCTGCCCTCAATATAGAATATCAATAATAATCATCTGGGCCAATTTTTCACTCACATCTATGAGGTCTGAAAGAATGTCTGCCCTTAATATAGAATATCAATAATGGGCCATCTGCCCCATTCTTCTCAACCAAGGAAGAAGGATTTTTTTTTATTTCTGAACCTGGACCATTTCCCACCCTGGGCCATTCTTCCGACACTAAACAAAGTGTAACCCGGAGAGAATGAGTCTTCCCTCGAGAAATGTTTGGACCATTCCTTACCCTGGGCCATTCCTCTGACACTAAACAAAGTGTAACCTGGAGGGAATGAGTCTGCCCTAAGGAATGACTGTCCTGGACTATTTCCCACCCTGGGCCATTCTTCCGACACTAAACAAAATGTAACTTGGAGAGAATGAGTCTACCCTCGAGGAATAACTGTCCCTGATTGCTGAGCCTGGACTACTCCCCACCCTGGGCCATTCCTCCGACACTAATCAAAGTGTAACCTGGAGAGAATGAGTCTGCCCTCGAGGAATAATTGTCTGGACCATTCCCCACCCTGGGCCATTCCTCCGACACTAAAGTGTAACCTGGAGAGAATGTATAACCCTCGAGGAATGTCTGTCCTACATCAACCTCCAAAACGGACGATTCTTCGAAACTTCTCACAACTATATAGATTCCCTTCACGTCTTCCAATAACCCTAGAATCTTCATACTGGAATCCCTATGCCATGATAACACTTTTTCATCTATGAAGGCTATTCTGTTTCCTTTGTCTTCTAAACATGATATTGATACAAGATTCTTTTCTAAACTAGGTACATATAGAACATTGCTTAAGTGAACATGATTACCTGATTCCAATTTGATGGAGGCTTGTCCAAATCCTTCGACAGGGTAGGTGATTTTGTCTCCAAGCTCCACTTTGTACGATGTCTTTCTCTCATTTAGATCTGAGAGTCTAGCTTGATCTCTCGTCATGTGCCTGGAAGCTCCACTGTCGATTATCCACATATCGTCTTCAATTGTCCCGGTAAGCGTTGAGTAATGTAAGACACTGATTGTTTCGCACATGTCTTTGGTTGACTGATAACTGGTCATGCCTTGATCCAAAACTTCAACTTCGTCATTTCTTTCTTCTGAGAAAGTCAATAGGTGCGCTGAGTTAGGGCGCATCTGAATATCTTCTCCTTGAGCAAGATGCTCCATCACAAGGTGCTGTATCTGAGAATTAAGGTTTCTGCAACTGTTACTGCAAGTAACCCTAGCTGCAGTTCTTTGGAAGCTGCTCCTACTAGTGACTCTAGCGGCAGTTCCTCAATGAGCTCAATACCTAGCGGTTATGTTTCCTTCCAGCGTTTTAGGCTGACTGAAGGGGGTGTGGGCCCATAACCTATTAGAATATAGAGGATTGTGCTCGTTTAACCATTAACGATACCCTCGTCACCCAACCACAGGCCGAAGCCACCCTCCGAGCACCTTGACCTTGACCGAGAAGAGAATCCTGGTAGCAATCAATAGCCAAGAGAGGCTAAATGCACCAATAAAGAGAATAGAAACTAAAATGAATAGATGATCCCACCCAGAAGCTAGCGCACCACTTTCCCAGCTCTCCCAGAAACTTGTGCACCAAACTGCTGCTGCCTGCAATTACCTACGTAGATTTAGCTCTCACTGCAACTGCTGAGATGTGAAATAATGAAACTGGCGCCTTGTATTTATAGTGGATTGGCCAGTCTAACTAGGGTCGACTTCTCCTTCTGGGCATCAATAAATTCAATTTAAATATATTTGTTCAGTCGATAACTTGTCTAGGGTTTCCTTTAATTCTTTGCTTCCTTCCGGAGGATTTTAGTCCCGTCATAGGTCATAATAGAGGTTCATACCTCCCGAAGCTACCATAATATTAACACAAACAACCAAATTTCATATTTGAGGGACATGAAGAGAATCAGGTAGTCTTGTGCGCAATAAAAAAGATAGCTCCCGGGGAAGAGTTATTAGTGGATTACCATTTGAATCAAATAGAAACATTGACTAATAGTGTGCAGGTTCTTATGCAACACCTCTGTAAGAAGCCTCTACTTATTTCATTATATTTTTTTATTATCTTTAACATTGTTGTAAATGTTATCTTTAACATTGTTTTTTTGTTATCATTAACAATTTTTTAAATATTTGGAGCTTCTAATTATATTATAATGTGACAGGATGATCGTGGAAAAAGGCCAGCTGCAGAACATGTAAATGATTATCAATTTCCACTTTCATTTTACGTTGTTTTTATTATTTGCTTATATAATTTTATTGAAATAACATTGTTTTTGCTGAAATTATATGTAGTTAGCAGGCCATGTGGGTCATGATTCCACCGATGAGGAGGGGTTTTATTCTTGCGCTGATCCGATGGTCTCATTAAAAAAAAAGTTCATTAAAGCTAACAAGGAACTATTTATCTTGTTAGATCGTCCAGAACAAACTTCGGATGTCAAAGAAAGGATCAAGCTCCTTATGTCACAACTCACCACATATAAGGTAATAACCATAATTTTTTTTATTTTAATTTTAATGCACTCATATGTTTAATTATGATACTTTGTTCTTTAACTTTTACATTATCTCACGAAAAAACATTTTCTTTTTTATAAAGGAATATTTGGAGCCTGTTCAACCTGGGTTTGGTAGTAGTGGCGCTACATAGATGCTACAGATTCCTGATGCGGGCAGTCATACAACTGCTAGAGCACTATTTACTTCTCCATCTTCCACACCTCATTTAGATAGGACCATGACATGCACCGACAGGCATCCACACCTCGATCAGAGTCTAGAGAGGGTGGCAGAGATGAGGATCATAGTGATGTGGTTGATATGGTTTCATTTCCAGGATCTAGACGCGTGACAAGCATGAGGACCCTTCCGTGCACATTTTTGGTCGACGATAATGGACTTCCATTAAAACAATCAAGACTCCCAGGTAGTTTTAATTCGTATTTTAATTGTTTAATGTTGTCCTCATACATAAATCATCTAGATTATTAATTTTAAATTAATGACCATATCTTTTTGTGTGTAGGAAACAACCTTTTTTATAGGCATGTAGAGAGCAAGGCCTTGTCTATTTTTGGGGCAACCTTACACATGAGGTGGAATTGCCATAATTCCAACCTCAAAAAGGAAATTATGGATTATCTTGAAGGCCTCTTTGGCGTAGATACATTCAATACAAAAGCGGTCACATATGCAGTGGGTGAATATTTAAAATATACCCAGGATGTTTATAGACGAAGCTTGGAAAGAAATCCTAGGCATGAGTTTCCTCCCTCAATTCCAGAGAGGGAGTGGAAGGCGATCATTGATGATGCAAAAGAGAAGATTTTGAAAAAATCAAGAGAACAAATAATTGGTACACCAAGGTAAATTACAAATTTTTGAATTCAATACTAGGTTTATTTTTCTTTAGATCTAAATAAAAGTGTGGTTATATATAACATACTTCAAAATTTTGATGATAGGTTCCTGACACTTCGAAGGAAACCAAAGAAAGGATTGCCAAACATGGCCAACACAAGCTAGGCCAGGGCGGCTACTTGAGGTTACAATCACGAATCGTAAGTACCCAAACATCTTAAGAATATTATTTGTATCACCTTACAACTTTAAGGTAATTGTGGCCAAGAACATTAAAAAACCATACCCTTATGCAATGCAGGGTGATGACTTCGGAACTAAAACCACGTAGGAAGACCTCCAACTTGGTTACAAGTACGATTATAAAGTTGTAGTTGATCGTAGGAAAATCATGGGGCAGACCCCAAGATCCAATTTGCAGGATAAGGTAAATAAAAATCAGTCCACATTAACCTTTTGTTACTTATAAAATCTGTAAATGTTTGATATCGTCCATAATTTAATGTTTTACTTTGTTTTAATCAGGGGAGAAACATGATCAACAAAACCATTAGTAATGAACAACAAAGTGTTGATAGTGAAACGTAGCCAGAAGATCATGGTGCTCCCCAACAGCCCCATCCCAGTGAGGTGCAGCCCCAAGATGTTCTTGTGACTGAGGCCCACGACGGTAAAATGTCTATATATTAATCATATACTTAATAATTTTGTACTTATAAATTTTGACATTTCAATGGTAGAGAATGTCATAGATGATCATCCTCGACCTAAAGATCAGGTGAACAGGTCGTCAACCATTCCAACGATGTCGACTAGAAGACCAGGTAATTAATTACATTGCAAAGTTTTTTTTTAATATTAATGAACTACTTCAATGATATTTAAAAATTGGCCATATAAATTTAATATTTTTTATTTTTTTAGGTGATGGCCCCTCACAACAACATCCACACCATGAGTACGAGACTAGACGTACTCGGCGTGAAAGGAATGAAACAACATCATATGTTGAAGAGCACCCAGTAAACGAAGACATGGACATTGATGATTTGCTTAAGAATTGGAAATAAAAAAAGAAGACTAAAAGAAATTAATGATGTCATGTAATAATTTTATAAGACATTTAGATGTACATTATATAGCTGATAATATACACAATACTATTTCTATGGCTTGTATATATCTATGAATGTAATTTTGTTATACACTTAATGATAATTTCAGCTTCTCTTAATGATGCAACTTCCAAAATCTTGTGACATGATATATGCAACTTTGAAAGTCTTGTGTGACATGTTTCATTGTGTCTCACATGACAAAGAGCATTACCATTCTTTTCATTGTGTCATGGACATGGTGTTGGTACTCAACATTGCCTCAAAGCCTACTTATTCATTCCTTTATGATATGTACAATGATGTTGAACCTTCCACAAATCATTGCGAGCAAAAAAATAAGCCAAGGACAGGAACCCAAGGATTTCAATGTTAAGGTCTTGTGATTCCACAAGGTGGGATATAAAGAGGAATTTTTTCCATGCATAAACATGCTAAATACCTTGATTGAGAATGCGGATGTAACAAGTTGAACATTGAAATCATAGAGCGATGACATAATCAAGCAATATGGGTGGTCATATATGTTTACCTATTATTCAGTCATTTAACCTTTTAATGTCTTTGAAAAATGCAAGTTTGAAGGGTGGTCACCTCCACGATCCAAAACACATTTCCGAAAAGGTGTAAATCATTTTCTTCTCTTGCGTCATGAAATTTTCCTTCATTTCCTTGTATACTTAAATTCAAAATCGGAAAAAAAAAATGACACATAATACATGAAAACTCTAAAACCCCTCAACCAGAGAAACCCTCAGGGTCGTCTTTTGGAGAAGTAATTATTTATGTGTGAAGCAATCTAAGAAGTGAATTATTTCAAGTCAAGATGAATGTTGTTCATATGGAATGTAAGAATGCTAGTTTGTTTATGAATTAATTATTATGTAATCTGTGATATTCTATAGTTTTAAGTGTTGCTTCAAATATCTTTGTGCCTTGAGTTTTTTGAGTTGTTAATGTGTGCATTGTAGTAATTTGGACTAATCTAGTTTTATGTATGTGTACACGTTTGTTTCTAATTCTTCTCTTCTATTCCAACTATCTAAGTAGGAGTTTATGTAGGATTCAATTTCATTTTCAACTCGCTGATTACTTTAGTTTTATCCTAGACAGGATAGGTTAAATTAGATTAGTAATATATTAGTTTTCATTTCATACATAGTCTTGATCTACATCATTTCATTGCATATCCACTCATCATCCATCCTCATCGACAAACCGGCCCGTAACCAGCCAAAACCCCAAAAACAATATCAATGGTAGTTGGGCCAAATTCCAGATGGGACTCCTAATCCAAACAATGCATAGTCTAGTTGGGGCCGTGTACTGGGGAGTACCCCTTGTTGTTGTCGAGACAATTTAGACCCGTCAACAGGATCCCATCACTATGTGAGCCATTTTGCACAAACCCAACGGGAAAAGGGGAAACTAGCTTCATCTATTGAGGAGTTGGACCCACTTGTTTAAGAGGCTGGAAGACTGTCAAATTCTCACAACACTCGTTTACAGGTGGCTCTCATGTGGAATCTCACTAAGATTCTTGTTCTTATTAGAGAAAAATGGGCAGTTAAAAATGAGCTTCAACTTTCTCTTTCCAAATCACAATTCAACTTTCTCCTTCACATTATTTTATCAAGAATCAATCCATAAGAATGAGGCATATTTTTCACTCAATATGTCATTTCCTACTCTTGGATTAAATCCTAGGGGAATGTCATGTTTAATTGACTCGAGAATAAATTATGCCCCTCTCACATTCTCTTCAATCCCTTTTATTTTTTTCAATCCATAAACCCTCCAGGTGTTCTCCTTAGTGATTCAATACTATTTTATATTTATTTTACTAGGAACACAATCACATCATTTCCATAGCCTATTAAACATTATAGCCTATATTATATTTACACATTTTCTAGCAAGATCTAGGCCATGGGTCCTTACTAGGAATATTTTTACATGGTCACTTATTTCATGTCCACTTTGTTTATATATCGATGGTACCCTAGAATTGGTACCAAGGTAAGAATTATACATATAATAAGCACATATTCACATGGTCCATGTCCAAACATAAGGGGTTTAAAGCAAGGTATTACAACTGATCATGACCAAGAGGAAACCATTTCCACCTCCTAATGTAAGAATAAATATTGTCCCTATCACAAGTGATATGGTCATTATGATGATGAATGTTGCACTTTCTAGGCAAATAAGGCCAAATCCATCCTTACAAAATACCAACATGCAACAAAAGCGATCGATGTTGATGACAACAACAAGATATTTACTTTAACAATCCAACCCCCACCAACCCTTAATTGGTTCTCTCGATAAAAAATATTTTCACAAGAAGAAGGAATCTCTCTTCACTCATAATTCCCAGATCAAGAAAAAACTTGTATAATTGACCATGGAAAATGGCAAACACAAGAACTTTGTTTCTCATAAATTAGTCAATTCACTAGAATGTTCTATCACGACGCTTTTTCCATATAAAGAATGAAAACTGTCGTAGCCATTGAGACGACAACATATATTGCCACGACACTTTTTCCATATAAACAACAAAATTTGTCATCGCAATTACGACACAAACATATACTGTTGTGACGCTTTTGCCATATAAACAACGAAAGTTTTCGTCTTAATTACGACGCCATCATATACTGCTGCGACGCTTTTTCCATACAAACAACAAAATTTTTCATCTCAGTTGCGACGACAACTTATATTGCTGCAACAATTTTGCAATATAAATAACGAAATTTTTTGTCGCAATGGCGACAACCACTTATATTGCTGCGACGCAAGTGCGATGACAACTTAAATTCTTGTTACGTATTTGCTACATAAACACAAAAAAGTTGTCATCGCAAGTACAAAAAACACTGAGATTGTTGCGATGCATTTGCTTTATAGACAACGAAATTTGTTGTCGCAATGGTCGTCTCAATTGCGACGACATGTTGGTTTCACTTAGGTTGACTATATTGTCGTATTAGCGATGATATTTCTTTTTTTTTGCAATTGTGAGAAATTTATTTGGGTCGTCACTCTTGCGATGATAATTCAAGTTCATCGCAATTTCCATGTGACATAAAACAACGTTTCAAAGACTTACAATTCGTCACAATATCCACGACATAACGTCGCAAGAGCGTCGAAATAGCAGTCGCAAAATGAGCCAAATTTGCTAGTGAAGGGTAAAAATTTATTACCGGGTTTCTTTTAGAGGGCATAATTCCTAGCTCAGGAGTTAGTTTGGGGCCTAGGAGAAGTCGATGGAAAGATCATAGATTGTAGAATTAATCCATGGGGCCAGATTTGAGTTCTGGGTACCTAAAAATGTGTTGGGAGAGAAAGAGCACACATGTAGCATGCATGGTTCAAAAGGGGAAAACAATCAAAACTTTTGAAGACAATAACTTCTGAAAAATTTATGAATTCTTTTCTAGATTGTGTATGTTTTTATTTTCATTTAATAGAAATTGTTTGCATGCACCTTTTCTGCAGAATTAGAGGTTCAAAGAAGAAGTTTGGTTTGTATATGATAACCAAAGAAATGGAATATTCCCAACGGTCCTACAGTCATGAGGAAGATTTCATAGGACTGCATGTCAACATAGGGAATGTTGAGACTGATTCAAATGGAAGAAGAGATAGGCATAAGCCTGTAACTATGTGAATATTGCATAGAGAAGTGAAGAGCTATAGATATGATGTTGAAAATATTATGAAGGCTCAAGAAGAGATAATTAAGATCTTGAACATGTTGTAGAAGCAATTCAAAAGAGACTCTGGCACAAGGATAGAAGCTAGTGTTAGACAAGTGACAACATCCAAATCCCATAGAAGAAGGGATGGGCATGAAAATGATAGGTAGTTAAGGAGTAGGAGCAAGTGAAATCATTCCCCATATCAATCCATTAGGAGAGCTCATGTTAGTTCAAGTCTAGGGAGAAACCCCAGTGTGTCCCCTATTAGAAGAGAGAGGAGAAGGCTCAAGGGAGACATCTTGCAAGGTGAATTCAGGAAGATCAAGTCACCAAATTTCAACAGTGAACATAGGAAGGTTGAAGAGGTTGAGGCTTGGCTGTTGGAAGTGAAGAAATATTTCCATCTTCTTGATTACCCCTCCAAGGTAGAACCAATAATTTCCACCTACCACTCGCAGGGAAAGGAAACCATGTGGTGGGATCAACTTAAGTAAGCCAAGCACCTTGATGAGAAGAGCGTATCATGGAGGTGGTTCAAAGGATATTTCCAAGAGAAATATTTGTGTGAGCATTACTATGAGAGGAATATGAAATAGTTCTTTGAACTCAAGTTAGGAAACATGACAATGAATGAGTATATTGAAAAGAGTTTCTTTGAATTACTGAAGTATGTTGACTTCAAAAAGGATGAAAATGTCAAAATACAAAGGTTTTTGAGTGGGTTACCCTCCTTATACAGTGACAAGATACGATGTGATAACCCCAAGACTTTGGAGGAGACCATAAGGAGAGCAAGGCATCTCTATGAGCAAAGTATAAGGAGGCCAACCTTTCAAAGTACTTGGAATGGAAAGATGAAAGGAAAGAAGGATAAAAGTAAGAAATGTTTTAAGCCACCCGTTTCCAAGAATAAATCTCAAGCAAATAAATGAGGCCAATCAGCCCAAAATGAACACAAGACAACATAGTTTTTTGGAAAAAGGAAAAGAAAACAACCTGTACAATGTTGGGGATGTGAAGGGAATCACTTGTATAAGGATTGTCTTCACAAAGGATAAAGAATGAGGACAATCCACAACATCCAGGAGGATTAAATAGTGGAATATATGGGAGGAAGCATGCTAATTATTTATGCATCCTTGTACAACAAGCAAGCAAAGTATCAATCCCCCATGATTGAAGTGGAAGGAAAGATTGATAACCAACCCATAACAATTTTAATTGATTTCGGATCTAGACATAGTTACACAAACTCTAACATTATTGAAATATTTCACTTGCAAAGGAGTAAGTGTTATTGGATAAATCAATAGGTGCGGAAACTAACTGATCTCCCTAGATCCACCTAGATCTAGAACAAAACACACCAGAACATGATGCTTTCCTTAAGTTTTAGATATTGAATTTACTAACTAAAGAAGGATATGTGACATACCATTTAAACACTGCTTCTTCCCGCCATCACCATCCTAGCTCCGTTCCAATGCTCATACAATGATGAACCTACAAAAGAGTGCAACCAACCAAAGTGATAGTAATAGCATAAACTCAATATAAACCTATGTGTGTGATCAAGGAATCATACAATAAAACATAACAAGCTTTATAGGAAAGAATCATATTACTATATCATATTAAATGTGAAAGAGAGATTACAACCATGGCCTTGATGTTGTAAGGTCACTTCCAACTGTCCTTTGTTCCCCACACACTTCCACTCCAAGAATTTTGAGAGCATAGATCTAATAATATTCACAATCTATCTTGACAAAATGGATCATCTAGCCAAGCTAACAATCTCCAAAGCTCAATCCAATCCAAGCTAATCCCAAAAGCTCGAAAAGATAGCTTTCTCCATGAGAGATCCTCTCCTTTTATAAGTTGAATAGGATAAGGTGAGGAGGTTAGGATGATCCCACTAAATCATGAAAGCGAGTAAGATCCAAACCATTCGGATGCCACCTCACCATGGAAGTTTCTCCTTCTAGAAGCATCAAGAAGATGCTCGTTTTTCCCACGTATGAGAATTTTCTCACCCTGCCTATATAGCAACCTGCGAACACTTTGCAACCTAGCTATGGTGCAGCCTACGAAAATCAAGGATTTTCACACCCTCCCTATATAGCAACCTGTGAACATCCTCTTTAATAGGGTTTTTACAAAGGGAAATGCAACTTCTTTTCTCAGGAAAAGTTCTTCTCCCTTCTTTCTTCAGGAATCAGGTTACTGACCCCTCTAAAGGAAACACATAGGTTTACATCATTAACGGTCATAGGGATGACGAAAATAATGTGTAACAGTAAGCATAAGAAATATTGGTTAGTTCAGTTAGCCATGGGGGCTAAGAGAAAGTTCAATGATTTGGTTAAAGATTGTCCGATAGACATGAATAGACTCAACATGAAGGTAGACGTGAACATTATTCCTTTGGGTTCATATGACTGTCTAATTGGCATGGATTGATTGGAAAAACACCATGTTGTCCTAGATTGTTACACCAAGACAATAACCTATCTTGATGATAAGGGAAAACAAGTAAATATTCAAGGCATTCCAAGAGTTGAGGATGTTAGAGAAATTTCATCCATGAAACTAAAATATATTTTTAGGAAGAGATGCCAATTTTTTTCATCCCATATGGAAGAGGTAGCTATAAATAAAGTGGAAATTCTGGAAGACCATCTGGTCTTAATATATTTTGAAGACATTTTTGAGCAAATCCTAGGATTTCCACCAAAGAGAGACATCAATTTCTCTACTAATTTAGTGTCAGGTATTGCCCTAGTGTCCAAGATGCCTTACAAAATAGCCACACTAGAATTGAAAGAGTTGCAAATGCAACTAGAAGAACTTTTGAAAAATGGGTATATACATCCAAGTGTGTCACCTTGGGGAGCCCCGATTCTTTTTGTAAAGAAGAAATATGGAACCTTGAGGATGTTTATTGATTTTAGACAACTAAATAAAGTCACTACAAAGAACAAATATCCTCTGCAAATGATTGATGATATGCTTGATCAACTGAAAGATGCAAGAATATTTTCCAAGATTGACTTGAGATCAAACTATCATCAAGTGAGGATAAAAGAAGAATATATCAACAAAACAATGTTCCGAAAAAGGTATGGGAATTATGAATTCATGGTAGTGCCATTTGGACTGTAAAATTCCCTGGTTGTTTTTATGTGTCCAATGAATGGAGTGTTGAGGGAGTATCTAGACAAGTTTGTAATTGTTTTCTTAGATGATATTATCATCTACTCTAAGTTTGTAGAGGAGCATGAGGAGCATCTGAGAATGGTGCTAAAGGTTTTAAGGAAGCATAAATTGTATGCCAAGTTAAGTAAGTGCATATTTTATCAAAATAAGTTCCATTACTTGGGGCATATTATTTCACTAGATTGGATAATAGTCAATCCCAAGAAGATAGAGGCCATTAAAGGATGGCCAACGCCAAGAAACGTGATAGAGGTCAGATCATTTATGGGTCTTGCAGGTTATTACCGAAGACTAATAAAAGGGTTTTCAAAGATTGTAAGCCCAATCACTTCTTTGCAAACAAAGGGAGTGAAGTTTGAATGGGCACCAAAATGTGAAAAGAGTCTCCTGCAGTTGAAATTTGACAAATGCACCCATATTAAAGATTGTATATCCAAACGAAGACTTTGCAGTGTGCACAGATGCATGCAAGGAAGGGTTTGGTGGAGTCCCCAATAAAAATTATCATGTGGTGTGCTATGAGTACCGAAAATTAGAGGATAATTAGAGAAATTATGTTACTCATGATCTAGAGTTAGCATCAATTGTACATGTATTAAAAATGTGGAGGCATTACCTCATGGGGAAGAGGTTTGAGATAAGAAAAAAACATTGTGGTTTGAAACATTTATTTGGATAGGAAACATTAAATGTTAGGAAAACTAGGTGGCTGGAATTTCTTAGTGAGTATGGCTTTGAAATTAAACATATTAAAGACAGAGAAAAGCAGGTGGCTGATGCACTTAGCAAAAGATCTCATGAAGTGCATATTTCAGCCATAACCATGTACATAACATATTTAAAAGATAAAATTCTAGAAGCAACAAATTCAAATCAACTTTATTTGCAAATAAATAAAACTTACAACCTAAATTTATAAATTATGAATTGAAAGAGGATGTAACTCTCTTGTACATAGGCAAGGTGTACGTGCCAAATTCCACAGAGATGAAAAATATAGTGCTGAGAGAAATGCACAATGTGCCATACGTTGGGCACCCTGGTTATCAAAAATCCATTACAATTGTAAGGAGCCAATACTTTTGGCTGTGAATGAAGAAAGATGTAGATAACTACATAGCTTGGAGTCTAGAGTGCCAAAAGGTGAAAACATAACACAAACATCCAGTGGGATTTCTACAACCATTGCCCATTCCATAATGGAAGTCAGAAGTGGTTACACTAGATTTTGTTACAAATATGCTTAAAATAGTGAAGCAACATGATTCCATCATGGTGGTGGTGGACAAATTGACTAAGTCAATGCATTTTATTCCTTTGAAAACAACACATAAGGAAAAAAGCATTGCAGAGATTTACATGAAGGAAGTTGTTGGGCTACATGGTGTACCTAAGGAAATAGTTTCAGATAGAGATTCCAAGTTTACATCCAAATTTTGGCAAGGTTTGTTCAAAGGATTTGGAACAAATCTGAATCTTACTACGACGTATCACCCAAAGTCAGATGGGAAAATAGAGAGGACCAAGAGGATAATCAAGACATGCTCAAAATGTATGTGATGGATCAAAATGGGAAGACTACATCCACTTAGTGGAGTTTTCTTATAATAATGGGTATCAAGCCACATTAAAAATGAGTCCATTTGAAGCTTTGTATGGTATGAAGTGTAACACACCAATAATTTGGGATAAACCATTAGACAGAGCCATCATTGGGCTAGATTTGTTACAGGAATGGAAGAGAAAATGATAAGGATCGAGTAGAATTTAAAGGCTTCCCAAGAAATGCATAAGAGTTATGAAGACAAGAACAAAATTTTTAGAGATTTAAAGTGGAGGAACATGTTTTCCTAAAAGTTAAAGCAAAAAGAAGTTCAATAAGATTGGGTTGATGCCTGAAGTTGGAAACAAGATATTGTGGGCCTTTTGAGATATTAGAAAAGATAGGGCCAATTGCATACATGATAGCATTTCCTGCATCCATGAGAGTGCATAATGTATTTCATGTGTCATTATTAAATAATTATGTGCATGAACCTAACCAAATAATTGATTGGACTGTGATCTAGGTGGAAAACAAAGGGGATTTCCAGGTGGAACCAATACACATTGTGGACCAGAAAGTCAAAGTGCTTAGGAACAAAGAAACATGGATGGTAAAGGTTCAATGGACCTTCTATGGTATTTAAGATGCAACATGGGAGCATGAATAAACCATACAGAAGGAATACCCACAATTTTTTTACCAATTTTGAAGAAAATAGAAGTTGAAAATGCAAGACTCCATTTTTGGGTAGCCAATTACCATAACCACATCTCTCAAATTCTTGGTTTCCTATGTTGATAGCCATGATAAAAGAACGGTGCAAACTAATGGAATAAATGAAGTGAAGGGGGCACATTCCTTGGTTCAACAGGCTGAGAAGAACGAGAGATTATGGTTGGAATTGTTGTTGGAGGGTAAAGATTGCAAAATTTTATTTTACTTTCTAAGTATTGCGATGTAAATTTATATATGTATTTCAACATGGTGTGGTGCATCAAGGAAAATGCACAATTGTAGGGGAGGGGGAATGTAACATCCCCACTATAATATCTGACTAAATTAATGCATAATGTAGATATAAATGTGGCTATGGCCAAACAATGTAAATACAAAATGTATTTTCCGAATTGTAAATACTATATAATACTAGCTGCTGAGATATGGACATAGATGGGGGATGATTAATCCACAAGAGAGGGGGGAATTCCTAGAGAGTGTCCAAGAGGGAACCAAAGGGAAATAATTTATGGGTATTAATTCAAGCCCACTTTCTTGAATTTCATTATTATTTGGGAAAAAAACTTCTATTTTTTTGGTTGAGTGTATGAGAGCCCAATCATTAGATATGATCTGTCATAAGGTGGGTGTGAGAGCCACATCCCATAGTAATTGAGAGCATGGGGTTGAGGTACAATCAACATTGGGTAGAGTGACTAGTCAATTGTCTTGGGGAAAGAGAGGAAATTCGTATGGGTAGAAACAAGTAATTTTGGACATTCAATTTTACTTGAACAATAAGTAGAGAATAAGGGAGAAGAGCTTGGGAGTCGGAGCAAGAAGGCTGGGAGAATTTTGAAGCATGCTGGAGCGATTTTGGAGAATTTTGGAGCATTTTGGAGCTGGAAATTGAAGAGCTAGTTTTTCAGGCCTAAAGAGTGAACTCATGGGTGAGTTGCACTGTATCAACAAGTGTTTGTTGTTGGTTTTGCTGGTAGTTTTTCCTAGCAGCCAGTTCCCTTGATTTCCCAACTGAGAGATCCATAGTTACCTGTGACAGAGAGACCCCGATAAACAAATGGGACACCCAATGGACTGAGAGTAGTGAATGGGTACATTCCTTGGGTTGGTCAATTCAATATGAAGAGAGTTGGAGTAAATTCAGGATAGTTGCAGGAGAAAAGGAGTGGGTTGTGTGATATTGAGTTGTAAGGGGACTGTGAGAGGCACCCTTCTTTCATAGATTCCTAGCCCCAAATTGGGGGGGACTTGTTGTTGAGGTATGAAACAAAAAATCTATGGTTGGGTGGAATTTCCTTCCCAAGTAGTTGGTTGCACAAACATTTTATAAAAGATAAGTGTTTATCTATTTTGTTGAATTATTTATGAGTACATGGATGTGCATTTCCTCTGTGAATGAGAATAGTTTTATATGTTGTTATAAATGTTTTATTAGTTGAATTCATGGTCATTTAGAGTGTTATAGATGTATTAATTATGAGTATAATAAATTAGTTGAATATGTGTTTAAATCGTAGCTCGTAAACTATAGGAATTTGACTAGGAAAATAAAATTTCATTTATGTGTATTTTGTGCGTAGTAATGTTCATTGGTTAAGTTGGGGGACATTACACTCATTTTGTTAGTTCTTAATCGATCCAAAATGATAAGAGAATAAATCGTCTTTCAATCATAGCTAGGTTCATTCTTTTGAGGCTGATCTCTGAGTTGTCTTTTGATTCAATTTCCTTGAGTTCATATGATTTCATGAGTGTGATTTATTACCTATTTCACTAAGTTCATTGTGAGTTTAGCATGAGTTTATTATTGTGTAGACAAAATAATTAGATTAGAAATAGTACTTTGTTAGATAGATTTATTTTTCTGTAATTTGCTTTTCTGCAACATGTTTAATGTACTTTTCTATGCACCACTATAGGGATAAGCCACTAAAGATTGATGATTCATTTTCCACTCATGTAAATTCACATGAACACTTAAAACTATGAAATATTGTGATTTAGAACTCAATAACATTTGATAAACCTTGCAATCTAGTATTGATCTTTGTAGTTTGGTTTACTTTCCTTTGATTTCATTTATTACATTTCAGAGTGTGGATTTGAAGTCGTTTCTTGCATAAGATAGGATAAGTTAGGATCACATCCTTATTTCTCTTTTTTTTTTGTAAGACAATATAAATATTTTGTATTACTTCATCAAAAAAATACAAGCATACTATCGCCAACTGGTTTGCCAGATTGGAAAACAGACCAGCTGCAATAAATAACCTTTTTATCTAGTCTATTAAGCATCATGTTTTTTCCATTTAGACTACAATATAGAATAATTGACGTCCTGACCCTATGCTTATACATGGAATTATATAACCACCTTCCATAACTGAAATAACTCCTATGATTACTTACTTTTATCCAAAAAGGAAACCTTTCAGACTTAAACAAAAACTTTATAAGCATTTACGGTCTGAACTTTTCCTACAATAAAACAAAAAAACCTAGGTCCATTCCACTCCCTTACTCTAGTCCTTTGGAGAAGCCACCTGAACCTTTCGGATATGGGCTAGTGTTCCATGGCCATCCACTGGTGTGATATCCATGTGGTGGACATATTTCATGTATAGGTTAAACTGCGTTGCCATATTATCCTTCTTGCTCTGTTGTATCTTTTCAATGTCTACCAGGAGTTTCATAATAGTCTCCAAACCACTGACCTGACACTGAATATCCTCTACCATAGTCTTCAGCTTCCTCTAGTCCGTGACTCTGGTTTTTTCGTTGTCTTCTTTAAATTTTCTGATCAACATTTTGGTATGCCGTGCCATCTCGAGTGTCTTATGGTAAAGGGTCTCACAAGTGCGAGTTGTTCTGATGTGAATGATCCAATCCACCTCCCACTCTACTTGGTTTTTTCCTTTACCTTCTATTTTAGCTTTAATCTCCTCTTCCCCTTTCTCAATTGCTTCCTTTCCCTTCTATGAGACATTTATTCGGTACATCCAAGCTACATCCCTTGTTACATTCTCAATTCTTGTATCTTTTCGGGAGCTCTCTTGTTGAGAGTCCTCTATCAAGCTCCCTTTCCTAGTAGTGTATTTCATTCGGGCCATGTTCCTATCTGCTTGACTAGATAAACTCACTCATCTTACTTTACACAGAACACTATCCTTCCACCAGCACTGAACTTCTACTATACCAGTAGGAGCTTCATGAGATATATGAGAGTTAGGGGTAACCAACACGAGACCTGGTATATAAAAGACTCTTGTATTATTGCCCACATCTATTAATGATCCTGCCTTTAATGGGTGTATATGGGTGAAATGAATAGAAGGTGTGCCACCTCATGCCATTATTCTTGCTATGGTACTTCACCACCCTCTTCTCATTCTGCGATCCATTTGGCTAGACCTATTTGGTACGACCATTTCCATTGATAAAATAATCAACATTATGTTGTTCCGGCTCTCGGCTCTCCTTATCGCCTTATGATTAAACTTGCACGATATGTGCATCCTACAATATCTATTGGAATTATCCACCTTACGAGCCTGCCCTTCCATCTTCCCTTCATGCCCTGTCATGTCAGGACTAAACGTGAAGTCAAAGTGCCAAGTGGGTGGTTCTCCCCCTCCAACTGGGCCCCACTCAAGATACAATTGTGAATCTTTTCTTCCTGTGTGGTTGTCTGCTTGATTAAGACCACGACGATATTTTTCCACCAGTTGTTCATAGTCTTCTCTAAGTTGGCCCACTTGAAATTGTGTCCATGCCACATCAAGTAACTTTCCATCCTAGTGCCCATCCTCATTGGATAATCTATCAGCCAGAGAATTTGCATTCGTTCTAACCCACCTGAAGTCGATTAAGAACATAGTTAACATGTGCCTTTGTATTTGTTGCATGATTTGGGCGAGACACCATTGTGTGATTATCTTCCCTATTTTGGTTCCACACTACAATATTTTCGTCGTTCCTATGACTAGAGTTGAGTCCCCTTCCATTGTTACATTGAAAATTCCCTCTCTTACCAAAATTTCAAGCCCTTGTTCGAGGTCATAAAATTCTGTTGCATTGTTGGTAGTGTTTCCCACACTGCTGGAGTATATACAAACTATTTTTCCTTCATTCTCTTAGATCGCTCCACCAGCCCCATATCTTCCAGGGCTGCCCTTCGATGCACCATCAAAATTCAATTTCAGGAATCCTACCTGGGGTGGAGTCCAAGCTATTGGTGCCACCATGAACCCATGGTTCTCGGTGATTTGGTAAGTTGAGGCTCTGAGTATCCAATTGAAAAATTTACAGAACTTGTTCCTCTTGAATTGTGGGATTTTTTGTTGTTGCATGAATTTTCCTTCTCAAGATAGTTTCTCTTAGTTGTTGTTTGATCGTTTCTATCAAATATTTTATTGGTAGGGATTCATTGTGGAAAATTCTTTTGTTTCTTTCCTTCCAAATTGCCTATATGGAAAACCCAGGAGTTGAACCCAAACACAAATTAACAATTTCATTATTTGTGTACTGAACCCTCCATCTCCTTAGGTTCGCTTGAATATCTTCTCTTACTCTATCTATTTGTCAATAAAGGGTATCCACCCAGTCCCATAACCATGCTGAGTAAGGACATCCATCCAACAAATGATTTATCATATCCTCTTGTCCTTCACATTGTTATCCACATTTTTGGTTATCGAGATGATGACATAATAATGACATGGTGATAGAAGATCTGACTCTTCATTAAGATCATTTTCATGAAGAAAGTTACACTTATCAGCTTCTCAAAATTACACTTTTGAAGATAGTA
>ML783324.1:39109-59051 GCA_009831015.1 Picea engelmannii | reverse complement strand
AAGCCGTTGAAAGGAGATCTACGACATCAAGGCTCAGGTTGTATTTCTTTTCTTTCAGTTAATATAATATATGAATATGTCCCTTTCCCATAATGATGATATCACATTATTACATGATTCCTTGATCACATGTATAGTCTAGAATTTTGAATATATTAATCTCTTTGTTGTGATTGGTTTGTGTTGTTGTGATCGGACGACACAAGAGCATCATAGAAGAGCGGGGATCAACAGAGATAAGGAGAGATTCCATAAAGTAAGTACATCATCCTTCTTCTCTTGTCCATTCAATACTTTAGAACTAGGGAAAGAGTAGTATTCTGTCACGGTTTGTTCCAGATCCAGGTGGATCTGAGGAGATTGGTCTGTGTCCGCACTCACGAATTTATCCTTGAACACACATAGGTGACATCTTGAGGGGCTATTGAAGCCTCTTTTAACTAGATTCTCCCAAGTAATAGTTTTCTTGTGATGGACCAACCACATAAATATTTTTACCTTCGACCAATGTGGGGAATTCCAGAGTCGTTCCCAGAGGGGGTCTAGGTTTCTCTGATCATGACTCGCTATATAGTTTCGTTCCTCTTTCAGGCTAAATTCTCCTCCATCTCTTTTTCCCCACCGCAGTTGGCCCTCATCATCTGAACACACGATCTTTCTTTTCTGGAGTTCCTCCTATAATTATTTAACCAATGTGGAATTTAAATTGAGGTCTTGTGGGAGAATAGGGTCCCAACATATCCATTTTGAAATTCTTTCCCTCTATTTCCAATATTGATGCACCCTAAGTTTTCCCTGTCTATATAAATATTGCTTGATAATTTATCTATCCGCGTTTTCCAGTCTTGGTTCTTGTTTCCATGAATCCTCCCAAAAATGTGTTGTTTGGTCGTTTCTTATTTCCTAGAAACAATTTCCTGAATCAAAATTTTATTTCTCCAAGCCATATTCCAAATGGCGGATCCCTCCCCTGATCCTGTGAATCATATGAGATCCCGAGGGTTCCTTATGGGGGCATATTTTGATTTCCAAAAGGTTTCCCAAGGCCTTGAGCTCTATTTTACCCATCTCCACTAGAGTTTTGCTCCATACACATCATTTTTTGTTTTCGGATCTTGCAACCCTAAACCTCCTTTGCTTTTCAACCATCATAGTTTTTCCCAAGCCACTAACACCCATTTATTTTTGTCCTCTACTCCTCTCCACAAAAAATTCCTTTGTATAGCTTTGATTCTCTGTAAAATACCTACTGGATCTAGGAAGACTGAAAGTGAATAAGATGGAATCGCCTATAAAACTACCTTTGTGAGCACGAGACTGCTTGCAAAGTTTAGGGCTCGACAGGTCCATCTTTTAACTCTATCTTGCAGTTTGTTTATCATATTTTCCCACATTGATTTCCTTCCTATTTTATCCATGAGAGGAACTCCTAGATATCTAGTAGGTAAGGTTTTCCTCTCAAAACCAAGGTTGTTAGTGAGGTTTCTTTGAATATAAATATGAGTATTAAAGAAAAATATCATAGACTTGGAATGATTAATCTTTGTCCTAGAAACTTCTGCGAAGTTATCCAAAACTTCCTTGTAGGATGTCTCCTCTTTGACTGTTGGAATTCCATGTAACATAGTATCATCTACAAATTGTTGATGCATAGTTGGGGGGCTGGCTTCATGAGGTTGTAGGCCTTTTATTGTTCCATATGTGGTTGCCGCTTTGATTGTTATGCTTAATCCTTCCATCATAAGTATGAAAAAAAAGGGGGATAAGGGGTTCCCTTGTTTGATTCCCATGGAGGGGTAAAAAGGTTTAGTTGGGGCTCCATCTACCGAAATTGAGAAAATATTCATGGAAACCAGAGCCATTACCCACTTTATCCACCGATTTTCAAATCCATAAGCTTCCATGGTTTTTGTCATATAGTGACAACTTAGTTTATCATAGGATTTGGAAAAGTCCAGTTGTATTATCATGCCTGCCTTTTTCCTACTTTTCAATGAGTGGATTATTTCATGGGCATGAATGATATTGTCTAATATTTGCCTACCTTCCACAAAGCTCGATTGTTCCTTTGAAATAATAATCAACCTGAAATCGATAGGTTTTTCCGATGTCAGGTTAACTTTTTGAGGGTTCCATAGGGTAAGAATACTCCCTGTTGAGTTTTGGCTATCATTATATAGATAATGGTACTTATTCCAACTTTTACTACTTATTTGTAACAACTTTTCAGTTGTACATTTAGTTTCTTGAATAAAACATATTTTTGGTATTTCCATATTTAACTTATTTTAAAGAATTCTCTGTTTCCTAGGGTTATTCAAGCCTCTTATATTCCAGGTGATAACCTTCATTTTAAAACAAGTGGTGGAGAGGTAGAGAACAAAGATTTAATCTTACTAAAGTTTATCAGCAAGGCCCCCGGTTCCTACAACACGACATTGTTTGGTTTTCTACCCTTCTTCCTATTGGTTTGTTTTGGTGACAAATATTGTTGAGTGTCCCCTGATTTAACTCCCAAGTTTCCTATATCCCCATGCATGCGCTTAGTCCCTCTGGTTCTTTCCTCCTCTCTCATTAGAAATAGGTACTACACTCAATATCGTTGGTTCGGAGGTATGGTTTCTATTCCTTTTATTTTTCCATTGCTCCAGGATATTCTGAATGTCGATACCTTCCTGTTCCACTATATCTCAGAGATCAGGGTCTTCGGTTCCTACCTCACTGGGTGTCATATATGAATCTCCATCACAATATTGCATTGGAGTATTTACATCAAGGTTTCAATCCAGCACTGATCCATTGGAATCCTTGTTATTTCCTTGAGCTAGATGTTCCCCCCTCACCATGTTTGCTTCCTTTATGTCGGTCTCTATCTTCCCTTGTTTCTCCTTATATTTATCTCCTTCTTGGGTGAGATTTTCCGCCAGGCCCTCAAAGATATTTTTAGTTTCTAGTGTGCATAAAGGGGGGGTTTTATTTTTTTGCTTACCCCCTCTGCCCCTATAATTTGGCCAAACAAAACCTTCTTCATCTTGTGGTTGTTTTGTTTTTAATTGTTAGGTAAATGTTTTAAAGGAAATTCCTTGTAGAGATGCCCATGTTCATGAAATATCCTGCATCAGAACAGGATCTGATCATAATATATGTTTTGAATCCATTCCTCATCCCTAAATTATAGGCATATTGCTTCTGGTAGCATTCTTGATACGTCCATCTGGATACATGTTCCTGCAAACGAGGTATATTTTCATTTTAAGGTGGTGATCGAGGCATTGATAAATCTTCCGAGTTTATTCCATATTGCTTCGAATGTGGATGGTAGAAAATAATCTAAACGCAGAGAATACAACCTGATCCATACTGGAACACACATGAAGGTTTCCTTTTCCGGTGAGAAATTTTCCTTCCAGGGCCTCATATAGAGACCAACATAAGCATGGAAATAGGGACCTCCTTCAAAAACCTTGTCTCTGTCCTCTAAATTCGTAAACACCATTGTGAAAAATCCTTTTGACCTCATATGTAGGTCCACCTCCCCGCATGGCTTCCAATGGTACTTGATCCAACTTCTTAGGGCTCTCTATGTTGGCCATAGGCCCATAAACTTACAGATCAGAGCATGCGCCCACATTTGATCTCTATATTCTTGGGTCTACGAATATTCTAGAACAAATTTTGGGATCGCTGTCATTTTTGGCTTACATGTAGTGTTCCCGCCTGACCCCATTGGTTGAGGTGTGCCTGCCATTTTTCTTTGATTTTCATTGTCTTCTTTACCAATCTGACCTTTTTTCTCTTGCCTATCCTCTCTGTTCAGGCCCGATGTTGAATCCTATGCACCATATTGTGGGAGCTTGAAGCCTCATCCTCATGGAACCTTCCCTCTATCCACCACTACTTACCGATAGGAGGGAGCCCCACCCCCTCCCCCTCTGTTCATCATTCAGGTAACTTGTTTAACCCAGAACAAAAAAATCAGAGTTTACATCCATATTTCACTTAGCTTAGTGATTAAATTGCTTTGATTATAGGTAGCATAGATCTCATCAGAGTTTAAATGATCAAAGTGAGCTTATTGTGTTGTGATGGACACCAGATTAATTTCGGAGCAAGATTAACAATTGGAGCCTTTAAAACTCTTTATTGTTGACTCAATGAATCCTTTTCTAATTGCCAAAGTGTGAATATATTAATTTGCCTTTGCATGCCCAGTTTGATTTCTCAATCATAAGAATAGTTTCAATTGAAGGTGGGAACGATATTACATGATGCTCAAGACTTGCTTGAGTGAGAGATTGCACCCTGCGCTAGCATGGTATTTTCTTGTTTAGTTTCCAAATGAACAAGTTTATTGTGATTTTCTAGTTTAGTTTCATGATCTTTTCATAGATTAGATAGTCACACTAGTCCTAGTACCTACACATATAGTGTTGGAATCTATAAGCTTACGCTCCCGGATTGATGATTTAATGATCAACAATTAAGTTAATTAATTTGCTCGACATCTACACACTTAACCCACGATGCACCTAGTGTTGTTTACATGTATTCCATCTATACAAAGTGAATCAAATCATTCAATCAAACCTATCCTTATATGGTGATCCTCTCCACATATAAAACAATCAAATTTATTCATTTGGATAATTGATAAACAAGATGTTTGCTTGAACCCACATTTCTTATAGGTTGGCCATGCTCCTTTGTCCTTGTATATTTGGTCCATTCCTTCTATTTCAACACTTGTCTATCTCATCCCATGTTAAGGATATCATTATGGTTCATCCCTTTTACTTGGAAATCAACCAAATGATCTGCTATAGAAATCATTGTCTACACCATGCTCATATTTTACCTTTGAATCTCAAATTGTGCACATGGTTTCATAAATTATTTCATGAAATTGAATAGTATATCTTACAACAATAATTAATAGTTAGTTATAAGATAAATCATGAATAGTTAGTTATAAGCTAAATCATCCAAGAAAAATGAGTACTTTGATGCTAACTAATTTGTCTGCACCAAATGACTTGTTTGCCTTACCAACCAACTCATCCAACCCAAATAGTTTCTACAAGTATTGTCAACAACAATCATGTCTAAACCTAGTTCCAACTTTGCCAAATCATTTATGACTTGAGTAGTGCACCCAACAACGAATGGAAAATGAGTGTCAAAGTGATATTTTGTACAACACTTGGGTGTTGAACCATTTTTCCTCAAAATAGGCCAACCCCCACACTTTCCTTAAACCATCGTGGTTGTGGTCGGCTTGGTCCCTCTCTGGTCATTTGGTTGGTCTGAATCCATTTATAAGAGGATTGTTTCCTTCATGGTCAACCCTTCACTTAATCGAAATCGTCCAATGACTTTGGCCAACTCCATGAATTTTTCTCAAAAAATGTCCAACTATCTGTCACCTTGAAATGTGCTTCATAAATTCCTTCCCCACTGTGCACAATGTGTCCCACTCATTCCAACAGCCAAGGCACCTTCTTCCAAGACAAGTTTCCTTACCCAACACATTAAGTGGGTGTACCCAAGTTTTTTGTTAAGAGTTACCTAAAGCAACTACCAAGGCAATTTATCTAGTCCAATCTATCTAACCATGCACCATGCACCACCAAATCTATTCCATCACGCATTGGCTAAAATCATGCCAAGGACAAAGAAACCAATAAACCCCAAGAATTCATCCACCTTTAACACCAAATGTGCATGTTCCATTGGGCACTTCCAAGAAAACATCACCCTAAATCCCAATAAACCCCAAGAATTCATCCACCTTTAACACCAAATGTGCATGTTCCATTGGGCACATCCAAGAAAACATCACCCTAAAGCCCATGAGATTGTCATCATGACCACCCCTCCAAAACAATATACTTGTGAGCAAAATTACTTCTTATCGAGAAATTTGGACAATTTTCATGATACACTCTTTATTAGAGGTTGCAACTTCACCAACATGTGTCACTAATTCATAAATTCACTCATTCATCAAACACTCATTTTTGACAGGTTGAGGTTGGTTTTATTTGGAGGAAAAGACCCTTACACCTTGAATTTATTTAGAAGATAAGGGAATTGATCAATGATAAAGTCACCTTTGTGCTTCGATAATTGAACTTGCATATCACCCTTCTGTGGTGTGAATTGATCAATGATAAAGTCACCTTTATGCTTCAATAATTGAACTTGCATATGACTTTTGTGTGGTGGTTCATCATATGCATTCGTCTTGACTCTTAAAGTCGAAAGGTGATATATTTTATCTTTCATGTCTTTGACTTTTGATTGTCATCTATGTGATATTATAGACTATCTTACTAAATGACATATTTCTATGTTTTCATTTCATTCCACATTAATAATCCTCTTCTCTTCTCAATATTTTATTTTACAACTTGGTTTCTATTGAGCAAGGCACTTTTCCCACAACTTATGAAGAATGAATTGAGGTATTTTATTTTACAACTTGGTTTCTATTGAGCAAGGCACTTTTCCCACAACTTATGAAGAATGAATTGAGGTAATAGATGTTGTGCTTTAATGGCTTTGGAAATCCTTATATATGTTCCCCTATGTGTAGCATATCAATCACAAACTTCATTGCTTGTCTACATAGTCTCTTTTGTCATACATTGGGTAGGCTCATGGAAGATCATCTTTACATGGGGTTGGTGCATCACTTTGCCCACGACACCAGTTCTCTTATGGATAACTATGCTATGTATACAAGGGAGCCTTTGATATTAGTGGTGAGGCCAAGGAAGCCTTTGATATGAGTGGTGAGGCCAAAATATTCATGTATGGTTTCCTTTCATGTTTATTAGTACCTACCCTTCGGGCTACAAGGACTCTTAGTAATTGGTTCACCACTTTTTCAATTAGTTTGGCATACAAATTGATGAACTTTTGTTGTTTTAACCTATAGTTTTGAAAAAATAATATAATTTTCTTACTCATTTATTTTTCATTTTTTAAACTTAAGTTTGAATTTAGACGTCTTATTTGGCATCGATATTTGACCTCATACCGAGGCAAGAGACCATTTTTTTGGAAATAAACTTAGAAAACTTATCAAATATTTACGCCGAAAGGCGTACACCTATTGACAATGGGCAGATTTAATAGGGGTTTAGTGCTTAATAAGTTTTCTATGGACATGATTAAATATGGCTGGAATATTCTTAGTAGTCACACAAAATAAATGGCTGTGATTTCAATCATTAACTTCCTAGCTATTATAAAGACATCAGTTTATGTGTTTACTTTTTTACATTTACCTAATCATATTTAAAAATTACTTTGATAGCTAACTGATTGCCACTTAAGTGATCAACAGAAATTAAAATATTAACACCAGATAAATGAAGCCCAACCGTTTATTTGTTAATCAATAATAAATTATAATAAATTATTTACAAGCCAATACCTTTCGGCTTTTTCCAGCTGCTGTATTAGCAGCTGTGCTAGTTACACCCATTAAGATGAGTTCGATTAATGCTTCACTTGAAACTAGCATTAATTCTCAACATTTAATATTTAATGTTTGAATGCTCAGATATGCATAGAGTCGGCTTTGTTGTCTCTGGCGAGCTGTCAACTGCCCTGCATGTAGCTTGCCAGCGCTATAGGTTGATTACACCTGGGACGATCATTAATAGAAGGATTGAGGCAGGATGCAGCAATAACATAGACCGGACCAGCTGCTCGAAGAAACCCTTCAACATTTCCTCGGATGACTGCCAGTTGAGGGCCAACCGCCATAGCTATAGACAGAAAGAATAGACCCACGAGGGCGGCCCCTTCGGCGAGGATGGATCGTGTGATGGATAATGAATCCAGGAAACAATAACAACAACATAGAATATTATAAAAGCTTAAAACACTAGAATTTGTATTAATGTTTATTTGCACATGTGTATTTTTATTTTGGTTAATTGAGTGATATGATGTCTTTCGGTGTGTATTCAGTTAATCTATGGTGAAGCGTTGATGTTGTTGCATTAAACTTACTATTATTGGTGTTTTGTGTTGCTTTCATAAACCAACAAACAACATAAACTTACATTCAGTGAACCATCTCTTGATTGATAAAAACAATGGAGATGATGCAGGAGCTATCAATAGTGACAATTGAAAAATATCTCCTTGAATTGCAATAAATTCAAATGTTAAGTTTTTTTTTCGAATTTGAGCATGGAAGGAAGAAAAGGATAAATTCAAATGTTAAGTTTTTTTTTCGAATTTGAGCATGGAAGGAAGAAAAGGATAGAAAGTCCTTTTGAATAATGTTGCTAATTTGCACCATGAGCTTTGCACACAACGTGAATGAGATTTTATGAAAAACTCAAACACATGAGTTTTGATCAATTCATACATTCATAATGTAGGAATTGAGTTTGGTGGATGAGTTCTGATAAATTCATAATGTATGAATTATGAATTCAGTTTGTTAGATGAGGTCAACACATCGAAACATTTCAAAAATAAAGAAAAACATGGGGTTATGTAAATTATTGTCATGTATCACATTGTTTGTATTGGTCAATTGTTTAGTCACAACTCGTTGATATGAGATCAAAAAAGGTGTCATGGGATGCATTGGATAGGATGGAATTTCCATTGTTGCAATGATCAATCCATGGTCTCGATTGGAAACAATTAGGATAATATATAGACAAAGTCGAACCAAAATTGGGTATTTTTTCATATGCCCAAATTTGTGGCATGGTGGATCTTGAAAAAGGTCTCCTCAATAAGCCTTGATGATTGGTACCATATACTTCTTTTTTATTATGAAAAATGCCCATTAAAATGCAACTCTAGCCATGAATATGGTCATTTTGTGAATGACTATAAAATGAATGACCACTCTTTCCTATCAGATTTGTTCAAACAAGAGAAAACACAACTTACACATAAATCCAATGGAAATAAACACCTTTGTCTGCTTATAGAAATCCTTGCTTTTGAGTCCTCTAAATTCTTTGAATCTCTTGTTTTACTAGACCAAGGACAAGTAGGCCCCACTCTTAAGAACACCCCTTCCACTCCTCAATATCAAAGATCCCACCCAACATCCTTGCTTTTGAGTCCTCTCAATTCTTTGAATCTCTTGTTTTACTAGACCAAGGACAAGTAGGCCCCACTCTTAAGAACACCCCTTCCACTCCTCAATATCAAAGATCCCACCCAACTTGGGGGTGACCCTTGAAGATGATACTCCTATTGACCTAGCTGAAGTTACTCCCTCTTCTGTAATCAACCTGAAGGATCTTATTAGTGAATTGGGACCTATTCGACCCTAGGCCAAAGAGAGAAAAGTTCACTTAAAACAATTGCTACATAGGCCCTAGCCATTTGTGGAAATGATGGATCATTTTCTTATTCAAAGTTCTTATCTCATTGAGAACCTTCATATTCAATAATTTATTTCCCTTTCCACCATCTGAAATCACAAGCCTCTCTCCATGACTGTAACACAACCGACCCCATAAACATCATTAGGGAGGTGGGATGTAAAAACTTCTCAGATATTTCCTCTAAACTACCTTTCTCATGGGTAACTTTGAACCCATTTTTGATCTCAAAAGTGAATTCTTCTCCCCAAGAACTTTCCAACAATTGTAAATATGCTCAAATTTGAGCTATGGGTAGAAAGTTATGGCCCTTTAAAAATTTCCAAGATTTATCCTCATGATGATGTTATCATGTCCATGTGGCATCCACATGGACTTGTTTCACATGTACTATCTGATGTCATCATTCCACTGGGCATCCATGTGGAACTATCATATGAAATCCCCAGATTTTTCAGATTTCCAGATATCTTGGTTCCACACACATGGTTCCTCCTCACTCATGATCCGAACTTTGGTATAAGTCTGTTTAAATAGAATCTCGGGTTTCTGGATCTTTGGATTTTCCTTTCATTTCCTACACGGGTCCCACATGTACCCCGATTTCCACCTGGAGGTTTCTGATTCGCCTTCCATTGCTGACGTGTATCCAATGGCATGCTTCCACCTACCACTAAACCATTGGCTGCAGGATGAGTGGGTCCCATCCCATTTTCCTTTACACCTTCAGGGTACAACTTGCACATTCGTTAGATCAGGAAGTGTATGATCACCCAAATCAACGGTCCAAATCTCAATAGGTTTTTATAACTACACAATCTTTAATTGAGTCATTTAATCTCGATAGATCTAACAATTGAGATATGTTCAATCCAACGACCTAGATTAATAGTGGGTTTCAAATGTGTTCAATTGATAACCTTCCCTTTGCGTCTCGACTTCACCATGGGAGGACACTTGTCCTCTCCATGTGTCACCTTCCACCTGACACCTCCTCATTGGACTCATATGCTTGCATGGTATGGGGTTTCATCGTACATGGAATCCATGTCAGGATGATGTGACCATCCACCTTCCATTCGCCCTTCCACTTTGGGGTTATGGTTCCATTTTGTCGAGGTTCCACATCCTACAATCCAACCTCTGACATTTTACTAAATGTTGTTTTTTCAAAATTCTGAATTTCTGGATATCCGGATGGTTCATGTTCCACCACAACGTTCTACCACCTAGCCTTCATCCCTCAACCTACTACCTTGGCCCCCAATTATGGGCCTCTACTGGCCTGGCTTCTGGCACAGGTACCGATGTGGCATCTAATGGGACATGCTAATGAGGCATCCATAATTTTTCTTTTTGCTAAAATCCCTTTTTGAGAATTTTTGGATTTTTGGATTTTTGGATGGTCTGAGTTCCATCTCCCAGTTCCACCATTTGACCTCCACCCTATGGCTCCCAGTTCCACCATTTGACCTCCACCCTATGGCTCGCCACAGTGGTTTGCTAATGGGGACACCCTGCTGACATGTCTCCTGACATGGCATGTTGACACAACATGCTGACTCATCATGTTGATGTGGCACTTTTGACAGCGTATGTCAACGTGGAATTTGACGCAGCATAAGACTCAATACGATGACATGGCAGTGTTGACGTGGCATCCGAAACATGAATGTTTGCTAAAATCAATTTTTGAGAATCTCTGGATTGTCACGGTTCTGTCCTCTTGGTTCCGTCATTCGACATTTTCCACTATGGTCTCGCCACCATGGCCCTGCTGATGGGTCCTTGCTGATGGGGCCTTTGATGAGGTGCAGATGTGACCTATTAACATGGCATGTTGACACGACATCTGACATCCAAATTTTTCTGAAATTCTAATTTATGGAAATTTTTGATTCTTTTATTTCCAGGTAGCCCCTGGTTCCGCTTCCTGGTTCCATCTTTCGACCTCCGCTCCATGACCTGACACCGTGGCTTGCCACCATGGCTCTACCACCTGACTTCACCACATAACCATCTATGTGGAATCCATGTCATATCCACATGGACTCTTTTTAGCATGATGTCACAAATGTCAAGGTTCCTCTACATCACGTTTTCATATCCAAATTTGACTTTTCCATAAAATGCCACTCAAGGATTTCTCTAGATTTATGGATTGGTCATGGTTCCTTCCTCTAAGTTCCGCCATCCATCGTCTGACATTTTCAATGAAATGCATTTAAAGAACTTCCAGATGTCCGCTAACTGGATTTGGGGTTCCATCGCTGGGTTCCATATCTGGGATCCGTACTTTTAAATAAGTCATCCCTTTTGAAATCCCAGATTATTGACATTTTGGATATTGGGGTTCCGCTTTCGTGGTTTCGATCGTGAGATTCAAAGGCATCCACTCCTCAATTCGCTTGATCAAATAGTCCAATTCCTTCTCAGAATCCCTTCTCCCTCGACTTTATGTTGCAAGTTCGTTGATTGCACAATGGTTTACAACGATTCATCCCTAGGGCATTCAGACGACTAAGATAAATACTTCCTAAGGAATTCAACCCTAGGCTTCCCGCCATTCAAGTTTACAACTTTGGAATTATGACCGATAAGCCCTCTATAGTTCATCTCTTTGTTTCAACTCATATAATCTATGATTTGAAGGACAACCTTCCATCTAATCTCCACTCTTCAATTCCTTGGCTAGCAACCATGCTTCTGCATGTCTTCTCTGAAATGCTTAGGAATTCTGGCTATAAGATTTAAGATACATGCCTTATACCTCCAACAGGAAATAACCAAAAGGATAAATTACTAAACATGTATAGAACATGAAGCATAGATTCCCTTTTCATTCATTTTGGTGTTCTAGGAGACATTAACCATTAAAGAATACAATGCATATAGAGAGCACGAAACATACAATCAAATTCTATCTCCTTTAGACTTTTCTCATAATTTCTAAAGCTTTCATCTAATATCTATACAATTTCATAAAGTTGTAATTACATACATACACACATATTTTGTTTTGTAGAGAATAATAAGGGCACACTAAAGGAATTATTTGTTGAATTTCTAACCAACCAACTAACTGAGGGTGAGCACTTTTCCACCCAACCATAAGCTCAGATGCACTAGTTCTCTCTGCAATCTAGCCACCCTTGTGCTAGGCCATGATACCACTAGGGGAACATCAAGACTCTTAGAGAAATTGATAGTGTGAAGACCACTAGCCTTCACATCAACCATGGATAGAAACCCCCTTTCACCCACCATGGCTAGGGCCTCCACGAGGTTTCTTATTTTCCTTCCAGCTGGATTTCCTCCACACAATGGAGTACCTTTACTACCATTGTACTCTCTCAATGTCCTCCGCTTCCAGTGCAGTTTCTAATACCCAAAAAGCATCAATCTCGTGACCATATTAGCCGAGGCCAGGTTCGGGTTCTCTGTTCAACTACATAAGCTCTTTGCTCCTTTTTTGAGTCTACTCTACTCATGGGTTCTCCCTCAACTCATAACATTCTCTAACACTCTGTAACACTCTTTCCTAATTTCTTGAGATATCAAATATTTCCCCCCCTACTAGCACACACTTGTGCATCTCTTTTTTCTTCCACTAGAAGGTTCTTCACCTGCTCTCCTCTTCCTTCTCTTAGAAGGAACTCATGGGGAAATCAAGGAAAACGAGGTGGTACTCCTTGTACCCTGATTGGAAATATTTAGTTTTCCTAACGAGTCCTCCATACTTCCATTCATTGTGGGTAGTTGGATGCTCGACTACCAACCCCCTTCATTAACTAATTTTGGCAGGCTCGGCAACCCCCAATTCCTTCACCAATCCCCACTTGTGGTTTCATGGCCAATACTAATGCTCCACCCTTCAGTCAATTGCTTGGATTTCTTTTATTTAAACAATAATACATTTACAATGTTCATAATCCATGGCAATAATATCTCCATGCTGAGATAAAATCATCACGAAACATAATTTATTACAAATTAATTAGGGGGTTAAAATGGGGTTGTTATAATTCCCATGGAAAAATATGAGGATTATGATTGATCCCTTTCAAGTTTAAGCCATGTTTGGATTCACCGTAAAACAATATGGGACATCCTTCAAGAAGCCTAGGAGCGACCTATTTCAAGATTTCCATCCTTCATTTGGAATGCAAGATTAAATAAGTTAATCAACACCTTAGAAAGTATGTTAAACACTTCTTTATTTGGTTGTGCAAGGCTTAAAAGGAGTGGAAAACTCAAAAGGAGGATCGTCAATTGATCATGGAAGTGGAAGAGGTCATCACAAGGGATCTACAAGCCAAGGAAAAATAAATTGTTGGTGGAGTGTTGTTAGATCAAGGAAACAAGGAAGAGAATTGGAGGTTGAAGTCCTACAAAACAATGCAATGGGGAAGAGTATTGGAGGTTGAAGTTCTACAAAACAATGCAATGAGGAAGAGTATTGGAGGTTGAAGTCTAGTATCCTTTGGCTTAAGGATAAGGAAAAAATCTCTAAATACTTCCATAAATAGGTCCAAGATATAAAAGTTTAGGACCATCTTCCCAAAATTTCTCTTCCCAAAGACACTACTATAGCCCATTTTGACAAACTCTTGGAAGTGGCCCATGATGACTTTAAACATCTATACACAGAGGGTTTTGAAACTAACTTGGAAGAGTGGGACCACATGTTGAAAGTCATTTCCAATATTGATAAAGGAAGAAAACTAAAGGGCAATGCAAGAAATTATAAAGATTGAGAATGAAGAAGTGATATGTATAATGGAGCCTGCTAAGGCACTAGGTCTAGATGCATTTTCTAACCACTTTTATTGACCTTCTTGGCCCATCATCAAGAGAGATATTCATAGAATTCTTGAAGGATCCATGCAAAAATAAGGTTACGAGGACGCACAGACTCCTCTTTCCTAGCATTGGTCCCCAAAGAAAAGAATCCCACTACATTCAACCACCTCTGACCCATTTAAATTTGTAATGTATCTTACAAAATTCTCACAAAGATCCTCCCTAAATGTCTTGGCTTCTTTCTGACCAAATTTATATTAGAAGAACAAGGGAGATTTGTAAAAGGGAGATAAATCATGGATAATATCATCCTATAGGTCAGTCATTCCAACAAAATAGCTTAGGAAAAGGGAATACTTATCAAACTGGAAATGGCCAACGCCTTTGAATAAGTAAGGTAGGACTTTATTCTTGTATTCTTAAGTAAGTTTAGATCTGTATATGAATTTGTAGAATGGATAATAGCACACATCGATCACCTTGGATCCTCCCCCCTTGTCAATGGTAGACTGTCCCCTTTCTTTCGAGGAACAAAGGGTCTTCATCAAGGTTTCTTGCTCTTCCTAATGTTGTATATCATATATGGAATAATATCCTACGTGGGCTCTAGAAAAGGAAAGGTGACATGACATACTCTTGGGGATAAGCATTGTTTGAGGTGCTAGAGCAATTGACCATTCCTAGTTTGTCAATAATACCATGTTCATTGGAGGATCTTTTCTTACTATCACTCGCAAATTCAATCAAATTTTGGACTCCTTCCTAGATGCTTATGGGGGCTTCATCAACAAGATTAAGAGCAAGATCTATGGTTGGAACACCCTAGCTAGCACCCTCATTTTCATATAATGTACCCTTGAATTCACTTTGGAAGTCCATTGGAGAGTGTACTCTTGAATTCGCTTTGGAAGTCCATCGGAGAGTGTTGAAATATCTCAATGTTCCTATAGCTTAGTTTGCAATGAAAACAACCCATTGAAGCCCTATTCTCCAAAGAATCAAATCCAAAATAACTAGTTTGGGAACACAATGAATGAAGCCCCACAAGAGGTAGTCCTTCTTAAATATATCCTCTCTTCTCTTCTTCTATATTTGTGTTCAACATTGCTTTCTCCATCAAGCATCTTACAGGGCATTGACAAAGAGATCCATAGATTTTAGTGGCAAGGGGGAAAAGCCTCCAAGAAGAAGTATCATCCAGTAAATTAGAATATGGTCAGGGTTTCATTTGATAGGGGAGGGGTAGTCATAAGGGACCTCATCATCGTATGCTAGGATTTAGGTGCCGAGATTATTTGGCTCTTCAAATCAGGGAACACATAATAGTGGATGCATCTTGCTTAAAAATTACTTGAGAGGAAACGTGATGTTATGCCATCCCTTGACAACCTCCTCCCTAAATCTAAAGCTTCTCCCATTTGGTGTCTTTTCAAGACAACAACCCCTATTATTCAATATTCCCTCTCATGGAGGCTTTGAAATGGTCACACCATTCGATTGTGGGAAGAAAATATTATGGGAAATGAATTCCCTCAAACAGAACTCGATGATATCCAAAAATTTCCCATGGTTGACAACACAATGAATAAACTCATTCTTTGATCTCTCCATTTGAGATCAAGGAGATGAAGGTAATTGGTAAGGATGAGTTCAGTTCAATCCCCCTTTGAAGTTTAATAGGCACTCAAAACATTCTTGAATCTCCTTAAAGACTCCAGTGAACTAATTGGAAAGAGACGAGAGGAAATGGGGCCTAGGTGGAGATAACTACAATGCTAAAAAAAGGATATGCGACCCCCCCCCTCCAAATTTTCTCTTTGGGATAAAATCTGAGAGGCACATGGCCTCCCAAAGGTCAAATTATTTTGTCCTTTCATGGTCTAATATAGGTTTTCTTAACTACATAAAATCTATACAGACAATGAACACAAGGCCCCATAATTTGTAATTTTTGCAAATTTGTAGAAGAGTTGACCATCAACCTTTACATAGAGTGTGGAATTATTAGAACCTAAGGTTGTATTGTAAACTCACCTTATGGAACATGTATAATCAACTTTTACCCAAATTTAATGAATACAATGATTATGAGTTGTGGTTCCATACATTACAATTTCATGTATATGCCTAAACATATTTTGAGTGGGTCTAACGGTTAAAAACATGTGTTTCCTCTTAAGAGGTCACGTTCAAATATAGAGGGGAAAAGGTATGTACATCTCTGTAAATTTTAAGCAGTCAAATAGTTGAGTGGAGGGGTCTCTTGTCCTACAAACAAGAGGGTCTCATACACAAATTTGGTGTCTGGCTTTGGCGTGATATTTAAATTAGATTCATGGATTTCCCTATAACACAATATGTGATCAAAGTGAACCATGTGATTAAGTGTTGGAAGGATGTCCTTTCACACCACCGCTTATTTTGGATTCATTATCCTCGCTTATAATATTTTACCTACGTGCTAACATGGTATCAGAGCTATTGTTGCAAAGTAGTGAAATTGTACCGTGTGATTGTTGTGGGAGTTGTCGAATTACCGATGTTTTGTTGTTGAACGGTTTTGTTTGAGCGATTGTATGCCGCGTTGAAGTGCATGCTTAGAAATTAAGCGGGGCTCGAATTCAAATTTGTTTGGCGAATATATTGTTTGATGGAAGTAAGTGATTTACTAATTGAAAATAGATTGGGTATGGGAAGAGTGTTGGAAACATGCCAACAAATTTCCTCATGCAATCACATGCACATGCATGCAACTATGTTAATGTGCATGCATGCAATCTATTTATGAACTATTTGTGTAACTATGCGATCTATTCATGATCAGTCTGTGTAACTGAGTGATAGATGTTATATATACGAGCATACCCATAGAGGCGTGAGTGCAATGTGTAGTGAGTGTGTGAGAGAAAAATACAATACTGAGGTGTTGTGTGTATGAGAGGAGAGGATGGTTGTATGCTTGGGTTGGCGATTGTAATTCTCCCTTGAATAAAAGAATATTGATTATCATTGCCCGTGGTTTTTTCCCTCATTGGGTTTCCACATAAATCACTGTGTCAAATTGTGGGAGTGTTGTGTTTGGTTTAATGCGTGTTTGATCTTGCTTATGATCTGGTTATTATGCTATGTTTTGCTTCCGCTGCCCAACAAAGAGATAATAGATCTCGGGTGCCCTAATTTTCCTTGTTTTCGATTTGGATTCACTGGAACTGAGATCCAATGTGAAACTCTAATATGGTAAAATCCTTTGCAATATGCGTATGGTTATTTGATCCCTGTGGAAGTATGTGAACTTGTTGACATAGATTGTATGTGAACTCGTCGGCAGATATTGAGGTCAACTTTTGGAGGAGTTAATCCACCACTAGGGTTGATCTTTGGAGCCACCTCGTGTGCGGTCGATTCAAGACTGGTGGATATGTGTTGTTACAAAATGACATTCTGTGGATTTTTGTATAGGTTGTGATCCTCCTTTGACATATGTTTTGGTGTTATTAGCTAGCATATTGACCAATTTTCAACTGCTGCATCGACTAGTATTGTTTTCAGGAAAGGAAATACACACATTTTTTAGCAGTGGATTGTGTGCCCTGGTGTAGTGTAAGATATGCATAGGAATGATCAATTCAGAGAGTAGGGTGCATAGTCCACTGGAGAAATCTTGGAGTAACCATGCATTGCTTGTTGTATTGGGAAATTGTATCCGAGTGTTGATGGAATATTAAAGAATATTCCTAATTTTACTAGATATTGATATATACCTCCCCAAAAAACCAACCTAGTATATTTTTCCAATTAAAAAAACCATGGTTTTACTAGATACTCATTTTTATATCCCAAATACATATCAACCCTGGATACCTACAATATATTGACTTTACTTTTCACAATTTTAAAACTGTAGTATTCCAAATATAAAATAGTATGCATAACATAAATATTTTAGCTAGAAATGGAAGAACACAATGATATAACTAGAACAATACCAAAATAATACAAGATTAACACCAAAAAGAGCACCTTGATTAATGATAATGATGTTCACTTGCCTCTTCGAGGGGGCAAACTCCAACAGAGCAGAGCTCTATTACAATAATATCTAAGACAAAACTTCTCATACCGTCTACTCCTATTTATACTAAATTTGTCTATCCAAAAGAACAATCTAAAAAAAGATCCTTCTAGAAGCGGAAGCTTCTATTAGGTCTTCTTACATTTGACTTATTATTCCTTATTGATAGGCCTTATTAATATTGGCCTTTATTACATGGAAATATATTATTCTATCTATGTCAGGGGTTAGGGAGGTTAGGTCCCTAACATGTCCTCCCCCTTAAAAACAACCTTTTCCTCAAGGCTTGAGATGATGAAATTGTTGTAGAATGGTAGTTGGTTCCCAAGTGGCATATGCAAGAGTTGTATCTTTCAACTGGACTAACACTTCCTTGATGTTGCGTTGACGCAGTCGACGCTCATGCTGGTCCAAAACGGTTTGTGGCTACAACCAGATGGAGCTTTCTTCATCCAACTTGGGAAGGCTGGTTTGAGTTTGGCACTTAGTTCCAATCACCTTCTTTAAGCAGGAGACATGAAAAATAGGATCGAGCTTATAATGGCTGGGCAAAAATAACTAATAGGCCACTTGTCCCATATGCTTGAGAACGATACAATGACCATAAAATTTGGGCGTTATTTTCTGACAATGGTCAGCCTTGAGGGAAGTTTTCTTATAAGGTTGCAGTCGAAGAAACACCTGGTCTCCTTCAACAAATTGACATTCAGAGAGACCTTGATTTGCATGTTGCTTCATGCGATTATGGGCCATGACCAAATTCTGTTTAAGGGTATGGAGAATAGCCTCTCGAACTATAAGCGTTTGGCCAACTTCCTGGACCTTCAAGACACCTGGAAGGTATTAGAGAACTGAAGGTGGATTTTGTCCATATACTTCTTCAAAATGAGTCATGCAGGTAGTTGTATGGTGAGAAGTGTTGTACCATCATTCAACTAGTGGTAACCATTGAGCCCACTGATTTTTCATTTTCGATGCAAAACACCTCAAATATGTTTCCAAACACTTGTTGACAATTGCAGTTTGACCATCAGTGTAGTGTCCCCAAGGCCAAGCCCCGTTGCAGATCATGTTATATGTAAATAATTGTAAATATGTTCTATAGGCTGGTGAGCCAAGTTTTGAATAAGTTGTAGGCTTATGAGTTTTGTTAGGCCAGGGGAGCCTAAGTGTTGAAGGCCAGGAGCCTGTGATATACTTGTATGTATGCAGGTCAATTAATAAAATGTAAATACCGCCAGTGCAGACCGACCACGATGAAAGAGTGATGGGGGACTGAGCGTCCACAGATTGGGCAAGGGATGAGGGGCTGAAAGGTGGGAAAGGGGCTGAGTAATGAGCCTAGGGGCTAAGCCTAGGGGGCTTAGGCCTGGAATAATATTTTAATATTATTTCCTGAAAATCCATGTGTACATTCTTTTATCCAAAGTTCCTTTGGAGGGACCCGTGAGTTCCCAAGTGGTGGGAGGAAGGTGTACGGTTGGAAAACATGCAGTTCCCAGGGTGACAAGTGTCAACCCTGGTGCATGCAAATAAAAACCCTGAACGAAGCCGAGACTGGACTCTCGCCTCCATTCGGAACCGAACCCCTGTGCGTGGAACCGGTACGAACCCTGCCGAATATCCGGATTATCTCTGAAACCGTTAGCCTGTGTTGTGCTGAGGAACGCGTGTACACCCTGGTCCAGCGAGCGTG
>ML783324.1:17941-39009 GCA_009831015.1 Picea engelmannii | reverse complement strand
CGGTCCCAGCTCGGGGGTGACCTACTGTTGAGCTGATGAATAGTGTGGTTTAAGGCTGGGAGGTTCGTGGAAGGCCTGCACTTGGTTGGTGAATGCTACAACAGATAAAAGATAAGTAATCTGAGTTATGTTTTAACACATTTAACATGACTGTGCTGTTTTGTATCATGTTTTCCGCTGTGTAAATAAAATACTGTTGCCTGCTATGGTTTGTTAATGGTAACAGTAACTTATATATTTTACTCTGCGAATTAAGTGTGTTTAATTCTGGTTAAATGCATTTGTTTTTAAATCCATGTAATGAATGGTAAACTAAGAGGTTGGGTGAACCTGGGTAGTGAAGGGTACACTACAATCAGTCTAGGGATGATAAGTTGTGCTGAGATGAAATTGGGTGCCCTATAGCCTGAATAGTTCTTGCCAAAAATTGCCAGTGAAAGTGGGGTCTTGATCATAAAAAATAGAATGAGGCATGCCACGAAGCTTGAAGACCCGATCCATGAAAAGTTGAGCCACAGTGGAGGCGGTAAATGGGTGTTGAAGAGAACATAAATGATCATACTTGGAAAGACGACCAACGAACACCATGATGACTGATTTATTGCCCGATTTAGGTAAGCCCACAATAAAATCCATAGAGATATCCCTCCAAAGAGTAGGTGGAATCAGAAGCGGTTGTAGTGTGCCAAGATCTTTGACTTTTTCTCCCTTGTTGCATTGAAAAACGCCACATTCTGCCACAAAATTGTGAACTTCATGTTTCATACCATCCTAGAAAAAAGAACGTTTGACCTGATCATAGGTTTTGGTAAACCCTAAGTGCCCAACTGTGGGTGTAGCATGAAGCTTAGAAAGTACAATGGATTTAATTTGTGACTGTTTACTTAAATACAAATGAGCTTTGTAGTGCAGCTCATCATTGTGCCAAGAGTACCCTGGGGAAACTGGAGAATTGGCCTGCAATTGTTGGATCAGATGCAAAATTTTGGGATCTTGTAGCCATTCATGATGAGCAGCTTGGAGCCAATATGGTACAATGAAGGAGAGGGAAAAAATGGACCCTTCATCTTCATATTTTCTTGAAAGTGAATCAACAACCACATTGTCTTTTCCTTTCTTATAAATGATCTCATAATCATATCCAAAGAGTTTAGTCCCCATTTTTGTTGCTCCGGGGAGGAAGGGAATTGTTCTAGAAAATACTTGAGGCTTTGATGATCTGTCTTAATTTGGAAGTTTTTCCCCAATAGATAAGGGCACCAAAGATCCACTGCATGCAGAATAGCCAACATTTCCTTTTCATAGATTGATTGGCCCAAATGTCGCTATGACAATTGTTTGCTAGTAAAGGCCAAAGCTCGACCATCTTGCATAAGGACTGCTCCAATTCCTCTCCTACATGCCGGGAAAAATGTATTTGTGAAATCAGGAAGGGCCAAGACTGGAGTGGTGCACATGGATGCCTTCAAGGTTTGAAAGGCCTGATTAGTTGCGAGAGTCCAAGTGAAAGAATTATTTTTAAGGAGAGTAGTGAGAGGTGCCACAATCTTTCCACAATTCTTAACAAACTTGCGATAATAGCCTGTTAAACCCAAAAATCCACGCAATCTTTTGAGAGTCTTTGGGCGAGGCCAATCCTACATAGCTTCAGTCTTTTTAGGATCCACCATGACACCTACCTTGCCAACAATATGACCCAAGTACTCGACTTATGAGGCGCCAAAAGCACATTTAGATTGTTTGAGGAAAAGTTGGTGCTGAGAGAGTAGATGTAGAACTTGATCCACATGAGCAAGATGGATTTTATAGGTTTTACTATAGATGATGATATCATCAAAGAAAACTAAGACAATATGACAGAGAAAAAGACAGAAGACATGATTCATGAGGATTTGGAAAGCGGAGGAACCATTACACAAGCCAAAGGGCATGGCCAAAAACTCATAGTGGGCCTCAGGAGTTAGAAATGAAGTCTTAGGAAGATCAAGTTTAGTAAAGAACTAGGCACCACTCAATTCATCCAAGAGGTCATCAATGACAGGAATGGGGATTTTTTCTTTGATGGTGAGTTTGTTGAGGGCATGGAAGTCAGGGCACATGCGCCAAGATCCTTCTTTCTTAAGGACCATGACCACAGGAGAAGAGTAGGGGCTTGTAATAGGATGGATAACACCTGCGGTGAGAAATTCTTGAACAATTTTCTCCATTTCATTTTTTTGGGAAAAGGGATGATGATAGGGACGAACATTGGTAGTAAGGATGTCGGGGATAAGGGGAATAGAATAATCATGAACACCATGGGAAGGAGGAAGTCCCTTGGAAGTGGAAAAAATAACTTAATGTTTGGAGAGGATGGTTTGGAGGTCTTGCAGCACAGAGGGTGTCTTAGTGGCATGTATGGCATGGAGTTTTACAATAATGTTAGAATTACCTTTTTTGAGGAGATTTTCCATGTGAGGGGAACTAATGATCTCCGGGGAACTGAATGTGATGCCTTGGAACTTATATTGTTGGCCCTCCTAGTTGAATTTCATGGTTAATTCCTTAAAATCCATGAGAATGGGACCCATAGTCCTTATCCATTCAACACCCAACACAATGTCACAACCACCCATGTTGATAGAAAACATATGACATTTCATGTGGAATTGACCAATTTGGAGACACACAGTTTCACAATGCCCCCCACATTTCATGGACATGCCATTGGCAATCATGATTTGAAAATTATTGACGACATGGATATAACAATTAGTTTCTTGGGAAATGCGATGATGAATAAAATTATGGGTTCTTCCATTGTCAACAAGGATGATGGCCTTCCTATGCTTAATGTAACTGATTAACTTGAGGGTTTGGGGAGCATAGAACCTAGTGAGAGAATTCAGGGAAATGACCAGTTCAACTTCGGGAGGGTCGGAGGGTGGGGTCATGTCAGTGGGATCAAGTGACTTAGCCATAGGGGGGGCCTAGACATCATCTTCCGAAACATCCTCGGAGATGTCCATATAAATATTTTGTTCCTTACACTTGTTCCCATGAAAATATTTGTCATCACAATTATAACAAAGGCCTTTGAGTTGAATTTCAACCATTTCTTCCCTGGTCAATTTTTGGATCTTTAGTGGAGTGGAAGGAGGAGTGGGAGTGACTGGTTTAGGGAGAGGAATACAAGAGAGTTTTTTGGGTTTTAGAAGATACATGGGAACCCAACTATGAGGCCGAGCCATGAGGACATCGGAAAAAATCTCATCCTTGAGGCCACTGATAAAACATTCTCGGAAAAAAGCATCAGACATGCCCTCGATACGGAAAGAAATCACTCAAAAGCGGCTATAAAGTATTCCACTGTGCTAGATTGTTTCAACTTTGTCGAACGACCTAAATGGTTGGTGTTAGTGTCAAAGCGTTCATAAATCTCTGCCACAAATTGTGTCCAAGCCACATACCCTTGGGGAACATTTTTTCTCCATTGCCACCATTGCCAACATTCTTGATCTAGATGGAGAACATCATACCAGAGTTTGGCCAACTCATATGTAATGGCATACAAAGAAAAATAATGTTCCATTTGAGTTACCCAACCAGTGGGATCTAAGGCATCAAATTTTTTCACATCCACACACGAAAGGCATAGGTCACGTTGAAAGTGATGGGGCAGGAAAGTCGAGGAATTAGAGGAAGTTTCACCTTCATAGTGAAAAGGTGGGTCAGAGGAGGGAAGATCTGCAGGGATATTTAGCTTGGCGTAGATCGTGCTAGTGAAGGATACAATATGGGTAGCGAGGTCCTGTTTGATGGTTTCCATTTTGGCGCCTATGGAGGAATGCATGTTTTTATTGATGGTGGAAAAATTGGTGTCTATGGAGGAATGCATGTTTTTATTGATGGTGGAAAAATTGGCACTGAGTTGCCTCACTTCCTGTTGGGTCTCTGTGAAATTAGAGGACAAGGAATTGAAGTGATCTTCCAAGTCTTGGCTAGGGGTGTGGGCCACGATGAAGAGGGAAAACGAAAAGGGACAGGTGGGACCAAACAAAAAATGGGTTATGGGTGAAGTGTATCACGACGATTAGGTCAATGAGGGGAATCCAATGGGGTAAGGCCTAAATAAGGGTGTTGGAAGGGGGTTAGGTCCATGGAAATTTTGTTTTGCTGAAAAATGATAGGTATGACTGCAATAAGGGAGAAGAGATGAATCCAATGAGATAGGGCTCAAATAATGGTGCCAACAAGATCTAGACTTATTTTTGTTTTCTTACTTCTGCGGAGTTATACTCCGATCTGAAGAATACTAAAGTGTTGAAATGCCCAAATTCTTAACAGGAACAAATGTGTAGAAATTTTGCAACCCGAATGTAGGAGGCACAGTTGCGCGACAATAGATCTTGTATGTTCTATTTTTTTTTTTTCCGTCCCAAGGGTTAGGCTATGTAGGGTGTCTACAGACAAGGGTTTTCCCTGTGCTATATCTCTCTGATATACGTTCGGGGTCCAACAGTAGTACTCAGCCCAATATCTCAAGGAACAAACTAAGGAGGCTAGATCGTGCCCTTAGCTATACTACCCGACTACCTAGGTACTAGAGAGTATCTTCCCGAGTTCTATTCTCGGTGGAACTATAGAAATCAGGCGATCGATTGATTTATCTATGGAGGGCTTCAAGAGATCTAGGCCGATCTATATATAAGCGTTTTCTGATGTGCTACCACTCGAAGGGGTACCAACAGGGGTTACAAGGGTGGCCAACAAATGTGCGCTTGAGTACCACTTGTATTTCCTGTATGTATGACTCCCTGACCACAGATTTATGCACGTAACGACCTATCTCTGTAGTTTAAGACGTTGGAATATGTCTCTACCCTGAAAAAAAATTAACCCACAATTTTCTACCCAGGAAAGTGCTCTGATAGCACTTGTAGTTTTCCAGATATAAAATAGTATGCAGAACAAAAATATTTTAGCTAGAAATGGCAGAACACAATGATATAACCAGAACAATACCAGAACAATACCAGAATAACACCAGAAAGAACACCTTGTTTAATGGTAGCAATGTTGACTTTCCTCTTCGAGGGGGAAACCTCCAACATAGTAGACCTCTATTACAATAATATCCAAGACACAAATTCTCATACCCTCTACTCCTATTTATACAAAATCTATCTATCCAAAAGAACAATCTAGAGGAAGATCCTTCTAGAAGCGGAAGCTTCTATCAGGTCTTCTTACATTTGACTTATTCTTCCTTATTGATAGGCCTTATTAATATTGGCCTTTATTACATGGAAATATATTATTCTAACTACGTGAGGGGTTAGGGAGGTTAGGTCCCTAACAAAAACCCCCTTTATGAATGAACCTGATAAGATATTGGTCAACAAGGTGAAGCCCCTGTGGCAACATAATGTGAAAATATTGTGATCTTTTTCTTTCTTAGGAAGATGAAAAGGACACGACTCTTCAGGTTTTGCATGGTTGGAATCAAGGTCTCACACTAAGGCAAGTGAGTTAAAAACCTTTGTTTTCTTTGGTTTGAAGATATATACCAAGGAAGTTGCTAATTGGATTATGAGTTTAAATTATTTTTTTTCTTTGATTTTAAGAAAAAAAATGACGAGGAAGTTGCTAATTGGATTATGAGCTAAAAACTTTTGTTTTCTTTGATTTGAAGAAATATGATGAGCAAGTTGTTAACTTGATTATGAGGATTGATGTGATGGGAAGAACTTGAGTGTGTCTTTCATAACCTTAAGAATGGATTTCAAGAGAAGGAAAACCTATTGGATACTTTCGAGGAGGATGCTAAGAAATTCTATCATGCTTTTCTTGATGATATTGTTAGTAGCATTGATGATTGTAAGAGGGATGATTCTCCAAAGTTTGAGAAACATAATATAGGTATTGGGTCTCCATTGTTATGAGATTTATTGGTGAAGGACTTGGCAAGTGTGGACATGGTGTTGTTGTTCCGATTGTGCTCAAGATAAGATCGATTAGAGTGGGTCTTGAATAAGATAAGACTTCATTGACATAATGAGATCATGGCTTTACTTCATTTTTTGTTTTGTTTGTTGTAGGTCGAAGTCATCTTATTGAGTTGTAGGAAGAACAATCCACTATTGGTGGCTATGTTGAGTTGATCAATGATGATATGTTAGGGATGTCCCGTGCCTTTGGCTGAGCAAGAATCACATCACCTTCTATTCATTAGGAGCATAGTCCTTTTCCATATAGAAATCCTCATCATGGAGATAGGAGGAATTCATATAGGAGTTGAATTTTTTTGGTTTTATGGAAAATATTCTCACCATCTTTGTAGAAGAGAGACAAGAAGAAAAAAATTGGATCAATGCTGACTACTAGGGTTGAATTTGCTTGGATCATAAGCATTCAAGGAAACACTTGAGCAATTGTTTAAGTACTTTATACATATGTCTATCATCAATTATACAAACATGCAATTCTATTCCTTATTCTTGTTGATTCATTGATTGGTCGACTATTGTAGTGGTCACTGTTGGATTATCTTCATGGATAGTTTTGTTATTTGGCATGTTACACATGGGGCAGTTGGATTAGAGGCCTTGTTTTCCTTATCGACTATTTTTATTTGATCCCTCAATTGTGTTTAAGGGGGGTTCATACCAAACTTGTTTAGATGTATAAAACCAACTGATGTTTTCGACTAGTTGAATGCTATCCACCAAGTTCTTGATGATGAAGTGTTGGGATATGTAGATGGATAGCGGGAATTATGTGGAGACTAGCATTCAAACACTAGTGTTGGGGACTTGTATGTTGATATTTTAATGCCCATTGATAGATGATAGAGTATTAATAGAAAATGTCAACATGAACATACTTGATGATTGATGAATTTTGAGATCCTTATTTGACAAAGATTGTTTGATTGATGAACTTAGATTCATTTGTTGATGTATTGTTGTCTAGTTGACTTATTGTATAGGATTGCTTTTTGGACTATTTGGACATCATTTGGGGAATTTTAAAATCTTGTTTTGATACTATTTGCAAATTCTCTTGGTTCTTCACCATTATGTAAGGAAGACATTTATAAGCATGGTGCACGAGTTTTTCTAAGAGAATAAAGTGAACATTATTGTTTGCAGTGACAATTTTTCAAACTTCTCTTCAAAGATTGTTATAATATCTCAGCTTCATTGGTATATTGGTTTTTAGCAGGTTGTGGTTTGGAGGTGGTAATGTTTTAAGTTTTCCTTAGAAAACATCACTGTATCTTGGCTTGGTTGTTAGCATTTGTTGTCCCTATCAAATTAAGAGGGGATGTGATGTAATTTGATTTTCTCTTTGATTTGTGTTTAAGGGGGGATGTTGGAACCTAAGTTTTGATTGTAAAGTGACCTTATCAGACAAGTGTAGTCGACTAAGAGGAGTCAAGCATTAAGGGAGTTGGCTGATTGAGGAGCCGATCGACCAACTATTCATAAAATTGGGAGTTGATGAGGTCCAATTTGATCTTGATTAAATGGACGGTTATGGGATGTGGTCCCATACATTAAGGTTTCATGTGTATACCTTTTCAATCATTATGTGGGGAAAGTGAACAATGTTCTCTATTAGCTTAAGTTTCATGACACTTTCCTTTAACACTACTACTCCATCCTAGATTCATTGTCCTCACTTTTACTATTTTACCATTTCCCTCGCTTAAGTGCCAACAAGATTCCCCCCCCAAATTTTCTCTCTGGAAGAAAATCTAGTGGGGAGATTGTCTCCCAAAGGTCTACTTATTTCGTTGGCTCATGACCAAAAATAGGTTGTTAATTGCATATAATCTCTGCAAACAAGAAATACAAGGCCTCATGATTTGTGCTCTTTGCAAATATGTGGAACATTCAACCACCCACATCTACCTTGAGTGTACAATTACCCAACAAATCTTTCATATAGCCTTATCATTCCTCCAAACAAATATTAATGTCCCCAAGGATTGGAAGCAACTATTGGTTCCATGGTGTAAATCCTACATGTGGGGATTTGCAAATAGAACTTTCCAGGAAAGTGTCTGGTCTTCTCTTCCAAAGTATCTATGGTGGAATATTTTGCTAGCAAGAACCCACCATATCATCCACAAGGAGAGACAATCTTTATGTAAAATAGCAGAGAGAGCCTAGAGGCTTATGAAAAAACACTATTTAATATAATAAAATAAAACAATCCAAAGATGCATCATTCTCACCTCAGGAACGAGCTTGGATCTTGTCTTTGATATATTTTTCCCTAGAACACAATGTAAATCCCATCTCTTCATTGTCTAGGAAGGAAATATGGAAACTTAGACTTCGGGTGGAGGAATTTTCCTAATGGTGTGACTTGAGAAATCATCGGGTTCTCTTTTTTAATGGTCTTTCAACATGTAATGATGGGATGTGAGGTGCGGGGTGGGGGGGCGGTGGAGAGGAGGGGTTCATCCATGATCTCAAAGGAAAAAAGGACATATAATTCACATAGGTTCTTGGCCATGCCACTAACAATGTAGCATATGCTCTCACTACTTATCAAGGGCTCAAGGTGTTGAAGGAACAAGATGTAATTGAAGCCTTAGTGGTAGGGGGACTCGATGATCATATTCAAATCTCTAGTGCAAAGAAAAGATCCCCTCTGAATCAAAACTTTCCAAAATCATGAAGTGGGCCATCTCCCTTGTCCAAAACTTCGAGCATATATTTTTATACTAGGTAAAGTGGGCCTAAATTCATTATATATTAGTGCAAACATAGGGGCGTGGCTACATAAAGGACAATGGTTATACCAAGACCATTACAGAGAAAGGATATGTTCTATACATCTTCTTCAATTTCAAATCTAATGAAGATTAAGCATCTTAATAATATTTTTTTATCGCTTGGGGGACATCCCCCCTCCCCTTGTCATTTTAGTTTTTTAATGGGGATTTGAGAGGTTTAAATTCCATTGAAATTCCCTCCCTCATCTTCATTCCCTCTCGGAGAGCAAAGCCTTGCAAAGTTCCATGGTTGTTATACCTCCTACATGTGAAGCTCAATGGAGAAACCTGGTGTTAATACCAACCACCTCTAATCTAGGAGTCATTGACGAAAATGAACATAATACACACAAGAAGTAGGGCCTCACACATTCGTGCCACTATTTGGTTGTGAGGTTAAGTTGGAAACATTATTGGGAATTCTTAGCTTTGGTGGAAACTTTGCACTTAAACATCTCAATAGGCACTCTAGAGCATGGCATGATAAATTGTGACGAGTAAACAATGGCTCATTGTTGTTGTTGTTGCTATGTGTTTAGGGAAATTTAGGGAAGTAATAAGTATCTCGTTAGTGTGAGGAAATTAGTGAGGCCCTTATAAATTTGAATCACTCAACCCTGGCCTGAGAAAGGTGGAATAAAATATTTGAGGAGAAGAACTTTAAGGTTAATAAAACCAAACACTAATTTGTGCTTGAAGATGGAAAATACCTATTAGGCCTTTGTGATTGGGAATCTGAATCTTGAGCTACCATTATTGTTCTGTGTAGTGAGAAACTAGAGCTCATTGCCTCTTTGGACATTGTGAATGTCCAAGTAGCTTGCATCTTAGGCCATTTAGACCTTCCCCTTGGGAACATCCTTACTTAATGCTTGGCTTGCCTATTGAACCTACCACTCTTAAGACTTTTAGTCCTCATGAATATTATGTTGTTGTTGATGAAGATAGCTTGGAGACCCAGGTGCACCTTGTAGATGATGTCCTATTAGAACTTTACTCTTTTTTTTTTTGTATTTAACTTAATATGTTTTATCAAACATTATTTTGATTAAACTAATTTGGAAGACACCAACTTGTAAACTTATAAACAAATTGGTTTTGTTTGGCTTGCTTAGTATAGCTATTGAATCACTCTTCCTTTATGTGGACTTACTTTGCTTGTAGCAAATTTTGATAATACAAAATCACTATTATTTTGAAAAAAAATATAAACACAATGATACTTTCCAATTTAATTAGAGAATGAATTCTTCATTCACAAGCATATATACACAATTCCATATATACACAATTCCTTAATACTTCTTGGTGCATCTTTGTAAATGATACAATCCCTAACACCTCCTTCCTATATCTTTATAAATGATTTAACTAGTAGCACCTCCTCAATACATCTATGTAATCTTAACAAGTCCAACTAAGCACTGAGTGATATCTCACGAGCAAACTCATGATATAATTAAAAATCTTAAATCCTATTTCTCTTCTTACAACTTTGTGTAGAAGACAATGTCACATGTTTAAATCAAATTATAAATGATTCCAATATCTCATATTTTTATAATCATTGAATTAATTCATAATTCTCTTTTTTTTTTTTAAATATTGAGAATTTTTTCGACAAAAATAAATTCAATGAAGAATATATCCATGTCTCTTTTGGGAAAAGGATTGAAAAAACCTTTCATTCATATATATATATATAACTTATATTTGTTTATAAATATAAATTTATGAATTAACAATAAAGTGAAGAATTTATTAAAATGCATTTTCATCTTTATTAACAATGAAATTATTACATTATCATTTAATAAATTTGTTATTATATAGATTTTATAGTTTTTAGTACATTTTTACAACAAAAAATGGAGCCAATCTTGTTTCCAGAATTATAAGGAGAGTATCACTTAACAAACTTAAACAATGTAACCAAACTACCATCCTTATTAATATGCACATGCTTAAATAAATTGGTTTAGCAACAAAACTATTCTATAAAACATAACAAGAAAATATCAATTAAAGCCTATTAGGGCATCCATAAAAGAATCCCCCCGAGTCACAAGGTTGTTGATATCATTCCTCGAAGGGTTGGAAGAATCATTAGAGGAAGTTGGTGCACTTGATTCAGTAGGAGTTCCATTGGTTAGAGGGAGGTTGATGTGGGTTGAGATGTGCACCACTGGGTCAGAGAGTGCATCCAGGGAGGCAAAGAATTCCAAATATGTTCCCCACATGATGACTAAAGATGCTCAAGTTTATTTCTTCCAACCTTGAAGGCTTAGAAGGTGCTTCCCAATCTCCAAACCATGCTTGTCTTTGGTTGTGTTTGTTTCATAATTCTTTTAGTCTAGAGTCTTCTTCCACCTTTTCCATTCTAAAGCTAAACCTGTGGCCATACCTATGACCTCCATGACATGATGAAATGCTTACCATTCCTTTTAATTCTTTTCAAGACTCCCTAATTTCCATATAGAAACTAGGACACACAAGTGACCGTGGTTGTTTCGTCCTTAATTCCCTTGTCTAGCCACTCAACTCTACCCTAGATATGATCAAGTTACAAACCAAGTCTAGAGAAGAATGGCTATCAAGATACCTACCATTCCAAATCATCCTAGTCTCTCTTAAAGTCTCATATTGGATGATACATGTAATAAAAACAAACCAAAATATTGAAGCTCACACGTAGGAAAATCAAATGAATATTTTCACAACTCACACCATTACTATCACCATTCTCATGAGGGGCTTCTTAGGGATGAAACAATGCATACATGTATTCCTCTTCATCCCCTCCATGCATAGTGAATCCCAAGTCGCAGAGGGAGACCCTCATCATTATGCTTGGTGAGGTGCCTTGCAATTTGGGGTCTTGTATTCTAACAAGCTCATTATTAAGAGAGGAGATGCTTTTGTCCCTCTTTTATCACAAAAAACAAACTCAATTTCCTTCATAGTTGTGTGATGTTTTCCATTTTAGTTACATCCATATTGAACTCCACCCTGACCTATAAGTATGGCAATGAGTTATGCTTGCGATCAAGCGCAAAGGTCCTTTATATTATATAGTCTACTCATACTTGATTGATTGGTTTACCCCTAAGGAAGGATGGTATGATAACAATCAAACCCTCTCTAATGATTGATTGTTCAAACTATATACTATTCAAGAAGCATCATTATTCCTAGTCAAATTATGAAAACTTCAAACTCATTGTTTAAAACAATTTCAAAACCTCATAATATCTTTAATTTTTTTACCACCACCCCATCTTTTAACCTATATCTTTAATATTTTTTACGGTTAAAATCGAAGAGACTCTCTATCCTAATGACCCCATGATTTAAATCTTTTACTTAATAGAATGTGGTGATCATCTATACTAAATTAGTGCTATATTCGTGTAATTGTGATTAAAACTTATTATATTTCGTATTGAATATTGTTTATAGTGATTAGGTAAACTAAACTAACTTCACCTTCAAAATTAAGTGATGCAATTTTCTTTATGAAGATATTTTGGTCAATAAATGCATGATTTGATATTCTTTGTATGATATTCATGATTGGATAAATTATGTGTATGCAACGAGGAATTACCAAATGGAAAATATGTGTGGGTATTTGCAAGAGGTGGGGTTGGATCATACTAGGATTTCAATCTACATCATTGTTATAATAAAGTTAGCACTAAACTATAACTTACGTATAATTATAAATTTAATTATTTAATTAAAATTTAATTTAATATTGAAATCAATAAAATTAAAAATAAAAATAAATTAACTTTTATTTTAAATTTTATATAATAAATATAATTTTTTATTTTACTTTAATACACAATTATAAATTTAATTATTTATTGATCATACTATGATTTCAATCTAGATGATGGTTACCACTCAACTATAACTTACATATAACTATAAATTTAATTTAATTTTAATTTAATATTGAAATCAATAAAAATAAAACTTGAACTTTGAGAAAATAAAATAAAAGTAAATTAATTTTTATTTTAATTTTTATAGAATAAATATCAATTTTTATTTTACTTTAACATATAATTATAAATTTAATTACTTAATTAAAATTTAACTTAATATTCAAATCTATAAAAATAAAATATAACTTTGAAAAAATAAAATATAACTTTGAAAAAATAAAAATAAATTAATTTTTATTTTAATTTTTTTTTATAATAAGTATCAAATTTTTAAAATTTTGTAGTTAATTTTGTTATTAGTTTTTTTTTATTGGGACAAGGAATACAATAATTGAACTATGATATATTGACAACAATATTAATTCATTTCTCATTTACCTTAAATCTTTTTACTAGTATATGGTTTCATTGTCGCATGGTTGGTTCACCATCATATTTACTGTACACAATTTTCTGAAGTGTTTATTGTTGATGTTAGTGGTAACATCAGGCATGTATATATTTTTTCATAGGTCTATGTGTCTAGATGTGTGGAAATCGTTCAAAGCCTTCTACTCTTGAATTTATTTTAGTTAAAGGAATTGTTAAAGTAAATTTCTTTAATTAATTAATTATGTAATGAGTTAATTGAGTTATTAATTAATTATGTAATTAGGTGCCAGAGTAAGAAATTTCTTGTTAAGCCCTAAATAGTGGCACATTACCCCTTAATTGGGGCATATTACATTAGTATTGTTATTTTATTTATGTCAGCTTGGGTCCATTAGTTGTAATTGTACCCTCTAGTCTCCTATATATACCAAGGAGACCTTTTCATTTGGAATCATCTTGTACTTGTAAATTTATGTGGTGTATAAGGAGGTTTCCCCCTCGAAGAGGCTTATTATCTGAAATTCTATCTTTTCCAAGGCGTTGAGTACTTATTCTGAGGTTTTTTATGCTATTTTGATATTTGGTTCTTAACATTTGGTATGAGAGCTCAAGGTCTTGGGGTTTCGTTGCTGCATGTGAGACACCTTGGGATTTTCACTATAATTTTTTTTCTATGACGTTTCAGAAGGAACTCCTTGAAGGATATTTAGTAGACCAATCAAGGTACTTGGGGTTAAAATTTCATCTCCCGAGGCCTTACACTTTCAAAGATATAGTATGTGTAATATAGGGTTATGGAATCATCCTAAATTTAGTCATCATGGAATTTTCGCTATAATTTTTTTTTTGTGATGTTTCAGACCCTGAAACTTGGATTCTATTCAGATAAATTATCAAGGTATCTATGATAATTTTTTTATCTTATGGGTCATCCTACTTTTTTAGATACACCCTGTGTAATATAGGGTAGCTAACTAGTCATATTAACTAGTCTCAAACATGCATTCCGAGTAAAACAACGATATATTCTTCAGTGAGTATCCAAATTAAGTGAGACTAGTTACATTGGATAGTGGACAGTCTATAGTATTTCTGGTGCAAGTTTCATAATCAAATATAAGATATTGTTCTCTTGGAATTCTTTACAAGTACGCTCTCTTGGAAGGGCCAAAAATCAACAAGGTGTGGGGAAGTTACCATAACTTCCACTTGGCACATCCAATTTTGATCAGAACTGTGGCATTGCAAATAATATGTATCAGAGAAATACATAACAAAATGTTTAGACCCAAACGGGCTGGAATTTTGGAGATACAACAGAAGAAAGATTGTCTAGCAGAACCACCTCGAAATCAAGGTTTAAAAGTGATACTTGGACAACATTCCACCAAAAAAGGGAACTTCTACACCAAATAATCCTTCAAACAGTCCTACTTGGACTCTTGATGAAGGTGAAGAAGTGAACATGGACACAAATGATTTACAAAAGAAGACAATAACAAAAGATGAACTACAAGGGGTGATGGATTCGACTGAAGCTAAGTTGGAGTTAATAATGGATACTAAGATGGATGGTTTAAAAATGTAGATCATGGAAGGATTGAAAAATTTCCTAATAGAGAGGCCACTTGAAAGTGAAAATGTATCCTATGAAATTCATGATGAGGACACAAGGAAGATGAATCAAGACTGTAGAAACTAAAACTTTCGGTTGAAGACCAACCAATTTCCTAAGATCGATATGAGGAAGTTTGATGGCAAGGATCCAATCACACAGATACTTCAAATGGAGTAGTTCTTTGATCTACATGATGCGCCACACACACAAAAGGTATGAATTTCTTCTTTATATTTAGAACCCAATCAATTTGTGTGGTATCGATGGCTTTGTTATCACAAATCACTTGTCACTTGGACAATTTTCACGGAAGAAATGATAGCACACTATGAGGATACAAGGAGCAATACCTTCTTTATCCAATTGATAAATATCAAGCAAAAGGGTTCAGTTGCAAAGAACATTAATAACTTCCAAAGATTGAATATAAAGGTAATGAATATTCCATATGATCACTTGATTGATGTATTCATAGGAAATTGTAAGGATAACAATCAACATGAGGTTCACCTTTGGGAACCCAAATCATTGGAGAATGCGTTCAGGGTGGCAAGAAATGTTGAAATTAAAAATATGGTTATGGTTACTAGAAGGATCACTCCTAACATCTATCGAGAGAATACTGTTCCTTCTTCTAAAACACCTCAACCTACAAGGTTGACACCTCAAAAATTGGAGGAAAGAAAAGAAAAAAGTTTATGTTTTAATTGTGACAACAAGTACAGTAAGGGACATAAGTGTGGTGAGAAGAAAATATTATACATATATTGTGAAGAGGAAGAATAACAAGAACAAGAACAGGAACCATCTCCAGATGAAAACGTAGAAGAGATTTCTTCTGAAGAGTTGACTCCCACGATATCATGTAATGCATTGGATGGAATTAACACTCCTCAAACCCTCAAGATCGAAGGATATATCAAAAAAGAAGAAGGTAATAGTCCTAATTGATTATGGTAGTACTCATAATTTCATTCACTATAAATTAGCCAAAGCTCTCAATTTATTTATATATCCAACACCAGAGTTTCAAGTAATGATTGCAAATGGAGGAACTATCAATTGCTCAAGAAAATTCCATAAGATCAATCTTACTATGGGGGAATACGTAATGAATAGTCCAATGATTTCTATACCCATGGGTGGTGTCGATGTCGTACTAGGAGTCCAATGGTTACAATCATTGGGAACAATGGATTTTAATTTTCAAGAACTTTTCATGAAATTTTCATTGGAAGGAAAGGAAATTGAGTTAAGGGTTATCATAGGGAAACCCAGTAAGGTGATAAGCTCTAATGGCATGAAAAAATTATTGAAAAAGGGGCATTAGAGTGTAATTATACAACTATGCTCACTAGATGTTCAAACATCTAAGCCATCTATTCCCCTAGATCTCCATGGGATCATTGATAATCATTACAAAGTATTTGAAGATATTCCTAGAGGTCTTCCACCCACTTGAAATCATGATCATGCTATTCACCTAATTCCTAGGAGTGTTCCTCCTAACATCAGGCCTTACAAATACCCTTATTCCCAGAAGAGGGAAATTGAGCATATGATTGAATAAATGTTAGAGGCTGGCATTATTATACCTAGCCAAAGTTCTTACTTTGCACTGATGGTAATGGTACTAAAGAAAGAGGGCTCATGGCATATGTGTCCAGATTATAGAGAGTTCAACAAGATCACTATTAAAGATACGTTTCACATTCATGTCATTGATGAATTGTTATATGAACTACATGGATCAATATACTTCACAAAGTTGGATCTCCATTCATGGTATCATCAGATTAGAATGAAGGAAGTAGATATCCCAAAAACAAAATTTCAAACTTATGAAGACCATTATGAATTTTTCGTCATGCATTTTGGCCTTATGAATGCACCTTCCTCATTCCAAGGGTTGATGAATTCCATTTTCAAGCCCTTCCTTCAAAATTTTGTGTTAGTATTTTTTGATAATATACTAATCTATAGAAAGTCTTGGGAGGATCATGTTCGACATGTTGACAAGGTGCTACAACTACTAAAGGAGCAACAACTATATGCCAAACAATCCAAATGTTTCTTTGGGGTGAAGGAGGTAGAGTATTTGGGTCATATTGTATCTCATGAAGGTGTCAAGGTAGAACCTAACAATATTAAGGCCATGATTGACTTTTCGATTCCCAAAACATTAAATAATCTTAGAGGATTTTTGGGTTTGACAGGTTATTACTGCAAGTTTGTTCGAAACTATGGAAGAATAGAAACACCTTTAACGACATTAACTAAGAAGGATGCATTTTCATGGACTCTAGAGGAAACTCAAGATTTTGAACAACTTAAAGAGGTGATGTGCAAAACTCTTGTCTTGACCACACCAAACTTCACAAAAACCTTTATTGTGGAATGCGATGCCTCGGGAAATGGCATTGGTGTTGTTCTAATGCAAGAAGGAAGGCCCCTTGCTTTTGAAAGTCGACCACTCAAGGGAAAGGACTTACACAAACCCATTATGATAAGGAAATGATGGAAATACTACATTAATTGAAGCAATGACGCCCTTACCTAATAGGTAGGCACTTCAAGCTAAAAAAAAATCATGATAGTCTTCAATACTTCTTGGAACAAAGACTATCTTTAGAAGAACAAAAAAAATGGGTGACCAAGATGTTGGGTTATGATTTTGAAATCATCTACAAAAAATGAAAGCAAAATGTTGTGGTAGATGCACTCTCAAGAAAGGATGAATATGTTGAGGCCTTTCTCTGTGCTATCTCAATCATCCAACCTGATTGGATAATATAAGCGAGGGATGAATGGAAGAATGGCGAAAATGTGTGGACTCTCATTCAAAGGTTGCAGCAGGATTCTAGTGCATCAGATACATTTACATGGAAAAATGATTCACTATGGTAAAAATATCACTTATATTTATGTAAGAACTCCCAACTCGAACAAAAAGTACTCTTGGAATTGCACACCTCTTCGGTAGGAGGGCACTCGATATTTTTGAAAACCTACCATAGGGTCAAGAAGGAATTTTTTTGGGATGGCGTTAAAACTGATGTTCAAAGGTTTGTGGAAGAATGTTTGGTTTTCCAACACAATAAGGTGGAAACAATTAAGACCCCATGTATTTTACAATCATTAGCCATCCCAAGTCAATGATGGGAGGATGTTTCCATGGATTTCATCATAGGGTTACCGAAGTCTAAAGGAAAGAGTGTCATCATGGTGATTGTTGATAGACTTACTAAGTATGCACACTTTTGTGCACTCTCTCATCCTTTCAAATCCAGTACAGTCGCCACCGCATTCATGGAGACAATTCAAAAGCTACATGGAAGCCCAAAGATTATTGTAAGTGACATAGATCCCATCTTTACTAGACATTTTTGGATATAATTATTTTCTTGTTTGGGTACGTAATTGGCTCATAGCTCATGTTATCATTCTCAATATGATGGAAAAATAAAGATAGTGAACAAATGCATGGAAGTCCACCTTCGTTGCTTTGTCTCTGATAAACAAACACAATGGTTCAAGTGGTTACCCTTGGTCGAATGGTGGTATAACACTTCCTTTCATACTGCAACAAAAATGACTCCATTTATGGCACTCTATGGATATCACCCACCTTCCATCACTTCTTCTCTAAAAGAAAAATCTAAGTTTCAAGCAGTGGAAGATCACATTAAGCATCAACAACAAGTTCTCCAACTCTTAAAGGACAACCTGACCATGGCACATAATCACATAAAACAACAAGCAGATCAACATCATAGTGAAAGAAGTTTTGAAGTAGGGGATTGGGTATTTTTAAGACCACAACCATACAAACATATGTACCTCAAGCAAGCTAAGAAGGATAATAAATTATCACCAAAGTACTATGCCCCTTATAAGGTGTTTCAAAATATTGATAATACAAATTGGAGTTGCCTGGATCTCCGCGAGTACACCCGACTTTTCATGTTTCATGCTTAAAGAAGGTTATAGGTGACAAGATCTCAGTTCAAACTATATTTCCAGAACTTGACGAGGAAGGAAAAATCATATTGGAGCCTGAAGCTATCACTGGCACAAGAATTCGCCAGCTAAGGAATAGATCCATTTCAGAGTATCTCATTAAGTGGAGGAAACTACCTGTTGAATATTCCACTTGGGAAGATGAGTCTTTTATACATAAGCATCCAAAATTACTCAAGCATTGCAGACAACACTTGTATGAAGGGGAGGGGCATGTTAAGCCCTAAATAGTGGCACATCACCCCTTAATTGGGGCATATTACATTAGTATTGTTATTTTATTTATGTCGGCTTGGGTCCATTAGTTGTAATTGTACATCCTAGTCTCTTATATATACCAAGGAGACCTTTTCATTTGGAATCATCTTGTATTTGTAAATTTATGTGGTGTATAAGGAGGTTGACCCCTCAAACATGATTATTATCTAAAATTCTCTCTTTGTCAAGGCATTGAGTACTTATTCTAAGGTTTTTTTTATGCTATTTTTATATTTGGTTCTTAACATTTCTACACCCATGGTTCTCTCGGTAACGTCAACCGCATTAAAGACAAAACCTCTTGATATTACATATTGCAGTGGTATGTTAGCCGTCAATTGTTATCCATCCTTCTTTCTAGTTGTGTCTTGGTTCAAGAAAAGTCTCTTGATATTCCATATTGTAGTGCTATGTCAACCTTTGCTTGATATTTATCCTGCATGCTTGCTAGCTATGCCTTGGTTCCTTTCCAATGGTCTTTTTGAACCATTGTTTTCCTCCATTTGTGTTGGTTGTTGATGACAATTGCAGTTTTGAAACACCATCTCTACCTCTAGTCTCAATTTGCTATTCTGTAATGTGGTCGTCCATGGACACCATGTTACTCTTAAGTCCTATCCTTTGATCCTCCTTTTCACTTAAAGAAGCCAATGAAAATATCCAATCCATTGAATATATAGCCAAGCAAATGCTAGTAAATAAATTATATATGTTTCTCCTAGAAATGCCAAAATTGCTTAAGGTTTGTTTTAGGGCAAGAAGTAGTATGAACTAGTACAACCACTTGAGTCACAACTAGTGAATGTTGATACGAATCAATCATGTGCATAGTAGATATTGTATTGTGGATTAATATAATAACAATCTTCTTTTTGGTATTTTTTCTCTTCCAATTGACATGCCGTCTTAATATACTTCTCATGGAAGACTTCATCAAGGGATTTCGCCTTGATCAAGGAAACTCATCTCCACAACATTCAACTAATTTATTACTTTTTTCATCACCACCAAATCAAATTCCAAAATCAATCTCTTCAAAGCTATCGTGTATTTGTTACAACCCAATCCATAAAATATGATAATACCTAGGACGAGTTTGTTGGATGACCAAGATTAAAAGGGAAGACACCGATTGAATGAATCCTCATTGTCTAATAATGTTATTCCCCTTCTATTACAACAAATACTTACAATGACATTGGGATGGTTAGTAACAATCAAGTATTGGGTGCAATTCCAAACTTTTTAAATATCTTACATGTTTAATTAATTTGTGAGTATTTTTATTTGATCTTGAGAGACTGTTTCTTACTTCCATTTGAAAACTATACCAGTCCATATTTCATTATATTGAGTATAAGAGATTCAACATATTTTTCTTTTGACAATTTTAGTGGTCAACTTTCCTTGAGCAATTTGGCTATTCTTTCTTCTTTATAAGTTACATACATCTGAATAAGCAGATGCAGAGGTTAAATGAGAAGCACTATTTTCCTTTGAGTAGGGGTTGTTCTTGAAACATTCTAAAATATTTTAGGTTTGTTTGTGTGAATTTGTAGAATAATATGTTAAGTGGAACTATTAATAGTATAAATTTTTGTGTTCTTTGAATTTTAATGTAAAATATAAATTGCACCTTACAAGGAGGTTTCTTGGATCTAGTCCCTATGAACTATGATTTGAAATATTAGTTTACATCACTAAACAATGGAAAATATTTCATCACACTTCAACCCAACAAACTAGGCAACCCAAGAGAATACCAAACATATGTCAATAATTTTTTACCTTTAGGACACACTTTTCCAAGCATAAAACATACATGAAATTCGCAGTATTACAACAGAATTTACAACAATAAATCTGTCATATTATATTCAATATGTTTGTCAAATGATGTCACAATTTCATCCTTAACTTATGTCAAATCAACAAGACATATAAGCATTGAAAATTACCAAATCATGAAGAAAATGATAGTTGGAAATCAAATATGAAATAACACAAGTATTGTACAGCTGCAAACTTCACACACGCACACACACACACACACACACACACACACACACACACACAC
>ML783324.1:4632-17891 GCA_009831015.1 Picea engelmannii | reverse complement strand
CACACACACACACACACACACACACACACACACACACACACACACACACACACACACACACACACACACACACACACACACACACACACACACAAAATAAAGTTGGTACAATCTTCATTCTCTCTAAGAACCCTGGCCAAGAAAAACAATGAAAACCCTAGCCACCACCAAAGATCACCAACAATCAAGCATCAACATCTACAAGTCCTCCATGGCTTCAACAAAAAGCTTGTATCACACAATCTCTCCACACTATAATGATTTTATTTGTTAGGGTTTGCAAGCCATATCCGCGTTGCATCACAAAAGTAAATGGCAAGACAACTCTAGTGCTAGCTTCCAAATCTACATGTCCATCCTAAGGTTTGAGTCCTCAAACCTCAGGTCTTCCACTCTTGCATCATCACCGACACTAAGACCTCCATGGACCATCAAGAATACAATAAATCCATGATCTTTCCCCAACCTTACAACCCCAAAGAACAAGGCTCCAAAACCATGCAAGGTGTTAGCTCCACTCTCCATGTCTTATACTGGGGTAGAAACCCTAATGCTACAATAAGAGCCAAAACAACATCATCTATAATGTCATGTCCTTATCTAGAGTTTACATGCATATCATAAATCCTAGTCATCAAAAGACCAAACCCTAGCATCACACAACAACAATCTATCTAAGAACATCCAAGACATATCTCTTTCCCTTATCTTCTCTTAGGGTTTCCTCATGAACACTAGCATCCAACACCTAGGGTTTCTTGATGAGCCTAGTGTCTCCAAGACAAGTACATAGAAGAATGCAATGATGATAATGAATGCAAGAGATATATCCTCCCTTATATATACATGTAGGTGAGGGAAGATATCATAAAATAAGTATGTGTCTATACAAGTAACCAATTAGGAAACCCCACATGGAGCGCTCTACTATACAAGGATGTACATGTGTCAAACTAGGGTTTATCTAATCCCCAAAGTGAAATGCCCTCCAAGAATGATTCTCCTTGGGCTCAATGCCCCTCCTCAAATATGGTGTTCTCTTCAACAATATGTTCATCCAACGTTCCCTCTTCCACGATTGTCCACTATCCAAGTGTCTTCATGAAAGGTACTTCTCCTCTAACTATGGGGCCACATGCCCTATCACATGCCCAATGCTACTCTCATGTGCCAATGTGGCCATAAAGCTCCAATTCCCATCCTTAACATAAGTGTTTAGTTCCATCACTAGCCTCCATGAAGTATGCTCCTCAACCCAAGAATCCTCAAGGAAAGTGTCCAACCTCCAAGGTGTGTATCACATTTCCCTATGTTGGCATGTTTACAGGAAGAGTGTGCTTGTCATTGATATCAAGAACAACTACGACGATGGCATGTTTACAGGCAAGAACAACAACGAACCAAAGCTCGAGAGACCAGAAGATGAGAAAGGTAGAATGTGCCAAGTGGGTACCAGAAGTCTTTTGGGAAGATGCAGATGAGCAAGATCGAGAAGCTCAAAAGAGATAGTGTAGATTTGAATGCAGATAGTGTAGAGTTGCATGCAGATAGTGCAGTGTTGCATGCAGAGAGGAAGTGTGCGCCAGAGCTGAGGGTAAATTTTGTCAAAGATCAGGAGAGATAGCGTTTTGAGATGCACAGACATGATCCCATACATCAAGGCATGCAGAAGGATCAAAGGTCGTGGCCTTTGACACTTAGAGATTTGAGGTAGACAAAGCTCAGTGGAGGAGCGACAGTGGTCGTTGGATCACCAATCCTGAATACCCGATGTCCGTCAAATTAGATTCCAGACATGAGGAGCATGCAGAGGAGGATATTAGACCTCAGCTATCGGATCAGAGCACGAAGGACTAGCAACCATTGGATCCAGTACAACTGCAAAGAGGATAATGACCGAGATCCATCCTCCAACTTTGCGAAATGCAAAGTCGCGAAATGATCTGGGTTGTTGGATCCAGAGGACACATGGAGAGAAATCATCATTTCGCTGAATCACAAGTGGGAGAAGTCAAAGGTGAGATTTGTAGGAACTCGCGATATGCAAAGTCATGAAACGATCGTAGTCGTCGATTAGAGGGAGTGGTCTCAACCGTTGATCTGATATGAAGAATTTTAGAGTTTCACGAGTTGGGATTTTCGAGGCAACTCATAGTAGGAGTTCGTGATATGCGAAATCGTGAAGCACCCCTCTTGCTTGGCCCCTAGTCACAGCTGGTGGTCACATCAGTGGAAGAGAAGGGAAGGAGCTAGCGGTGCTAGGCTCCACCTCAAAGTTTCATGAGTTGGGAAAAACGAGGTGACTCGCAGTCGATCACCCGAAATGCGAAATCGGGAAACAACTGTTGATTAGGTGTATGGTCACCGCCGATGGTCATGTGAAAGGAAGGGGCTTAGCTAGAAAACCTAGTGCCCACTGTGTATATTTGTCAGAAAGGGAAAAATGCTCCAAATACATGAGCGCACAGGGATTCTCTCAGTAACTACTAAGAGACAGACTGATTGTAACTGCAGAAAATGACTAATTGCATCTACCAGAGAACTCGAGGAGCTAGAGGGTGATTGCCAGAGAAGCTAAAGAGTCTCGAGGTAACTTCCAGTGGAATGAAGACTCATCATAGAGACGATTGACAGATGAAAAATGTCGAAGATTGTAACTACAACAGAGAGGATAAATCTCGACTGTGACAGAGAAGACGAAGAGTCGCACTGCCAGAGAATCTCAGGATAAGCCATTGATGATGAACATACTCAATATAACTGCAAAATAAGATGATGAGTTGAATTTAGGATCTAGGAGAGGAATTGGCATGATAAAGAGACGCAGAATAAAGAGGAGGGGGGGCTGATGTTGAGTATTTTTATGCGGGTAGAAGCATGTTGTGTGCAGGAGTTGAAGCACACAGAAGAGGCGTGGTGCATAGAATGGAAAGAAGACACAGATCATAATGCACAGAAGAAGTAAGGAACATAAATTCATATATGAGAGAAGAACATAAAGCTCATCAGATGTGAGGAGAGAGGCACTGATGCAGGCAAAGCAGAGCAGTGTAGCAGAACAATGATGATACTAGTAAGCCATAGATAAATGTTGTATCATTGTGATAAATTCAAGAAAGAAAAGATTTATATTTCAGGGTGGTAGGGAGGTTCTAGGGAGGACTGTTGTCCTTAGATTTTCAAGTAGGTGCTTGAACACATGGATTTGTAGCTTCCATTTGGTTGCAGCCAGAAAAACCAGGGTGGTGCAAGGGAGAACTATTGTTCTCTATTATACAGGTCAGTGTTTATGTGACTGGAAGTTGGTGCTTCCATCCAGTTGATGCTGGAACACTTAGGGAGTTCGTTCTTCCTTCTAGTGGGTGCTAGAGAAACCAGGGAGTTGGTGCTTCCTTCTAGTGGGTGCTAGAGAAACCAGAGAGTTGGTGCTCTCAACAAGTTGCAGCTTGCAAAACATAGGTGGTAGCCTCAAAATGAGTTGGTGATCATAAGAATGATAATGTATAGAAAATAGAGATTACTTATCATATCAAGAAGAAGAAGTTTTTCCCTTTATGGGTTTCCTCAGGAAATATCTGTCTCTGTATATTTCATGTGTGTGATTAATGTTGAATATTCTATTGCCTACCTTCCTGCATTATTGTAATTGTCATTGAATGCTCTGTAAGGAGTTTAAAATAAGTATAATTGTTTAAGCACAGTAACAACTGATTCACCCCCCTCTCAGTTGTCCAACAAATGGTATCAGAGCTGATTCCTTTTATCTAAAGGTAGATTAGTAAGCTTAAACATGTCAAGCCATGAAGGAACGTCAACCAATAAGGCCCCCCTATTCAATGGAACAAACTTTGCCTTCTGGAAAGTTAGGATGAGAACCTACATAATGGATTTAGGCACAGATGTCTGGGATGTGGTAGAGACTGGTTATGTAAAGCCGGTTGTACTAGCTAATAAGGATGACAAACTAGAATTTAGCTTCAACACTAAGGCTATGAATGTTATTCTGAGTGGGCTTGCAGAAGCAAAATTTGTAAAAGTTATGCACTTAGAAACTTCCAAACAAATGTGGGACAAACTCATAGGAAGTTATGAAGGTAATGAGAAGGTAAAGGATGCCAAGCTTCAAACCTACAGAGTACAGTTTGAACAACTAAATATGAAAGAGGATGAAATTGTTGGGAAGTACTTTCTGAGAGTTGAAGAACTAGTAAATGCTATGAAAGAGGATGAAATTGTTGGGAAGTACTTTCTGAGAGTTGAAGAACTAGTAAATGCAATGAAAGCACTTGGTGAAAAAATTGAGGAACACTCTTTAGTTCAGAAAAGTTTGAGATCTCTGCCAGATAGGTTCAACCCAAAGGTCTCTTCTATAGAATAACTTAATGATCTAAAAGCTTTGGCTTTTGATCAACTTCTAGGAGCGTTGATTGCATATGAAATGAGGATAGTTAAAGATAAACCTACCTCTAGAGAAGCATCATTTAAAGCTGATAAGAATGAGGATTCTGAGCCTGATGAAATTGAAGCAAAATTTGTGGGAAGACTAAAGAAAGGATCAGGAAAGTACCAAGGAAAGATGCCCTTCAAATGTTTTAACTGTGGAAGGATCGGTCACTTTGCATCTAAGTGTCCACACAAGAAGAAGGACCAGAGCTCTGAAGGTGAAGAGAAGTATAAATCCAAGAGATTTGGTAAAAAGAAAAGTTTATGTGTAAACAATGATCACTCTTCAGGAGACACAGATATTAATTCTGATGATGAAGATAAGGTTAATGAATTTATGATTATGGCCAAAGAGGATTATGATAATGAAAGCACAAGCAGTGATGTTGGTGATGAAGAAGTTGTGGTTGACTTGGAAGGAGAACTTATCAGTGCTCTAAAATAAAATGATAGACTCCGATTTAAGAAGAGAAAGAAAAAACAATTGCTGATACAGTTCGAGAAAGACAATAAAACACTTGATGAAGACTTTGCCCCGCTAAAAGTGGAATTAGAAGAGGCAAATAAAATAGAGGACATTCTGAAACAATAGTTATCAGAGAAGAAGGTAAGATGTGAAGCCTTGGAAGAAGAGGTAGTAAAAACCGGAAAAGAGATAGAGAAGTTTAAAGCTTTGTATCTCCAAAATCTTCCAAGCATTAAAGTCTCAGAAGGATTAGCCACCATTCTGAATCAGCAAAGGAATCCAATTTTGAAAATTGGTTTGGGTTATGAAGAAGGATCAAATAGTGGTCAGCCAAGCAACAAACAATCCATCAAGTTTGTCAAATCTACATTCATTGACAACAACAAATATGGAGAAACAAAGGAATATAATCAACCGCCAAGGAAGAGTGAAAGAAAAAGTACCAGAACTGAATCTGTAGAACAAAGAAATAATACACCCTTTGCTCAAAGAAATCATCAGAATAGAAGAAATTGACATGCTCAAAGAAGACAACCATTTTCCAGGTACAAAAGATTTTTCTATGGATATTGTTTTTTCTGTTCTAACTTCGGTCACAAAATTGTAAACTGTTCTTTAAGATTTAGATATAAGCAATCAAGACACTCAAGAAATAGATATATGTCGCAACAAAGAATGAGACAACCAAGTAACAAACAACCATAGACTGCAAATCATGTGATGGCTGGGAAAAGGACACAGGTTGAGCATAACAATCATTATGATCCTTTATTCAATGAACCAGAATGCTACACCTTCCATAATTGTGGACATAAAGCTGCAGACTGTCGCTTAAAGAACTATGAACCAGACTTTAATCCCTCTACTGAAAATGTCAAGGTTTGGAAGAAGAAAGAGAATGACAAGTGTGGATTAGTGTTGTCATCTCAAAGAAAAAAGAACCCCTGGTATATTGACAGTGGATGCTCCAAACATATGATGAGAGACAAAAGTAAGTTTATGTCCCTAAGAGAAAGCAAATCAGGAAATGTAACCTTTGGAAATGATGCTCCAGGTAAAATCAAGGGTAAAGGGATGGTAAGTTTGAGTAATGGTAAAGGAAAATCCCAGGATGTTCTGCTTGTATATGGGTTGAAACATAATTTGCTCAGTGTAAATCAAACATGTGACAAAGGATGTGAAGTGGTGTTCACTTCCAAATATTTTAAGATAAATTCGGTAAACTCGGGACAAGTGGTGGCTAAAGGCATAAGGACAGATAATAATGTATATGTGTTGAAAGAAGATAGAGAAGAGTGTCATCTAAGAAAATATGATGAAAGATGGTTATGGCATAGGAGACTTGGAAATCTAAATTTTGACCACTTAATCAAACTCAAAAACCTTGAGGCAGTAAAATATCTTCCAAGAATATCAAAGCCACAAGATTTTGTGTGTAAATCCTGCCAAGTAGGGAAGCTAATCAGGACACAGTTTAAATCCAAGAGCTCTACTTCAACAGAGAAAACACTCCAATTAGTTCATATGGATATATGTGGACCATCAAGACAGGAAGGCACAAGGAAGGAAAACTACTTTATGCTGGTCATTGATGACTACTCCAGACTCACTTAGGTTTCTTTTCTCAAAGAACAAGCTGAAGCATTTGAGAAATTTAAAATATTCAAGGCTTTAACTAAGAATCAAACATGCAACAGGATAAAGTCAGTAAGATCAGATAGAGGAGGATAATTTATGTCAAGTGATTTCAAGGAATTATGTAATAAACATGGGATCAAGAGAGAATACACAATCCCAAGAACTCCACAAAAAAATGGAGTAGTTGAGAGGAAAAACAAAACAGTTCAACAAATGGCCAGGTCAATGATGAATGAGAAGAAAACTGGTCAAACCTTCTGGGTAGAAGCAATACACACAACAGTCCATGTTCTTAACAAAGCCCACCTCAGACCACATAGTGACAAGACACCTTACGAACTGTGGTATGGAAGACCTGCTTCAATCAAACACTTCAAATTCTTTGGGAGTAAGTGCTACATAAATAATAATAATGAAAACCTTGGCAAGTATGATGACAGGGTTGATGAAGGCATCTTCTTAGGATATGATACCAATAGTAAAGGATATAGATGCTTTAATAAAAGATTGCATAAACTAGTTGATTTCATTGATTTAAAGGTTGATGAAGGAGTCCCAGTAAGAGATGTGAGAAATATTGAGACTGGTACAGAGGACACAACTGAAGCTGGAAATGAACAAGTCCAAGAATCAAAAAAAGAAGAATTTGAGTCAGATGAATATACAAATACTCAGGTAGATTGAAATCAGTAGACAACATCAAATCCTTCCTCCAGAATTACTCAAAAGAATCATCCTGCAAGTCAGATAATTGGTGAGAAAGACAAAGGTGTACAAACTAGGAGAAGGATAATCAAAGACACCGAGAAATCACATATAGCCTTCATATCCATGGTGGAACCCAAGAACTTTAATGAAGCCAATAAATATGTAAATTGGTTAAAATCAATGAATGAGTAACTGGACTAGATTGAAAATAATGATACTTGGGAACTCGTTCCTAGGCTAGCAGATAAAAATGTAATAGGATCAAAATGGGTCTACAAAAATAAGATGAATGAGCAAGGAAATATTTTAAGAAATAAGGCTAGATTGGTCTGCAAAGGATATGCTCAAATAGAAGGACTCAATTTTGATGAAACATTTGCGCCTGTAGCAAGATTAGAAGCTATTAGAATGTTTCTTTTCTATGCTTGTCATAAATAGTTTAAAGTCTATCAAATGGATGTCAAGTCAGCATTTCTAAATGGAGATCTGAAAGAAGAAGTCTATATGGAACAACCATAGGGTTTCCAACTTTCAGATAACCCTGACTTTGTCTGCAAGCTGAAGAAAGCATTATATGGGTTGAAACAAGCTTCTCATGCTTGGTATTACAAACTGGATAAGTATCTTCAAGATAAAGGATTCAAGAGAGGAAGAATTGACAACAACCTATATATCAAGACAGAGGGCAATGATTTTCTCATTTTGTTGGTCTATGTAGATGACATCATCTTTGGAAGAAATAATGCTTCATTGGTACAATGGTTTGCTTCTGCCATGTAGTCTGAATTTGAAATGTTATGATAGGGGAACTGCCATTTTTTCTTGGTCTTCTAATTACTCAGAGATCTGAAGAAATATTTCTTTCTCAAGAGAAATATCTAAGAGAAATGTTGAAGAGGTTTCAAATGAAAGAATCAACACCTGTGAGCACTCCCATGGTCACTGGATGCAAGTTAAGCAAGGATGATGACTCACCTAATGTTGATTAGAGTTCATATAGGTCTATGATAGACAGTTTGTTATACATCACAACATCTCGTCCAGACATAATGCATGTTCTTGGAATGGTAGGAAGGTATAAGTCTGTACCTAAATAGAGTCATTTGATAGCCGTCAAAAGAATATTCAAATACTTAAAAGGAACAATGAACTATGGCCTATGGTATCCTAGGAATCAAAATTTTCAACTATCAGTCTATTTAGATGTTGATTGGGATAACTGTGTGGATGAAAGTAAAATCACGAGTGGAGGTGCATTCTTCTTAGGAGATTCCCTTGTATCATGGTTGAGAAAGAAGCAAGGTTCCATTTCCTTATCAACTATAGAAGTTGAATACATTGCAACTGCCACCTTTTGTACCCAAGTGTTGTGGATGATTTAGACCCTTGAAGACTTGGAGGTAAATTATACTACACCAATCCCAATTCATTGTGATAATACCAATACAATTAGTGTGTCAAAGAATCCTATTTTTCACTCCAAGACCAAGCATATACCCATCAAGTATCACTTCTTGAGGGAACAGGTAACCAACTCTATGGTTTCTTTTCATTATATCCCATCCAAATATCATATTGTTGATATCTTCACTAAACCGCTTGCACAAGCTCAGTTTGAGTATATATGCCAGAAGTTGGGCGTGGCCCCACTATCAACCTAAGAGAGTCCATCCTGTCAGAGGGAGTATTTGTTGGTTGAATATATGATACCTATGAAAAACACTGCAACAACTCAAAGGGAGCATGTTTTCTTTGACATTGATGTCAAAGGGGGAGAAAAGGTGTGGATGCTACAGTTGGAGGTATAAGAAGAATAGTGTACCCGTTTAGGATTGTCATTCAGGATTGCCATCAATGTCAAAAGGGGAGATTGTTGGCATGTTTACAAGAAGAGTGTGCTTGTCATTGATGGCAACAACAACAACAATGATGACATGTTTACAGGAAATAACAATAGCGAACCAAAGCTCGAGAGACCGGAAGATGAGAAAGGCAGAATGTGTAAGGTGGGCACCAAAAGTATTTTGGGAAGACGTAGATGAGAAAGCTCGAGAAGCTTAGAAGAGATAGTGCAAAGTTGCATGCAGATAGTGTAGTATTGCACGCAGAGCGTAAGTGTGCTCTAGGGCCGAGGGTAACTTTTTCCAAAGCTCAGGAGAGATAGATTTCTGATACACACATACATGATCCCATACATCAAGGCACACAGAAGGATCAAAGGTCATGGCCTTTGACACTTATATATTTGAGGTAGCCAAAGATCAGGAGGAGGAGCGACAATGGTCGTTGGATCACCAATGCCGAACACCCGATGTTCATCAGATTAGAGTCCAGACAAGAGGAGCACGCAGAGGAGGAGATTAGACCTCAACCGTCAGATCGAAGCGTGAAGGACTAGAAACCGTTGGATATAGTACAATTGTGAAGAGGATAATGATCGAGAGCCATCCTCCAACTCCGCGAAATGGTCTAGGTCATTGGATCCAGAGGACACGTGGTGAGAGATCAACATTTCGCTGACTCGCGAGCTGGAGAAGATAAAGGTGAGAGTTGTAGGAACTCGTGATATGTGAAGTCACAAAATGATTGCAGTTGTCGATCAGAGGGAGAGATCTCGACCGTTGATCTGATATGAAGCATTTCAGATTTTTGCGAGTTGGGAGTTTCGAGGAAACTCATAGAAGGAGTTCGCGATATACGAAATCATGAAGCACCCTTCTTACTTAGCCCCTGGTCACAGTTGGTGGTCACATCAGTGGAAGATAAGGGAAGGAGCTAGCGGTGCTAGGATCCACCTTAGAGTTTCACGAGTTGGGAAAATCGAGGTGACTCGTAGTTGATCACCCGAAATGCGAAATCTAGAAATGATTGTTGGTTAGGCGTATGGTCATCGCCGATGGTCATGTGAAAGGAAGGGGCTTAGCCAGAAAACCTAGCGCCCACTGAGTAGATTTGTCATAAAGGGAAAAAGGTGCCAAAGACATGAGTGCGCAGAGGTTCTCTCAGTAATTGCTAAGAGACAGACTGATTGTAACTACAAAAAATGATTGATTGCATCTACCAGAACTCGAGGAGTTGGAGGGTGATTGTCAGAGAAGATGAAGAGTCTCGAGCTAACTTCCAGTGGAATGAAGACTCATCATAGAGACAATTGACATATGAAAAGCGTCGAAGACTGTAACTACAATAGAGAGGATAAAGCTCGACTGTGATAGAGAAGATGAAGAGTCACACTGTCAGAGAAGGCAGATAATCTTAGGATAAGCCACTGATGATGAACAAACTCAATATAACTGGCAAAGAAGACGATGAGTTGCATGTAGGATCTAGGAGAGGAATTGGCATGATAAAGTGACACGGAATAGAGAGGAGGGGGGGGCTGTTGTTGAGTGTTTTTTATGTGGGTAGAAGCATGTTGTGTGCAGGAGCTGAAGCACACAGAAGAGGCGTGGTGCATAGAATGGAAAGAAGACACAAAGCATAAAGAACATAAGAATCAAGGAACATAAATGCATATCTGAGAGAAGGATAGAAAGCACAGCAGACACGAGGAGAGAGACACTGATGTAGGAAGAGAAGAGAAGTGTAGCATAACAATGATGAGACTGGTAATCCATAGATAAATGTTGTATCACTGTGATAAATTCAAGAAAGCAAAGATTTATATTTCAAGGTGTTATGGAGGTTCTAGGGAGGATTTTTGTCCTCATAGTTTCAAGTGGGTGCTTGAACATAGGGAGTTGTAGCTTCCATCTGGTTGCAGCCAGAAAAACTAGGGTGTCAGGGTGGTGCAAGGGAGAATTATTGTTCTCTATTATATAGGTTGGTGTCTGTGTGACTGGAAGTTGGTGCTTCCATCCAGTTGGTGCTAGAATACTTAGGGAGTTGGTGCTTCCTTCTAGTGGGTGCTAGAGAAACCAGGGAGTTGGTGCTTCCTTCTAGTGGGTGCTAGAGAAACCAAAGAGTTGGTGCTCTTAGCAAGTTGCAGCTTGCAAAACAGAGGTGGTAGCCTCACAATGAGTTGGTGCTCATAAGAATTATAATGTACAAAAAATAAAGATTACTTATCATATCAAGAAGAATACGTTTTTCCCTTTATGGGTTTCCTCGGGAAATATCTGTCTCTATATATTTCATGTGTGTGATTGATGTTGAATATTCTATTGCCTACCTTCCTGCATTATTGTGATTGTCATTGAATGCTCTGTAAAGAGTTTAAAATAAGTATAATTTTTTAAGCACGGTAACAACTGATTCACCCCCCCTCTTAGTTGTCCAACACCCTAATCTCTTAGGGCTAAGTGCCCTCCTCCAAGTGTCCAACTATCCTCCTCCTAAGTAGGTACCTCCCTTGATTGAACAGTTGAGTTCCCCATTATGTACAACCATTGGGTTAGCCAACATGTCAATCAAAGTAACAACCCACTAGGTAATTGCGCCATGCCAACACTCTAACCAAGGTCAAGCATCTACCAAAATTGAGCCATCCATATGCTCATGAAGCATCATGAAGGGGATAGGAGACATAGTTCTCTCCTAGCAAGGTGAAAACACTTTTTCAATAACCCTAGGAGCCAACATTAACAATTTAACATATCTACATTTTACAAACTTGTAATTTTCTTTTGCATTACTATTTGTGTGTTTCAAAAAATGCAATGTTTGAATTTTTTTTGTTGAGGGAAAGATTATGGAATATGTAGAATAATTTGAAGAAACTAATATAAGATACCATTTAAGAATCATTTCTATTAGTAATATCGCTAACATTAAAGATAAAACCTCTCAATATTATGTGGGACAATAGTAAACTTGATGGTGGATTTTTTTTGGTCATTAGAGCCTCAATTTATATCCCCACTATGCCAAGTCTCAAGTGATTTCACTCCATCGATTATCCAACCTTGATTTTGGATGTTTAATTTAATTATGAACTTGAATGTGAACCAAGCCACAACAAAAGATATTAACTAGCAATTACTCCAAAAGGTGCATTAAGACACATTGATAAAAGAGTCAATGTATACAAATTAACAATTATCATAATCAAAAGTATATTGATATCACCATGCTTAGATCTACGGTTTTGGATTTTTATAGAATATGAATCATTGAATAGATATAAAAACCACTAAGATATAGTACCTAATACTATGTCATGAGAAATGTTAGGAGGCATCTGAGCAAGGGCCCTCTTCGAAATTTGAGATGAGTAGTGTTATCCAAACTAAAGACGACTACACATTTCTGTGTATGTTATGAATAAAGAAACCCTCAAATGAATATGTGTGCACAACATGCCAATTAAAAATCCATTGTGTAAAAATTAACACTTAGATAAATGAGATTTAAAATTTGTTTACTTACCATATTAACACATTATCAAAAGAAACCCTATGGATTTCAGGGCAAAGTATGGTATTTGAGAAAGTATACAAACCAATTTTTTTTAACAAAATACTATTTTCATGACAAAAAGTTTTACAAAAAACTAATAATTGAGAATGCACATGAGCTACGTATACACACACCAACTCAAGAAGAATGTATAATACCAACTATAAAACCATAGTTCAATATCAAGACTTGATTTTCCATTAGCAAACCAAAAGGGAAAGCTTTCCAATCCATCAACACAAACATGTGAGATTCTATGTTCCACCATATTCCATTTCACCAACATAAATGTACCCTTCGAGATTCAAATAACTTGCAATTTAATATATATCTATACTTATAAAAAAAGTGTTCATCATATAAAAATTAAACAGTGACATGACTACAAGATAATTTTATATGTGTTTGAACATATCAAATTCCAATTTATAACTACAACAATCTCAAGATTATGAGATCACTAAACATATATATATATATATATATATATATATATATATATAATATGTCATTTTTTGGTTGAATGTAAAACATATAGGTTTTTAAGAAATATAACTATTGTCAAGTTGAACCCTCGTGTAATTTTGCACATTAATAATAATAATAA
>ML783323.1:340803-354910 GCA_009831015.1 Picea engelmannii | reverse complement strand
AGGGCCCCCAAAGGCAGAGGTGTTGGGCGCATGGGGGCCATATGGCCACATCCCAACGCATTTTTAGGCCCTCGTTGAAAGATTTATTGTGGGGATGACAAGTGTCAAGTGCGTGATTGGGGAACCATTTTAAAATCCCATGCAAATGAATGGAAACAAGTATTATGGCATGGTCGTATGGTGGCGCATGCGTAAACGGGGGCTGGGGCTAAGCCCCAGCCCGGACCCGCGCCCAAACTACACAAAAATTCGATTTCAAATATATTGAAAGACATGTAGTTGTTAAGAACCATAGTGTGGTGAGCTAGTTGGACAGACCTTACCAAGACGTTTCCCTATGCATAGATCCCAGGTTCAACTCCCACGAACTCCACATAAATTTTACACCAAACATCAAGGTGCCACATGGCAGCCCATGCCTAGGCCACGTGGCACCATATCATTTTCCACAATGATTCCACATGTCAGCAATCTATTCACCCATGTGTCCTACCAACTATCTACCAACTCAGCACCTACCACATTAGCATCATGCCATGTCAGTTGTACGACCCTGCCACATCAACTGTACAGACTTTACAGTCAGCAATTGTTTTTGCCTATTTGGCAAATCAAACAGAATGCGATATCGCACTCATCTGATGTCTGTTTGAACCCGTTCAAAGTGCATTGGGTTCATGAAGATGAGGCCTACGTGCCTATTTGTTTTGAAGTGATTCCAAACACTTTGATTTTTGGGCTAAATTTTGACCCCTGGTCCAGATTCTAATCACTGTCCAAACTCCATCTCCTCCTAGTTCTCCTCTAGTTCACGTCCAAATGTAAGGTGATAATCCTCCTAGGAACAGGATGGATGAAATATTATCTACTAGATACACCCCCCTAGTTTTACCTCAGCCTATGAATGCTCTCCCAGCCACAGATTACATTAAGTACATGCCCCAATTCATAGGGGAGGGAGATGTGACTACAGAAGAGCACCTTTCATCCTTTTATAGATTCACAGATATTCAGGCCATCAAGAATGAAGATGTGTGGATGATATTTTTTGTACAGAGCCTCGATGGTGATGCCAGGGAATGGTTTAAGGACTTTCCTCTTGGATCTATTGATGGGATTGTTGCTCTGGATGATGCAATCTTAAGGAATTCGGGGAATAAAAAAGATATCCGTTATTATATTACAGAATTAGGGGCACTTAAGAGGGAGGAGGGGGAATCTGTTTTAGACTTCTCGATGAGATTTAATAAAATGTATAAAAGGATTCCATCCGAAGTTAAGCCTATAGAAATCTCTTTCAAAATGACTTATGCTAATGCTTTCCACCCTGACTTTTGCCTACCATTGAGAGAAAGAAGAGCTACCTCTTTGGCTCATATGAAAGATGTATCCCTTGAAGTAGAATCCAATATATTGGTAGCTGACAAACTTAGGGGTAAAGCTGACAAAGATAAGGGAAAAGGTAGGTATGAAACCCCAACTTATAGTTCCTCTATTTGCCCCCCTCAAACAGATGAAACGACCAAGCTACTAAAATCACTTTCTACTAGAATGTAAAAGATCGAATTAGAAGGAAAGAAAAACTATATAAATCCCCAAAATGTTGATAGCAGAGGTAACTATAGGAGACCTAACAATACTCCTCAGATTATTCAAAGAGACAAGAGAAGCAGAGATAGAGATGATAAAAAAATCCAAACCCTTCTCCAAAATAATCTTACTGTTGATGAATAAGAAGGGGATGAAGACCTTGATCTCAAAATCCATTGTCTTGGGGACACATCCTCTTTTCCTCACTTAACTCAGTTTGCATACAAGGAATCTCTCATGGACAATCAGATGAACTAGCTGGTAAAAGGGGAAAAGGCCAACATTAACCCAAACAGGTATAACCTCAGGTCTAAGAAGAAAGAAGGAAAGCCTGGTGTTCATGATTAGCCTACCAGAGCAGAGAAACCTGCTAAAGATGTAGCATATGGAAGCAAGGTTAAGAAAGTTAGAACCCCCTCTCAAGTGGACATAACTCCTCTCCCACAAGTGAAAGATATCCTAAAACCTACATCCCCTTTCAATTTTGAACATGAGGTTCAAAAGATTAGGATCCCTGTACCCCTTTCAGAGATGGTCAAGCATGAAGATTTCAAAAGAAGCCTCTCTAGGCTGCTGATGCTTGAACCCACAATTCATCCCACAGACTCGGTCAATTTGCAAGATGAAAATCCAACTGTCATGTTAGGACCTTTGGTAGAAGATAGAGATGATTCCTCCCCTCCCTTCTACACTTCATTGAACATCCATGATAAGGTGTTGCATAACTACTTAATCGATTCACAAGCATCCCACAATATTATGCCTAATATTGTCATGGAAGAACTCGGGTTGGAAGTTACAAAATCCTACCATGAGCTGTATTATTTCAATTCCGGGAAGGTGAAATGCCTTGGGGTTATCAAAGACCTGGCTATGTCCCTGTTCCAACTTTCGATGAAGAGACTAGTCATGGATATCATAGTGTCTAATGTTCCCCCTAAGTTTGAAATTCTCCTATCTAGATCTTGGATAAAGAGACTGGGGGGAACCTTGCAGATGGAACTTTCATACGCACCATTCCTGTGTTTGGGGATGAACAAATGAGACTTTATAGGGAATCATAGACCACATACATCATCAGTGATGAAGAAAACCTCATCAACAATCCTATTTTTTCTTTGAGCACTAATTTGGGATCCAACATATTGTAGCTCACAGATGCTTCTGAAGCCCCTCTTGAAATCAGAAAACACCCCATTTATTTTCATGAAATACCTGTTGGTTGTGGAACCTGATTATGTTCCTAATTCAGAGGTCCTTGCTTCCAGCCATGTTTATACCCCATCAAGACTTTACACCCCATAAGTATGTACACTTTTCCATATGGGGGAGTGCGGAGGGGGGCTACCCCTTTTGCGGGGTACGGGGAGCCTATCCCCCCGACTGGGGGGTTCAGGGCAAGCAGGCCCCCGACGGAGGTTCGAGGGCAGCGTCCCCTGATGGGGTTTCGAGGGCGAAGTCCCCGAAGGAAAAATTGCCTTGTAAATGTATATTGTAATTTCATTGTAAATCTGAACCATTGATTATAAGGTCACAGATCTAACGGTAGAAAGTATGTTAGGGTTTTTTCCCCTAGAAGGAAACCCTCTGTTATGAGGGAAATGTATTGCGGCTATGCATTACAGCAAGCATTGTATTTTGAGAGAGGAGACTGTGAGAGAAAGAAGAGGAAGTTACAATGGGTTTTGTTGTAGGTTGTATCCCTTCATTTGCTGGATAATAATAAAGGAAGGACCTGGAAATTTCTCTAGTGGACGTAGCCCACACTGGGTGAACCGCGTAAATCTATGTCTCTCTTGTATTGTGTATCTTCTGTGTTTTGTTTCTGCATTTGTTTTATTTTATTTCTCCATGGTCCTATTTTTCTAACAATACCTCCCCCAATGTCCTCTATGTGGAATATGTTCTTCAATGGAGCCTCTTCTAAGGAAGGGGTTGGTGTTGCAGTGTTTTTTGTGTCACCTTGTCAAGAGACTATACCTTTTTCCTACAAACTAGAATTTGAAGCTACCAACAACATGGAAGAGCACGAGGCTCTTGTTTTGGGTATAAGGGATGCGAAAGACATGGGGATTGAAGAGCTAGCAGTGTTTGGAGATGTTGAAATGATTGTTCATCGGGTCAAAAATATTTATCAAGCCAAGCACCCTAGGCTTAATACTTACAAAAATGAAGTGTGGGATCTAATTGACAGTTTCTTCTTATCTTTCAACATTTCCTTTATTCCAAGAGAGGAGAATACTATGGTTGATTCCCTGGCTATTTCAGCGAGCCATTTCAAAGTCCCACTGCCACCTAAGCACACGTATGATGTTGAGGTAAGATATAGGCCCTATGTACCTGACAATATCCGGCATTGGAATGTGTTCGAGGATGATCTTGAGATCAGAAAATTTCTTGAGTCTGTTGACGAGTTTTATGCATTACACATTGATCAGGATCATGATTCCAAAGGAGACCCTCACACTGATGTATTTTTAAATAAAATTGCTAATCACCATATTGTTCATCTACCTAGCAACCACATTCCAAAAGGACTGGTTCCTTTAGAGATATTGTTCGATGGGAACAATGTGGCGGTAAATTTTAAAGGCCCAAATAAGGATGCATATGTAGTTGAATGCAATATTGGTACATAGGAATATCCAAAGTGGGTCAATTTGTCAAGAATGTCTAGGCAACAGAGAGCCGAGTATACTGAGCTATTAAAAGAATTTTCTAATGTGTTTTCCTGGACCTATGAAGACCTCAGAACATACGACACAACAATCATTGAAAATAAGATCCCATTGAAGAAGGAGGCCAAACCATTTAGGCAGAAATTAAGACAAATAAATCCTATGTTGCTGCCTATTACGGAAAGGGAGGTAAAGAAGTTGTTGGACACCCAAATAATTGTCCCTCTGAGATATCCTGAATGGGTGTCCAACTTGGTTCCAGTAAGGAAAAAGAGCGAAGAAATCAGACTTTGTGCTGATTTCAGGAATCTGAACAGAATCTCTAATAAGGATAATTACCCTTTGCCAATCATGGAACACATATTGCAGAGGGTGACAGGTGCATCCAGAATCTCCATGATTGATGGATTTTCTGGCTACAATAAGATCTTTGTCATGTCTGAAGACAGAGAAAAGACAGCCTTCACCACTCCTTGAGGAACATTCATGTACGCCAAAATTCCCTTTGGATTGATGAACACAGGAGCAACCTTCCAACGAGCCATGGACATTGCCTTCATTGGAGAAAGAGGAAAATTTGTGGTCATCTATCTAGATGACATAACAGTCTTCTCCAAGTCTGATAAAGAACATTGTCAACATCTGAGAAGGGTCTTCTCGAAATGCAAACGGTTTGGTCTCTCCCTAAATCCCAATAAGTCTTTATTTTCCATGCAGGAAGGAAAATTGGTGGGACAGATTATATCAGTTGAGGGGGTCATGATTGATTCAATAAATATAGAAGTTATTCAAGCCTTATCACTTCCCAGATCCAAGAAATAAGTTTAGTCCTTCCTAGGAAAAATAAATTTACTGAGAAGGTTTGTTTCAAATTTTGCTGAATTGGTGAAGCATATCATAGCCATGCTCAGGAAGGGTAACAAAGTAAATTGGACTGCTGAGTCCAGAGAATCCTTCAATGAAATCAAGAAGGCACTGACTGAAGCACCTGTGTTAATTAGTCTCGATTATTCCAAGGATTTTCTGATTTTTTCCTTCGCTTCATTTGGTACAATGACCACTGTATTACTACAAAAGAATGATGTAGGGCTGGAGCGGCCTATTTCTTTTTTCAGAAGAGCACTAAGAGATGTAGAGGTCAGATACGACATCATGGAGAAGTAGTCTTATGCTTTGGTGAAAGCCCTCAAAGATTTCAGATTCTATGTTCTGCATTCAAAAATCATTGCATATGTTCCTTCGACTTTCATGAAGGATATTCTCATTCAACCTAACCTAGATGGGAGAAGGAGCAAGTAGATTGCCAAAATCCTTGAATTCGATCTGGAAATAAATCCCACCAAACTAGTTAAGGGCCAAGGTTTAGCCAAGCTATTGGATTAATCTACTTGGAAAGCTTTGGAGCTTAACTTCATCAACACTTTCTTAGAAAATCAACAGCCTGAGTTGTCTGATAAAAGTTCTCAAAACAACCCTCTATTGGTAGAATGCACCTGGCACAAAGACATTATATATTTCCTACAAGAATTAAATCCCCCCGACGGTATGGGAAAAAAAAAGGAAAGATATTTAAAGATCAAATCAATTAGATATTTCCTTATTGACCAGGTCTTATATTGGAAAGTACCTCTAGGTGTTCTTTTCAGATGATTAGACCCACAGGAGGCCCAAAAGATTATGTTTGATTTTCATGACAGCCTGTGTGGGGGACATCATTTCTGGAGAACCACAACCTACAAGATTCTTAGGGTTGGGTACTTCTGACCCACTCTATTCATTGATGTCTGTGCAAAAATCATGGCTTGTATCAAATCTCAAAAATTCATTGGGAAGCAACAACTCAAGTCCCTACCATTGAAGCATGAGGTAGCTTCAGGACCCTTTTAGCAGTGGGGCCTAGAATTTATTGGAGAGATTCATCCTCCTTCAAGTGGTCAACACAGGTGGATCTTACTTGAAACAGATTATTTCACCAAGTGGATAGAATCTATCCCCACAAGGAGTGCTTCTCATAGAGTAATCATTGGTTTTCTTGAATATATTATGGCGAGGTTTGGTTGTCCGAAAAGAATCATCACTAATAATGCTACATCTTTCAAAGATGAACCATTGATCAATTTTTGTGAGCAATTTAGAATTTCATTGATCCACTCTACCGCCTATTACCCCCAAGCAAATGGATTGGCAGAGTCCTCTAACAAGGGCCTTATAAATATTATCAAAAGATTCCTAGAGGACAACAAGAAAGCATGGGATTCAAAGCTCAAATTTTCTGTATGGGCTGATAGAGTGATGACGAAGAGGTCCCTGGGAATCTCTCCTTTTCAATTGGTATATGGGACTGAATCAATTTTCCCTTCTGATCTTGCCCTTCTTGTGGTGAAATTCCTCCAATATTTCCACAGAGAACCCATGGATATGATCAAGAGAATTCATCAGTTGGTAGAAGTCCAGTAGACTAGGGAGTAGGTGATGGACAGAGCACATGACTGTTAGTAGAAAATCAAGCATGACTTTGACAGGAAAAGTAGTAAGGAGGATTTCTAGCTGGGGGATCTAGTACTAAAATGGGATGTGCCCAGACAAGATAAGGGCAAGCATGGTAAACTCAAATCCCTTTGGGTCGGACCCTTCAAGATTGTTGAGGCATTTTCAAATAATACTTACAAGTTGCAGAATATGGAGGGTGATAAAGTTTTTGGTGGCCCAATAAATGGGCACTTCCTGAAAAAAAAAATCTTTAAAGACACAGTCGGCTTCCCACCATTGAAAATATCATTTATGTTTTATGTTTATTTTGTTTTGTTTTTAATAAAAAGACTCCACAACCCAACACTAAGGCACTGAAGCCACGGAAAGAGTTCTTAGAGCCTCGCATGGAGGACTCTATCCCCATGGATCCTATTGTTATCACATAAACTTGTCAAACCTTAAGGGTTTGTGATTTCTACCTAGGTCTGTATTTTTGCCTGGCTCTCCTCCTCTTGCAGACCCAATTGTAAGTTTTCCTCTCGGCCTGTACTTTTCTTCTATCTTCCTTTGTCCATTTGATTGACCTATTTTCTCTAAAGACCAATCACCTCTCTCTTGACCTCTGTCACTGATAAAATTTTTTCCCGGCCCCTCAGTCAGTCATCTAGCTAATTGTTCACATAAATCATAGCCATTAGCACAAGCGCAACACTTAGAGCGGGTGGGTATGGACTCAAATAAAGCAAGCAAGAAAGATCAACTTTCAATGGCAGGAACCCATTAGGCAGATCGGATCGACGACCATCGGGCAATCGGGATCATAGATTTGCAGGAAGTATAGTGTCAGAGTTCTAAAATCATGAGGCCAATCTTATATGTCGATCCTAGGAAGGACACATGGCATGAGATTAACATTTTGTTGACTTGCAGAATGGAGCAGTGAAAGGATCAAGTCACGAGGACTTGCGAAATGTGAAATTACAAAATGATCCGAGCCGTTCATTTCAGAAGGACACATGGTGCATGATCAACATAGTCACGATGTCGTGAATTAGAAAGGTCAATGGGAAGATTCATGAAAACTCGTGAAACGCAAAGTCACAAAATGATCTAAGCCATCCAACTAGGGAAGCACATGGCAGAAGATAAGAGAAATCATGATTTTATGTTTCATGGGTTTCAGCATGGAGAAAGGCACCTAACCCCGTGTCCCAAAATGTTGATATTCTTCTAGGTCGTCCAATCAGAGGAGACACATGGCACCTAATCCAAGATATCACAATTTTGTGACTCAGAGGTTTGAGCCTGGAGCAGGATGTGGGTTCACGATACACAAAATCATGACATGCCTGAGAGTTGGGCCCATGATCATAGCTTCCGGTCTTATGGAAGAAGGGATATAAAGTAAGGGGATGCATGTCATCCGATCCATTAGTCTAAATTTCTTATCAAGCAGTGGGCGATTGATATTGTTCAAAGAAATGATCCTGGGCATCAAGATAAAAAAAAATCTGACCATCGATCTAGATGGGTCATTTCACGGGATAGAACATCGAGATATTTCAAATCAAGGGGAGTGAAGACTAACGACAAGAGAAATCCTAAATTTTCATATGGGAATGCGTAAGCTCATGGCCTGAGGTCACATGGGGCAATGGAAAGGAGTTGTGCAAAAGGATGAAGCACTCGAGTTGGTCATAGAGAAATATCTACATGGCCTCAAGGTGCCAGAATTGACTCGAAGGAGTCGTGAGCTCGCCTGGAATGTTCAGGAGTGTCAGGTATTTTCCCGATTCTGATGAAAGTAGTTAATGAAACTAGGGAATATGGTTGAAACCTTGTTTCACCTCATAAATAAAAAGCATGGAAGAACTGGCCGTAAAAACATACTGTCAGTCCAAAGTTCCCCTATCAACGGACTTTCCTGCAAAGCCCATACTAATCTAAACTCGCGTCTGATAGAATAATGCATGTATAGACTAATAAAAGAAGACACAGATGCAAAGCTTTGATTATAGTAGCTAGGTCATGCTTCCATTGATGGCAAGATGTTCCGAGTATAAATACTCAGTTTTGATATTTTGTTATGGTCAATGGTAGAGCTAAGCTTCCGTATTGTAAAGTTTTAGTGAAGTTTCTGATTCTCTGGATATGTATGGTGATCTGAGATTTCTTGATGAATCTAAGTTAGCTTTCTTTCTCCATCTTATTTGCCTCTGATACTGAGAGAGTTCATGAATGATTGATTAACATGAATTTTCGTGATTTTGTTATGATGAATGTTTGATTATAATGTTGTCATAATTTCTTTCAGTTTTCATTAAAGTTGGAACCCAAGAAGATCTTGTGTTTTAGTTTTTCTTCCTTAAGATTTCGAAAAACCTTATGTTCATGGCATGCCTCTACATTTTCTCACCAAATTCTTCCTCCTACTCACCCTTACTCTGATTCATTGACTGAAGTTGATTGCAGACCTCGTCGCTTATGCATGCTAGTCCAATTTCATGAGTTAAAACGATATCATCTTGAGTCTTCGCCCATTTGACCTATTTGAAAACCAACTGGTGACACAAAACTTTTGTTGGGTACTGGTCTTAACTTTGACATAATCCGGAGGTGAATTCTAGTGCTAACACCTTCAACTCTCATGTGACCAAGTGCTAAAACAATAGGCGTTTACTCTGCGCTTCAGAGTTTTGGGCTTCAGGTGTTTTCAACTCAGCACAATGCCAATCTCCCGAACTTCAAACTCACGAAGTTCACGAATGACGTGAGAGGAATAAATTGTCCCCACTCTCTACCCAAATCAACAACCATACTTATCTTCAGGGCTCTGTGCTTCAAGGTTTCCAAACATTTCAATGCTAAAAACCTCTGGAGTGACAACTCTCCTGAGTGTCAGATCTTTCGACACATGTCCACGATTGTCAATGGTCATGATGAACTCTGAGGCTTTGGCCTTTGGCTGTTATCAACTCACATGAGCCCACTTTCCTCCGAAGTGGCTATCCTTCGTAGTGCAAGATCTGGTGCCACACATCCCCGACGACCATAAGGGGCCCCACTAACCATTCTTAGGAGGAGTGTTACATGGTGAAAGACTAGAAGCGGACACATGGCCCAATCATATGGGTAATATGTGTCACATTATAACTGACATTTATATTCTCCATATGTTCTTAACTCAATGAAATGTGGCACACATCCCATGTTTCCACGTAATCCCTGGTGATGTCAGCAGGCCACGTCACTTTGAGACTTCAGGATTCATAAGTTTTTACACTTGCATTCCTCAAATCTCCATAACTCTGAACTTTCAAACTACTTTAACCTTCCAGTGTCCACGTAGTACAATTGTCAACAATTAAGGTGGTGGAACGTGGCCCCGCGTGTCGAATTTCTTTTGGTCCAACAAGGTCGTCAAAGTTCCATTCTGATTGACACATGGTAGGACTAAGGAAGTCCACGTCACCCTGGGTGACTTCATCAGTCCACATCACTTTGAGACTTCAGGCTTCAAAAGGTTTTACCTTAGCATACCTTGTTTCTCCTGAACACCAAACTCTTGAACTCCTGTGAGATCTACGACTCACAATCACCCATGCGCAGATTTGACAACTGAGATATATTTTTCATCACTACACCTTACCTCTTTCTCTTGACTCGAACTAATAGTTATGATCTATCTTCAGCCAATCCAATGGTCAAGCACTTCTCCCCAAATCTACAATGTAGATCCACTCTGGAACTTCAGAACTTCGGACTTTGGCCCCCTTTTCTTACAACACAAAAAATTCACCAATGTCGTGAATACCGAAGGACTTAAGGTTTAACTTTCCTGCACCTTTTCTAAATATGACAACTATGAAGGGTATCCGTTCTCCCGAGTATATCCTACATCCCAAAATTAAACCTCGCAACCCAACACAATGGTTGTTGTGGCTTCTTTCTCTATTGGTTTTATTGAACTGCTATACTTCCTGATCTTATGAATATAGTCCCAGGTATTATCTTCGAACCTACGGACACTCTAAGGTTCATAATTTGTCCCTCTCTACAAAAATTCACTCTGAAATTGATGCATGAGCATCATTCCACATCAGTAGATGCATCAGCAAGCCAACACATATGCGCACATAAGAGAAAGGTGTTGAGATTATTAATACAACTGAGGGGGGGGTGAATCAGTTGTATGTGAGCTTAAACAAATTTAAGTCTGTTAAAACATTATTAAAATTTCCTCATGTGGTCATCAACAATATACAACATATGGACAGTAAAGATAAAGAACAACAGTCACACATAAAGTATACACAGAGACAGATTTTTCATGAGGAAACCCATAAAGTGAGAAAACCTCTTCTTCTTCGAAGTGATAGGAAGTCTTTTAAGTTCTGTACATCATCTTATAATTGAGCACCAACTCAATGTGAGGCTGCAACCTCTGTTTTACACGCTGCAACTTGTTTGAGAGCACCAACTCTCTGGTTTCTCTAGCACCCACTAGAAGGAAGCACCAACTTCTTGGTTTCTCTAGCACCAACTAGAAGGAAGCACCAACTCCCTGGTTTTTCTAGAACCAACTAGAAGGAATCACCAACTCCCTGTGTTCAAGCACCCACTTGAAACTTTGAGGACACCAGTCCTCCCTAGCACCTCCCAACCACCCTGGTTTCTCTGGCTGCAACCAGATGGAAGCTACAACTTCCTGGTTTCAAGCTCCCACTTGAACTTCTGAGGACAACAGTCCTCCCGAGCACCTCCCAAACTCCCTAAATATCAAATAATGAATACACAGACAATTACCCAGATAAATCAATTCTTACCTTCCTTTCTCTGTTCTGTAAGTCTGATCTTCCACAAACTGTTCTGCAAATATTCTCTTCCTCTGTCTGTTCAGCAGGTCTTCTTTGCATCAACTTGTACTCTCATTCTGCTCTTCTTCAACTCATTCTGTTATTCTGCTCTGCGTTTTCTCTTGCTCTGCTATTCTCCTCTGCGTTCCATTTCACTCTGCACATATATCTCCTTTCCTGCCATGCATACTCTTCTATATTCTTTCTTACTGTTACATTCCTTTCCTGTCCAGAACAACCAACAAAATTCTGTCTCACTCATTTTCTTTTATACACACCACCTTGACGGTTCCACTTCACCTTCCAATAGGAAAACCAAGGACACCTGTCTTAGCAACTGAAATGATAATTGTTTCACACTCAAGAATCCGTTTTGTTTAGCAGAATCGTAACTGATGAGTTACCTGTGTGTGAAGAAACAGTAACCCTTAGATCTCATTCAAGTCTTATCCACACCGTAGGATGACTTTTATAAACCTTGCCTTTAATCCGGGTTTCGACATTTCGACATTCCTTTGCCCAAGTTTCTCGACACTTTCACATCGCGATCTCCGAAACTCCGAATTGGAGCTTATCTGGACTAACCCCTTCTCTTCCCATGATGAAGGGTTGTGACCAAGGCTTTATGTGAAAGGCGCTTTCGCGATTTCACCTATCGCTATTTCATGAATGTTGCATAGTTTCTTCTACCTCTCCATATCGCGATTCGTGAAACTCCGATAAGAGATTAGATCAATGGTCCAGATCGAATCTTGTCTCAATGGTTGTGATTGAATCGCAATATTGCGTATCGTGATTTCAGAAGTCTCGTTACATTTGTTCACTTTCCACTCCATGTTGTGATCCTCGAAACTCCGACACGGTCTAGAATCAACGGTCCAGATCAAAGCCTGATCTGACGACTCAAATTACATCTGTAAGGTAGCTAGAGAGGTAGTAGGGGGGCCTAGAGGGCCCATAGTGATAATAGTGGAGGCCATTCAATGTAAGGTGGACTAGATCCACTATATTATTAAATAAGGCCCACTATGTTAGTTAGATATAATAAATGTAAGAGGACTTCTTAGAAGGTTCTACTTCTAGAAGATTCCTCCTCTAGAATGTTCTTAGGTAATGGTAGCACTATATAAAGGGGCTCAAGCAATGTAATGAGACATGAAAAGAAATATTGTATTTGGAGCAGTAGCTCAATAGGAGGATGCCCCCTCGAAGAGGCAAGTGAACAGGAGAGGATCCCTTCCATAATAGGATCCATTGTATGGTGTTGCCCTACCTCAAGGGCTTGATGGTAATAAAGGAGATTTTGCATATTGTTCTTGTATATCTATTGTGGTTCTTTTGTATTCAGGTCTTTGGTTCTTAACAATTGGTATCAGAGCACTTTCCTTGGCCAGAGTTGTGGGCAACCATTTTTTATTTTTGCAGATTTTTTTTTTCGGAGAAGAAAAAAGAGGAGCGCGACATTCCAGATATTTTCAGTATATTTCTGTGCAAAATTTGCAGAAAAGGGTTGTATATCTGAGTTCCTCTCAGAAAAAAACCCAAGTTAAAAAAAAAATTCGTCCAAAACGAAGTCTGAAAGGTCAAGATATTGAGGTTTTAAAATCTGCAATTTTTTAGGGTTTTTTCTGCGGACGGTGGCGCGATTTATTTTTATTTCTGTAGAATTTGGAGGCCGAATTTGCCCAAATAAATTACAGATCTGAGTTCTTCTCACAATTTCACCCAATTTGAAAAAAAAAATCAGTCGAAACGGGGTCCGGGAAGTGAAGTTATGAGCATTTTAAGTTCAATAGTTTTTTAGGGTTTTTCCAGAAAAAGCCGCGATTTTCTGCCAAAACTTATTGGGTCTATTTTTTTTGAGTTTTTTCGTGACTACTGCAGGACCAAAGAGTTCATAGGGTGCTCAGATGGCTATTTCATCTCAAACCTTGAAAGAAATTCTTGAATCATTCAAAGCCCAATTGGATGACAGATTGAATGCATGTGCACATGGCCTCACAAACAGCCTCACAAATAGTCTCATAGATGGCCTCAATGATAGTTTTCATAGTATTCAAGATTCATTGAATAACATACATGAGAGATTTCTTATGAAGAGCCTCAGGTATGAATATAATCAAGAAATATATGCTTGGTATGATTTTGAGTATGATTGTGCTGATTGGTATATGGATAGTTGTCATTTCTGGGATGACAACCATTTCCATATTTTATTTGATGACTCCACTCCACCTTCTGTAGAGAAAATAAATGTCCCACATCAGGAGCTAGTTACCATCGTTCAGTCTACATACTCTACAGTGGTATTATTCCTCCCAGATTTTGCTACGACCCTTTTCCACTATCTGGATGGATCTTTTTATTTGGATCCACATGATAGGTGTCAGTCTTTGGAGCATCATTTGGAGTTGGTTATTGGGTTCCAAAATCTTCTACGGGGAGTTCACATGAGCACTTGGACATGGGACCCAGGCTTACAATGGTGGTTAGACTACTTCAGCATGGTGG
>ML783323.1:321827-340703 GCA_009831015.1 Picea engelmannii | reverse complement strand
ATCTTCATTCATCTTTAGTTGTTCAAATTTCAATCTGTATGTTTGAAGTTTGGCCTCTTTTACTTTCTCATTTCCTTCATAATTGTTAATAAGTTTATCCCACATTGCTTTAGCAGTATCAAGATGCATCACCTTTACAAACTTAGCTTCAGCAAGTCCATTCAAGATAGCATTCACCCCCTTAGCATTAAAACTAAACTCTAACTTATCATCCTTGTTGGCTAGCACAACAGGCTCTGTATATCCAGTCTCTACTACACCCCAAACATCAGCACCCAAGGCCATTAAGTATGTTCTCATTCTAATCTTCCAAAAGGAAAAATTTGTTCCATCAAACAGAGGGGGCTTAGAGGCCAAAGTCCCTTCATGACTTGTCATGTTTAAGCTTATAGATCTACCTTTAAATAAAAGGAACCCGCTCTGATACCAATTGTTGAGATTATTAATACAACTGAGAGGGGGGTGAATCAGTTGTATGTGAGCTTAAACAATTTTAAGTATGTTAAAACATTATTAAAATTTTCTCATGTGGTCATCAACAATATACAGCATATGGACAGTAAAGATAAAGAACAACAGTCACACATAAAGTATACACAGAGATAGATTTTTCACGAGGAAACCCATGAAGGGAGAAAACCTCTTCTTCTTCGAAATGATAGGCAGTCTTTTAAGTTCTGTACATCATCTTATAATTGAGCACCAACTCAATGTGAGGCTGCAACCTCTGTTTTACACACTGCAACTTGTTTGAGAGAACCAACTCTCTGGTTTCTCTAGCACCCACTAGAAGGAAGCACCAACTTCCTAGTTTCTCTAGCACCAACTAGAAGGAAGCACCAACTCCCTGGTTTTTCTAGCACCAACTAGAAGGAAGCACCAACTCCCTGTGTTCAAGCACCCACTTGAACCTTTAAGGACACCAATCCTCCCTAGCACCTCCCAACCACTCTGGTTTCTCTGGCTGCAACCAGATGAAAGCTACAACTTCCTAGGTTCAAGCTCCCACTTGAACTTCTGAGGACAACAGTCCTCCCGAGCACCTCCCAACCTCCCTAAATATCAAATAATGAATACACAGACAATTAACCAGATAAATCAATTCTTACCTTCCTTTCTCTGTTTTGTAAGTCTGATCTTCCACAAACTGTTATGCAAATCTTCTCTTCCTCTGTCTGTTCAGCAGGTTTGCTCTGCATCAACTTGTACTCTCATTCCGCTCTTCTTCAACTCGTTCTATTTCTGCTCTGCGTTTTCTCTTGCTCCACTATTCTCCTCTGCATTCCATTTCACTCTACACATATATCTCCTTTCCTGCCACACATACTCTTCTGTATTCTTTCTTACTGTTACATTCCTTTCCTGTCCAGAACAACCAACAAAATTCCGTCTCACTCATTTTCTTTTATACACAGCACCTTGACGGTTCCACTTCACCTTCCAATAGGCAAACCAAGGACACATGTCTTAGCAACTGAAATGATAACTGTTTCGCACTCAAGAATCCGTTTTGTTTATCAGAATCGTAACTGATGAGCTACCTGTGTGTGAAGAAACAGTAACCCTTATATCTCATTCAAGTCTTATCCGCACCGTAGGATGACTTTTATAAATCTTGCCTTTAATATGAGTTTCGACATTTCGACATTCCTTTGCCCAAGTTTTTTGACACTTTCACATCGTGATCTCTGAAACTCCGAATTGGAGCTTATCTGGATTGACCCCTTCTCTTCCCATGACCAAGGGTTGTGACCAAGGCTTTATGTGAAAGGCGCTTTCGCGATTTCGCCTATCGCTATTTCATGAATGTTGCATAGTTTCTTTTGCCTCTCCATATCGTGATTCACAAAACTCCGATAAGAGATTAGATCAATGGTCCAGATCAAATCTTGTCTCAATGGTTACGATTGAATCGCAATATCATGTATCGTGATTTCGAAAGTCTTGTTGAATTTGTTCACTTGCCACTCGATGTTGCGATCCCCGAAACTCCGACACGGTCTAGAATCAATGGTCCAGATCAAAGCCTGATATGACAGCTCAGATTACATCGTGATTTCTCATATCATGATATCAGAGTTCTTGTCACATTTATTTACTTACTACTCCATGTTGCGATCCCCGATTCTCGGACACGGTCTAGAATCAACGGTCCAGATCAAAGCCTGATATGACGGCTCAGATTACATCGCGATTTCGCATATCGCGATATCGGAGTTCTCATTGTCAATAACATTTGACAATGACTGTAAACTACGGTCCAGATTCATTTTGGATTCAATGGCTACGATTGAACCATGATCTTGTTGCAATCTGTCTGATACAAACCCATCATTGACAACAACCATTCGTTGTCTACAAACTTGCCATCAATGACAACAACCATCAACATGCATTCGTTGTTTGTTCAATATGCATGCATTCGTTGTTTGTTCAATATTTTCCAACAAAAGGGACAGGCATAGACCCTCCCATTTTTAAATTTAAAATATAATCCTATACAGATTTATGTTGTAAGGATGAGTAAATCAAAGCCATGCCTTTGTACAGGTAGTGGATAGGGTCGCCTTAATGGTTGACTATAAGTAGGTATAGATATTGTTCAAGTTTGGATCTTCATTCATTATCAGAAGCCATAGGGATAAGGTGTCTTAATTGAGACAATGATGGCACTAAGGCGATGGAGAGGATAAGCTCGAGGATCCCTCTTGGAGGAATAGGATTCTGAGAGATGAGAGTTAGGGAGAGGATTATGAGAGAAGATCCTGTGAAGCTCAGAATCTTAGAAATAAGAGGTAGAATAGTTCTTTGAGAGAGCTTAAGAAAGCTAAGACTTTACTGGAGTCCATCCTACACATACTGTAATCAGATTTTCATATTAATGAAAAAGATAGTAGTTTTTCCTGCATATCATTTTTTATGTGTTTATGTGTTTCATGAATGTATGTTGTAGATGTATGATAGGTTTCATCTGTAGTAGGAAGATAGATTTATTTGTCTTTTTTGAGTTCAAAATATCATTATGGGTTGTTTAGGCTCTGGAAGGAGTGCACAACAAAACATTGGAGGTTTTGTAGCCAACACAAGGAGTGTGTATCTGGGCTCTTTTGAGTAAGAGAAGAACATGTTAGGAGGACACACCAGAGCTATCAAAAAACTTAGGGGAACCTCAAGGTTAATGAATAAATTGGAGGAGTAACTATGCAGAGAAGGCACAGAGAGACAGAGTTACTGAACACTCTGTAAAAAAGAGCTCTGCAAGGTGTGAATTGAGCAGGAGGTTTCCAAGAGGGCACAAATTTTTCCTTTTTAAAGGAAGTGGAAGGGCCGAGACTCTTTTGGAGTTTTGAGTCAGTTAAAAATCTTATAAGAGATAGAGAAACAAGTGAGTAGAGATGAACTTATTCCAAGTCCCAAAGCTCAGGAGAGATAGTGTTAGTAGAAGCACAAATGAGACCCCAAGAAGTTAGACTTGCAAGAGTAGCAAAGGTTGAAGCCTTTGAACACTTACAAACTCTTCCAAGTTGGAAGAAATCCAAAGCTCAGGAGGAGGAGTGACAACAATGGTTAGATATATTGTTGGAAGAAATTTGGACTGTCAAATTCCACATCCAGATAGGAGGAGAGCACAGAGGAGAAGAACAAATCCTAGCCATAGGATCTCAGTGGAAAGAATCGAAAGTCATCAGATCCAGGTAAAGTGCATAGACACTAATCCTTTAAGTGCACAGGAGAGTGGACTTACCAAAGTCCCAAAGTCCCGAAGTGATTAGGGATCATTCATTGCCAAGAGGGGCAGGTGGAGAAAGATATAAAACTCTGGAGTGGAAGTACTTTAGACGTTTGTGGTCAAGGAGAGAGAAGAATCACCAAAGATCCTAAATAGATCCTGGTCGTTGGTCGCCAAGGGGGTATGTGTCCACAGATATGATCCTTTGGGTGAAATTACTCCGGGAGGAACGAGTACGTAGGAGTTTAAAACTCTGAAAGTTTAAAGAGCCGAAGTAAATTTGGACTGTCAGATCCATAAGGACACACGTCAATGGATCGTGAGCTCCAGGAAAAAGCAAAGGTGGAGTGTTGAAACTTTCGAAGCCCGAATAGTCGAAGTAGTTGATGGCCGTTGATCTGTGGGAGGAACGTGTCAATAGATCATGTACTTTGGGTGGAACTCTCTTGGGGAAAGAGAGCATGGAGAAGTCAAGAGTTGAGACTTTCGAAGGTCGAAGTCCTGAAGTGGATGAGAGTTGTTGATTTGAGGTGGACATGTGGCACCAGATCTAGAACTCCGAAGAAAAGCGGAAGTTGAGAGTTGAAATTCATAAAGGCTGAAGTCCCAAAGTGGACAAGAGATGTTGATTTGAGGAGGACGCATGGCAGAAGATCTGCCATTTCAGAGAAAGTCCCTCCGAGAGAAAAAGGATTGGGTTGAACAAGAACTGCTGAAGGCCAGAGAGACGAAGTTCATATGAGTCATTCGATTGCTAAGGAAAGGTGTCAGCAGATCTTCCATTTCAGAAGATATCCATTTTGGAGGAATCAAGAGTTGAGAGTTGAAACTCCTGAAGCCTGAAGGGAAAAATTAATTGTAGTCATCGATTTGGGTGGAGGGCACACGTCAATAGATCATGAGAGTTGGGAATGTGTGTGATAGGAGGAAAAGGGTCATTGAATGACAGTTGACCAAGGAAGATAGAGGACATATTGTAGCTATTGATGAAGAGGCATTTCTTGATATTGAAGATCAATGATCACGCTTAATTGCGGGGCTAGAAAGTGTTCAGACTTTAAAATTCTTAGAGAGGACCACAATTGAAACCACATTTATGCCAAAGAGACACATGCGATTGATAGTGAATTGTGGGGAGAAAAGCGATGTGGTCTCAAACCACTTTTGGTTTCTCTGAAATTACATGCTTACATGAGGTCATAGCCCGAGGTCACATGTAGGGAGGGGCCTAACAGAAGGAGCTAGTGCCTGTGAATTGAAAGTGCCAAGAGCGCTAGAGAAAGGGCCTATGGGTTCCACATGACCTGCACCTTAGGAGAAAATAGGGTATGTACAAGTTGATTTGGGTTCAAGCAGGAACCCGGAAGAGTCGATCCAACTCAGTAGATTGAAATATCCAAGACCAAGAGGTTGCAGAACCCCCAGGAGAGGAGGGGGGTTGCATTAGGTGGTATCAAAGCTTTGATTTCATCTGTAGATTTCATGCGAAGGAGGTGAAGGAGATAGTATGACTACATCGAGTATGTTAGAGGTTTAATTGTGCCTGTAGACAATAAGTGAAGAAGGGGGGAGGGTACTGATGCTCTGTGTGAAGGATTGTTGCAAGTCCGTAGTAGTCAGCAAACAACCAGACGAGCTATGGGAGAAATTGGAAATGCTCTTAGTTGCAGAGTGAACAATAGACTTTCCAGGAGGGCACGTAGAGGGTGAAAATGGATACTGAAGGCCATGAACGTGGTTAGAGAGAATGCCACAAGCATAAAATCAAGCCAGATATGGATATGGAGCTAATTGAGATAAGGGAAAGAATGGAACAGATGACATTGAATATACAATAGGAGACAAAGGTACACTGGAGGCATGAATGGCCTCTTAACAGGAAGGTAAGATGGTGTGTTCAAATGTTGTTGGCTAGAAAGAAGAAATAGGTAGTAAGGAGGTGGTGGAGGCATGTTGAAAGCCTCAGAGACACAGTGGAAGTGATTCACATTTGTGAACCAGAAGTTTGAAGAACCCTCAGTGATGAGGAAGGGAGATCAATTAAAGGTCTTAGAATCTTCCAGTAGGTCAGAGATGAATTTTGAATTTTCCAGGTGGGAAATGAGATGAGATAAATTGAGGATATCATAGACTATCAAGAGGGAAACATTGAAAATTCATATTTCCAGGTGGGAAATAAGATGAGATCAACTGAAAATCTCATAGATTATGAGGAGAGTAGGGAGAAATCCTAGATTGCTAGGTGAGCAAGGGAATTAGAATGAGACTGTCTAAAAGTCTTAGGAGCTCAGAAGTGAGTTTAGATCAGTAAGGAGTGTTGATAGATGAAGATTCATGTGGGTTTGCAAACCATGTGAATGAATATGGTGAGAATTTAAATACTTCCACCATTAAAGAGGAATATCATAGGTGCATTTTTATCATTGGGGGGAATCAAAACATTCCTTGCAAGTAGCCAAAAAAAGGCTTGCATAAGTGTTGTAGGTGCAACAATAGAAGGAAAACCAACGAAGATTTTCATAAGAGAGGAAATGGAGTAGATATTGAAGTCTACCCACGTAGGAGACGAATATGAGCATTCAGAGAAATGGCTCAAAAATTTTAGCCAGGAAGATGAAAAGGAGATGACTGCAGCACTGAGGCTTGCAGCAGAAGGAGAAGTAGACAACATGGATTTTGTTGAGCTGTATGAATAAGTGTAGGCCCTATATATAAGGGTGATAGTGCAAATCCATCACATCCAACATATCAGGTTGGATACATATGGAGGAGCATACCATCCTAGGGAGAAGCTCGAGGAAGTTGGAATTGAACCAACACAAGAGGAGTGAACAAAAACTAATCTATTAGAGGAGGAAGATGAGTAGAAACTCAGTGACGAGACTGCATAACTGGAGTCTATAGCAGGGTGGAAAGATAATTCTAGAAGAGAATAAAACAACATGGGGGATCAGGACGATCTACCCATTGACAAGGAGAAAATGCAACAGAGAAGACTGCATGATGAGATCAAGACAATAGAGCAGTTGGATAGGGTGATAGAGGAGATCGGGAAGCCGATGGTGAGATCAACTGAGGATATTATCAACATGATGAAGTTGAATAGAGGAGATCCTCCAACAACAATAGGGAAGGATAAGAAGAAGTAGCAACAGTAGTATAACAGAGGAGAAAGAGGACATCTCCAAGGAGAATTTTGGGATCCAGGAGGATTTCAACAAACCAGGGGAGCTCATGAGCAGAAGATCATGAATTTTTCACAGCATTGGAGTATGATGCAAGATAATCCTTCCACATCAACAAATGCGTCATCAAGCCAACACATAGGCGTGCATTGGAGAAAGGGAGAGGCACAGACCCTCCCATTTTTAAATTTGAAATATAATCCTATACGTATTTATGTTGTAAGGCTGAGTAAAGACAAGCCATGCCTTTGTACATGTAGTGGATAGGGTCGCCTTAATGGTTGACTATAAGCAGGTCTAGATCTTAGTCAGGTCTAGATATTCATTCATTGTAAGAATTCATAGGGATACGATGTCTTAACTGAGACAGTGATGGCACTAAGGAAGTGGAGAGGATAAGCTCGAGGAGCCCTCTTGGAGGAATAGGATTCCAAGAGATGAGAGTTAGGGAGAGGATTCTGAGAGAAGATCCTGAGAATATCAGAAGCTCAAAAATAGGAGGTAGAATAGTTCTTTGAGAGATCTTGAGAGAGCTAAGACTCTACTAGAGTCCAACCTACACATATTATAATCACATTTTCATATTAATAAAAAAGACAACAATTTTCCCTGCATATAATTGTTTATGTGTTTATGTGTTTCATGAATGTATGTTGTAGATGTATGATAGGTTTCATATGCAGTAGGAAGATATATTTATTTATCTTTGTTGAGTTTGAAATATCATTTTGGGTTATTTAGGCTGTGGAAGGAGTGCACAACAAAACATTGGAGGTTATGTAGACAACAAGAGGAGTGCATATCTGAGCTCTTTCGGGTCAGAGAATAACATGTCAGGAGGACACACCATAGCTATCACAAAACTCAAGAGAAACCTCAAGGTTACTGAATACCTTGGAGGAGGAACTGTGCAGAGAAGGCATAGAGAGACAAAGTTATTGAACACTCCGTAAGAAAGAGCTCTACAAGGTGTGCATTGAGCAGGAGGTTGCCAGGAGGGAATAGATTTTTCCTTTTGAAAGGAAGAGGAAGGGATGAGACTCTTTTGGAGTTCTGAGTCAGTTAAAAAGATCAGAAGAGATAGAGAAATGAGTGAGTAGAGAAAAAATTATTCCAAGTCCCAAAGCTCAGTAGAGATAGCGTTAGTAGAAGCACAGATGAGACCCCATGAAGCTGGACTCGCAAGAGTAGAAAAGGCCAAATATTTTGAACATTTACAAACTCTTCCAAGTCAGAAGAAATAAAAATCTTAGGTGGAGGAGAAAAAACAACCATTAGATCTTTTGTTTGAAGAAATATGGACCGTCAAATCCCATGTCCAAACAGGAGGAGAGCGTAGAGGAGAAGAACAAATCCTAGCTGTAGGATCTCCACAAAGGATCTACAGTCATCCGATCCAGGTAAAGTGCACAGGAGAGCGGACTTACCAAAGTCTTGAAGTCCCAAAGTGATTAGGGACTGTTCATTGCCAAGAGGGGTAGGTGGCACAAGATCTACAATGCCGAAGTGGAAGTAATTCGAATGTTTTTGGTCAAGGAGAGACAAGAATCGCCGAAGATCCAAAATAGATCCTAGCCATTGGTCACTAGGGGGGTACGTGTCAATAGATCTAAGTCTTCGGGTGAAAGCACTCTGGGAGGAATGAGTATGTAGGAGTTTGAAACTCCCGAAGCCCGAAGAGCTGAAGTGAATCTGGACCGTTAGATCCAGAAGAACATGCATAGATAGATCGTGAGCTCTAGGAGAAAGCAAAGGTGGAGTCTTGAAACTCCCAAATCCCAAATAGCCAAAGCAGTTGATGTTCGTCGATTTGTGGGAGAAACATGTCAATCGATCGTGTACTCTGGGTGAAATTATCTAGGGGAAAGAGAGCATGTAGAAGTTGAGAGTTCATACTTTCTAAGGTTGAAGTATCAAAGTGGATGAGAGTCATTGATTTGAGGTGGACACATGGTGCCAGATATAGAACTTCGGGTACATAAATACTCCAAGGAAAAGCATAAGTTGAGAGTTGAAAATCCCGAAGGCCAAAGTACCAAAGTGGACGAGAGTCATTGATTTGAGGAAGATGTATGGCCGAAGATCCGCCATTTCAGAGAAAGTCTCTCCGAGAGAAAAAGGAGTGGGTTGAACAAGAAATCCCGAAGGCCAGAGAATCGAAGTTCATCTGAGCCATCCAGTTTTTGAGGATAGGTGTCAGCAGATCTTCCACTTTGGAATATATTCGTTTTGGAGGAAGAAAGAGTTGAGAGTTGAAACTACCAAAGCCCAGAGGGTGAAATCAATCGTAGTCATCGATTTGGGAAGAGGGAACACGTCGATAGATCGTGAGATCTGGGAATGTGTGCGAAATGAGGAAAAGGGTCATTGACTGATAGTTGACCAAGGCTGATAGAGGATAGATTCTAGCCATTGATAAAGAGGCATTGCACGAGATTGAATATCAATGGACACACTTAATTGCAGGGCCAAAAAGTGCTCGGACTTTAAAATTATTAGAGTGGGCCGCAATTGAAACCACTGTATTGCCAAAGGGACACATGGAAATTGATAGTGAGTTATGGGGAGAAAAGAGGTGTGGTCTCAAGCCACTTTTGGTTGCTTTGCAATCACATGCTTACGTGAGGTCATAACCCGAGGTCACATTTAGGGAGGGGCCTAGCAGAAGGAGATAGTTCCTGCAAATTGAAAGTGCCAAGAGCACTAGAGAAAGGGCCCACGGGTTCCACAGGAACTGCGCCTTAGGAGAAGAGGGGGCTTATACAAGTTGATTTGGGTTGAAGCAGGATCTCGAAGAGTTGATCCGACTCAGTAGATTGAAATATCCTAGACTAGGAGGTTGAAAAACCCCCAGGAGAGGAGAGGGATTGCATCAGAAACCTTTGTCTCGTTAACCACTAACATGGCCATCTAGGCTCAGTGTCAAAACCATGGCTTTGATACCATTATGTGGCGTCCAAGACCCTCAAACATTTGTCGAGAAATGATAACTAAACAAATTTATCTTTGTCTTTCTGCTCTAATACTATTATGTGACCGTTCCCGACCTTAAACCAATAGGCCAGGCCATGGCACCGAATAACTTTGCGGAAATATTAACATATAAAACTTAACAAGAATAAATATAGATAACATCTGATATTCATATATATTTATATATATATCTATCTAATGCAATTTAAACATCTATAGAATTTTTTTCATGCACCTCTTCATGAGGAAACGACATTAAAATATACATGCAATATATATAGACAATTATAATAACATTATAACTAGATTTCAAGATACACATCATGAAGATAACAAAGATTTGGTACTTGTATTTTAATAGATGACCATCAACTTCGTGCAAACCTTCCACAAATCTCCCAGACTTATACCATGCTACTCATCACTCTCAACAGTAGGTCACCCCTGAGCTGGGACTAAACTCCACTAGGAAAGGGATTCCTAGGATTGGTAAGGACAATAGGAAAGTCACACAGTTCAACGTAAAGTATTTTCTCCTAGGATCCACTTACACCCATAGCCCATAAACACCCATTCCCCACACACCTGTCCCACCCCAAAAGTGTACACCTTCACTATCACAAGTCCATCGACTGTCCACTCCCCTTCCAGGGATTCAACAACAGGCTGGACCGAAAGTCTCAGAGTACTGTAGCTTCTATGGGACTCCCTATAGGAGAACTCACTTCCCCAACACACTCTCTCACTTGGAGAGAGAGTTTCTCATAATCTTGACAACCTACCTCTTCTATTAAGCTCCTATGTCCAACGGGTAACCTTCGCAGCAGAAGAAATTGGGTAAGGGCTCTAGTAATGACAACAAGCCACACTAGTCCAAAGAAAACATGGGTAGCAACAACAAAGGCTAAGGCGTGATATGACACATACACTACATAGTCATTTTTTTCTTCACAGGAAGCATGATTAGCTTCATTGCATGGGTGTGCGAGTTTTAGAAGTTCCAGAGATCAACGATGGAGGAAACGGTTGGCTGTGTCAAGGCTCTACCTCTATCTATCTTAGTGCATGCATCTGTGGGGAGTATGGTTGAATTGCAGAGTGATGAACATTGCAAGAATGGTGAAGGTGGTGAGGGAACCCCCAACAAGCTGCCTTTCCCACCTAAAAACTTCATTCACCCAGGTTGACACATGTCTCCTTGAAGCTGCATGAGCTTCATTTAACACTTGTCCCCTTTCCTCAAGAACTTAGGACAACATGGTTATGTCAAACCTTAGCCTATAGGAAATAATAATATAATATTATTCCTTTAGAGGTAATCCATTTATCTTATCCCCTATTCCCATACATTTATCCCCTTTCCTTTCCCTTCCTAGTGGATCTTAGTCCCCCATAGCTCTTTCATCATGGTTGGTCTACATGCAATGATGTAATTTTATTAATGATGTAAGTATTTACATATATAAAAATCAGTCTCATTGGCCTTAGCATCTAGGATCTCTGGTCTAATAAACACATAAGTATTCCAACTTATAAACACTTGGCTCACCAACCTATAAACATAATTACAATTCAGCAGGGGCTCGACCTTGGGGTGTTACACACACCATTTTCCCGTGTCCTTATTTGTCTTCCCATTGCCCTTCTTTTGTTGCGGCTTGGACTGGTTGTCCTGAGAGTGTCCATATCAGCTCGGTCCCTTACTATGTGGTTTGGGGCCACCTTTTCCCTCCTTCAACTGTGAGGAGTTTGCAGATCCAAAGTCTCGCCTCTTCTACTTAAATGTTTGCTCGATCTTGACAACGTATCTATAAGTCATTCCCAATGAGGCAATTTCCAGAAACTCCATTTCTGTTTGGATGCATATATGCAAAAAACCATCGTATTTGAGCACTAGATGACACTCAGAGTCTTTGATACCCAATTTGGTGCACATGGTATGGAAAATATTGCTGAAATATGGTATTGTCTGGTCCCTTTCTTGACACAGGGTGGTCCATTTGGTATACTGGTCCTCGTAGCTTCCAATAGGGTAGTATTTTTCTTTAATGGAATCTCGAAAGGAATCCCATGTAAGGTCCACCACAAATATTGCATATTTCTCTACGACCCTTTTCTCAGAGGAAGTATACAACCAGCGACCTTGAGGAGTGCAAAAGTAATATTTTCCCGATTGGAAAAATTGTGGACCGAAAAATAGCCTTTGAGCATATTCAACCATTTATCTACAACATCTACATATATCGGTCCTTCAAATGATGGAATATCAACATTTACATGTACCTTGAAGGGAGTTGCATGGTTGCTTGATGAAGATGCTTCTCCTGTGGGCAGTCGTCGAAGGATCTGAGCAAAGTTGTCCATAATTTCGTTCCTTTGTCGTGCGAGGGATTCCTCGAGCAACATTTTAATAGGATCTCCTACTCCATCATCTTTATTTTTTTCCCCCATGGGTTGTTTTCGGGGTTTGCATGGTCGATCTTGCAATGACTCGATTAGTTCGAGTCCCAACTTCTTGTACCCAGATCTTGTCAGGGACATGCACAAAGAAACATAAATGAAGATAAGACCGCTCTGATACCACATATCCATATTTAGGAGTGGAATGAATGGATTACAGTCTAAATACAATAAACATAGAGATATGAAGAATAACACAGATATCTAGTGAACAATATCTTCTATTAAATAAATTAAATAGGTTGAAACTATAAAACTGTATAATTGAAACACTTTCTCTAATGGTGGTAGCTATCTCTGAGAAGAGATGTGGCTACTACATGAATTCTTCTGAGAAGAATGATTACAATGAGGCTTCAGAGGCATTTTTGATATTACTAATGCATTCCAAAACCCTATACATAAAACAAATTAACCCTAGAAGGTGAAATGCCAAAAGTCATATGGGCCCTTATGGGTAAGTTGGTACCTCAACTTCCCGGGGTCATAAATTTTGCATATGACCTTCTTTTTAGGCGCGTGATAGCCTATTGGAAAGTTATTTCAGAGAACTACACATTCCTCCATCAAAATTTGACTTCGTCTATAGTTTGACTGTGGCAAGCCAAAAAAAATGTTTAGGGCCCCAAAACAGCCCTAGAAGTACAACAAGATGTGCTGACATGAAAACATACAAAATAAGACAGTTGGATTAGGAAAGAGGCCACCAGTATCCAACTAGAGGATGTGTAGGGCTTCAGACAACCCCATAAGTGTAGAACTCACAATTACAAAGAAGTACAGAAGAACATGCTAAACAGAAACAGAGAAGAGGATCCAGTTGGAATAGGTGGGTGGCCACCAATATCCACCTGAATTAGAATAGTTGCAAAGAAAACCACAAAATTAAAATTAAAATTAACAATCCTTTAGGGTTATTTTATCACTCCAAGAACAAAACTATAAATAATGACATGACGAAATCACCTCATAATTTAAAATTCAATGTTAACTTCAAATATTTTATTTACTTACTAATATTAAAAAAAAAATCAATACAAATTGAATTGAATTAAACACATATTATTTGATAAGAAATATTGTTGCATTATCCATATTCAAATCAAATAAGTGAACAAGTAGTCTTGTATTATTTATAATCAAATCATATAAGATAAGAAATAGAGTTACCATGAATATATATATATATATATATATATATATATCTTCACGATTCAGGAGGTCTGCAGCGAGGGTTTCCCTGGTTGTAGACCACACGCTCCTTCTCCCCTGTGGCTGGGGAGGGATTATTCTTGTGCCCCCCTTGCTCGAGTGATTCTCCTCCTTGACGTGTATCTCCCTTTTGGAGACTCTTCTTCCTGGTTTATCCAAGTGAGGTAGATCCTCTCCCCATCACTTGGTTCATCTCGCATAGATAAAGCTCTTATTTTTTGTTGCAGATAGGTTGTGGCATCGTGCAAATTCTCCTTCTAGGGAAGATGTATCTTCTCCTTAATCCATCTTCTTGATTAGTTCAAGGCCTAGTGCTCGGGTCCATATCTGGTCCCGTTACTTCTTTAGTTTTTGATTGATTGTGGTGCATCTAGGGGGCACCGTCTGGGATTATTATCTCAGATATGTTGTTTTCTGGAGTGGCGATTGATTATTCCTCTGAGGGAGCGTGTATCTGGGACTGAGTCATGGAGATTCCACTTTTTTTCTACGTTTATGTGGTTCCTGTCTTAGGTTTCTTCCATTTTTCAAGGTTTTATGTATGCTCATGATCCAACTCCTTTTAGCAGTTATTGATGTATCATTTCCTCCACTTGACTTGGATTTTTCCATATCTTTGAGGTCATGTCTTAGGCATGCATTGTTGCGGATCTAGGCACTTTGAGGTCCTATTGGGAGGCTGTGCAATTATTGGTCACTTGTTGGTCAAGGTATCCATCGATTTTGCTGCTTTTTGGTCTTGTCGATCTGAGGTTTCCATGCCTCTATGATATGGTCCTTCTAACCTCCTGGATCTATTGGGAGTGTATTTTTGGGGGTTTTATTTCTCTCAGGTTCTCTTGTGTGGGGTATTCACCGGCCCATTTTCAGGATCATTTCATGTTAGTCTTTCTTCTTTTTCTTTATGTCATCTTTTCCATCTATTTTTCCCATTGGGATCTATCTATGCATGTGTTAGATTCACCTATAGAATGTAATTTGGTTCTCTATGGATGAATATAACTACGTTTTTTCTGAGGGAAACAAAATAATATATATATATATATATATATATATATATATATATATATATATATATATATATATATATATCTATCTATCTATCTATCTATCTATATATATATATATATATATTCATGAATTCATGACTGTGAGCTATTCACACTTGACATTGGAGGTGGGAGAAAATTAATTTTTCTAGGTGAAGAAATAAGTCAAAATTTTCTATCTTTGGATGGATATGCTTAGTGAAAGGAAATTTGTTTCCCTAACAGTTTAATAGGTCTCAAAGGATAAATTTTTGGTCATCTAGTTATTTGAGGTCAATGATTTTCCTTCCAAAGGAAAATTTCTCACCTTGAAGTGCTTCCATTCTTCCATATCCAACAATTGACCATTTAGGCTCTAAAACTCAATGATTTTCCCCTCTTAGAATAATTTTTCACTTCACAATGCTAGTTACCCTTCTTCCTCAGTGATTTGATTATTATAAATAAAACATAATAATTTACATGATTTATTGGGCTCCTTTTTGTGTGTAACATCCATTTATTACTAGAAGATAAAATGTTGGGTGTTTTAAAAGCCAAGCATTTCCCTTAGCTACTCATTTCTCTCTCAAGTGCAATGATCTAGACTTCCATTGTTGGCTAATATCTTCTTCCTTCAATGCATTTTCCCCATCTTTCGTGAGTTAAGTAGTGCTAGAGTCCATGAAGGAAAGTATATCTCTTGTAGAAATTGATTTTCAAACTTGTGAATTGTCATAGAAACACTTAGAAAGTTCAATTGCATCTTCCAATTCATTGTGTAGAAAAATGTGTAGGAAACCTTTTGTGCAATGTGTTTTCAACCATATTGAAGTCAAAACTCAAGGCTTATTGATGCAGAAAGCTACCCATTGCTTGAAAAAATTTGACTTCCCATTACTTTGAGTGCATGAGTGTTGACAAACAATGGAGAAATCAGGTTGGAGATGAGTGTAATACATTTTGAATCCATTGACAAGAAGGAAAATTATAGGGGTAAAATTTCACCCATGGGATAAATTAGATGGTTTGAAATTTTGAGGGGGTGATTTATTTCTATAGTGGTTGTTTATATGGTGATGAAATATATACACATCAATGGCATGTACAAGCCTGAAATGGTAGTTGAAAAATAGATCAATATGTTGGCATGTTTTACAGGAAAGCATGTGCTTGTCATTGATGGAAAGAAAAGAAGGTGGAGCAGAAGGAGAGAAAGATCAGAAGGAAGTGCGACAGTGGCCATTGTAACACTGATCCAAAGGATCAACCAAATACTCGAAAATCATTGGATCATTCTAAGTGGAAGGACATGATAAGATAGAAGAGCAGCACCGAAGATATATTGAGCCATCGATCTAAGAACATGATCGACGAATAACATTTAAGTTGGGTCTAAATTTGCGAGGAGGTTACTGTTCAGGGAATCTCACTTTGAAAAATTGGCAACTTAAAAGTTGAATTATCCGAAGCCCGAAATATGAAATGAATAAGGACCATCGGATCTGGAGAAAATTTTATGATCGTTGGATCACTTTAAGTGGAAGGATAGGATAAGCAAGGGATGAGATCTGAGATCTCGATGACCCTAATTTCCGTCAGCCATCGGATCACCTTAAGTGGAAGGATAGGATAAGAAAGGGTAGAGATCTGAGATCTCGACCACCCAAATTTCCGTCAGCCATCAGATTGAATTAAATGGAAGGATAGGATAATAAAATATGGAGAACCATTGGATTTAATCCAAGGAAAAGTTGCATCGCAAATAGATCAAGCTGTTGATCTAAGATCTTGATCAAAAGAAAATCATTCCTTTCGGGTCTAAAGTTATGAGGAGGTTATGCTCTGGAGAAATCACTTCAAGAATTTCCAGTTGATATTTGAGATACCCAAAGCTCAGAGACCTGAAGAGATGAAATACATTCTCGACCACTAGATCATCCGAAGAAAATCTCAGTCATTAGATCATCCAAAGAATATATCAAGCATCAGATTCTCCGAAGTGAATCTGGGTCGTCTGATCTAGAGTGTCAGTTTGAATTTTGAAATTCATGAAGTCCAGAGACCTGGAGAACTGAAATGCATTCTCGATCGCTAGATCATCCGAAGTAAATCTGAGTCATCATATCATATGTAGAATATCTGAAGCGTCATATCGTCTGAAGTGAATCTAGGCCATCTGATCTAGAGCGTCAGTTTGATATTTGATATTTCAGAAGTCCGGAGACCCAAAGGAGATCTCGACCATTGATCGAGAAAAGGGGTCGCAGAACCATTGATCTAGTTGAAAGGTCAAATTCCCAAAGTGGAGGCAAATCCATCGATTGAGAAGGACAGGTTTCCACAGATCATCAACTCCAGAAGATTGGGGTATGGAATAAAGAAGAGTTTGATATTTGAAACTCCCGAAGCCCAGATCACGAAATAAATCAGAGCTATTGATTTAGGGAGGTTATATATGATCTGTAGATCATGAAAGGATATATTTGAACCATCAAGATCATGATATCGACTATCGCATCGCATTGTGGGGCCAGAACATGCCTGGGTCTTAATTTTTCTTGAGCGGGCTGCAATCGAAACCACAATTTTGGAGAAAGGACGCGTGGAGGCTCGTAGTGAATTGCAGGGTGAAAGAGGGTTTCCCTCATACCACCTTTGGCCATGCCCAAAATCGCATGGCCACATGAGATCATCACCCAAGTTCATATCGAGAAATGGAGCTAGAGATCACTAGACCGAAATCGGGAAGTGCCTTTTGAATAGGCGTTTGGTCATCGTCAATGGTCACATGAAGGAACGGGCTTAGAATACAAAAACGACAAAATGATTTACTGTAACTGCTAGAGAATACGAAGAGTTGTGACTGCCAAAGAATCCAAAGAATCTTAGGACAACACCCAATGATGATGAACAGATACAACATAAGCATAAAAAAAGACGAAGAGTTTGAATGATGATCAGGCTGAGGAATTGACGTGTGAAAGACATGTAGAACATATAGTGTGCTCTTTCATGTGTGATTCATGTGTGTAGGAAGTTATGTATTTCATGATCTGAAGTGAAGATCAAAGACGTAGTGAAAATAATGAAGAGGCAGCACAAAGAATAAAATGCAAAAGAGAAGCGGAATAGAGAGAGGTTGCAGGGAATAAGAAAAAGAGAAGAGCATAGAAGCATAGAGATGCAAAAGAAGAACTGAGCATAAAAGCTGAAGAAGGCAAAGGAGACATGGAGTTGCAAATGATCATATCAGAGACAGAGAAAGTAAGTAAAGTTTTATATCTTAGGGTGGTAGGGTGGTGCTAGGGAGGACTGTTGTCCTCAGAGTTTCAAGTGGGTTCTTGAACACAGGAATTTGTAGCTTCCATCTGGTTGCAACCAGAAAAACCAGGGTGGTAGGGTGGTGCAAGGGAGAACCATGGTTCTCTGTTATACAGGTTGGTGCCTGTGTGACTAGAAGTTGGTGCTTCCATCTAGTTGGTGTTGGAACACTCAGGGAGTTGGTGCTTCCTTCTAGTGGGTGCTAGAGAAACTAGAGAGTTGGTGCTCTCAACAAGTTGCAGCTTGTAAAGAAGAGTTTGTAGTCTCATTTTGAGTTGGTTCTCAAAGATTGATTATGTACAGAACATAAAAGACTGCCTATCATTCAAAGAAGAAGAAGTTTTCTCCCTTTATGGGTTTCCTCATGAATATTTGTCTCTGTGTATATCATATGTATGATTGATGTTTACTATTTCTACTGTTCATGAATTACATAATCTTGATGATCACTTGGAGAAGATTAATAATAGTTTAGTAGGCATAAAATTGTTTAATCACAGTAACAAATGATTCACCCCCCCCGTCTTAGTTGTCTTAGTATTTCCAACACAATATATAGGGAAAAAGAAAGTGTCAAAATATAAATCATCATTTCATGGACATCTTAAACTTAGAATATGTTGGCACACTTATTTATGGCTTCCATTTGACAAAGAGAGACACTTTTCTCTCTTGGACTACACAGATTATCAAGAGGTTGTCGACATAAGAAATAGATGAAAGAAAGGAGTCTGGTTAACGTTATCATAGATCTACAAAACTGCAAAACTTTTTGCATCCAAAATGTTGAGCATAGATGAAGACTCAAAGGGTTCACTCATTGATAATAGATATGAACATGTGTCATCTAAATCTTTACCCACTCATTCGTTTGAAGATAATGCATATATCAATGGTGATTCATAATCCATGGATGAGTTTATATATATATATATATATATATATATATATATATATATATATA
>ML783323.1:265838-321777 GCA_009831015.1 Picea engelmannii | reverse complement strand
CATGACTTTGTGCATAGGTGTCCCTACTTTATTGTCACAAGTGACATTGAAAGACAAATCAAGAGCATGAAAATTCACCATGTGACATGAGATATATACATATATGGAAGGTTGTATTATTTAGAGTTATCATGAATACATACTCTAAATAATACAACCTTCCATATATATATATATATATATAATCCACACACCCTTATTTTCTTTTATCAAAACCTTTCGTTTTTAACCATTTCCACTAGTATAATGGCATAATATGTATATTAAAGGTAAGAAGTTGTTCTTGATTGAAAATTATTGATTTAAGTTTTTAAACAAAGTCAAAATCCATTTTACTCATTAAATTACCAACATTACATATATTTCAGGTCTTCAACTTATCATGAGTCCAAGGCTAGTATGAAGATGCTCCAAAAAAGTCAAAGAGAACACCTGGAAGTTGTTAGTAGATATCCTATGGTGGTGACATGTCTACTCTTGATATATTCTAGTAGCTCACCACCTCAAAATAAAGCATTCTCTCAACAACAACAAAATTCAAAAGAATCTGTTGGAAATCAAGGAAGGACCTACAATTTTTTTCAGAAATCCTAGGGCTCAGAGCTGAAGGGATTTGGAATGATTTCCCAATCAATAAAATCAAGGGAACAAATTTAGAAATAATAAGTCTCCTATCTTCTAGGCTTAGCATGAAATATTGTTATAAACTCTTTTCCAAAAGAGGAACCAAATATTATCCTAGAGATATTTGATATAATGATGTAATATTCTATAAAGACAACATCGAGGGAATGTAATCAGTTAGTGAAAATTTTGAAATTACTCTTGAAGAGTATTCCTATAAAATTTCATAATCATTGAATACAAGACATAATTTCATGATCCATTTATGGTGTTAAGGTGTCTTTAGAATTATGATTTTTATTAAGCAACATATCCTAGGAGGACCCCCTAATATGTGTTGTATTTTTGTTCAAGTATTTCAGTAAGATTAACTCATGTTTGCAAATTCCTCTTGTTTTTTTGATTCCTGTAATTGAAAACCAAATTCTATAATTTCTTGCTTACATAGAGAATTCACGTAACATTCCATAATTGTAGGAAATTATGTACACACGGGAAATTCCAGTAGAATTGCAGGAAATCCATTGAACACAATAATTCTTGTAATTGTCCAAAAATGCAAGAAATGTTGTAACTTCTATAAATACACATAATTTCTACATTTGACAGTTAGATAGGTAAATTTCATTTGAGAAGTGTGATAGTTTAATTTATCATTTCTTGCAAAGATTTTCTTTCTTGTATTTTTTCATTAAAGTTTAGAATCAAACAATGACTCATAACTTAGGGTGACTCACTCGAATCTACACTATTTGACTGAAACAAAGTAGGAGTACATATGTAAAATGACTGTTTGCATCTAAACTCCCAGTTCAACCAATTGAAGGTCAATTAAGTCCCTTTAGTCATGAGAACTACTCCCAGTCCCTCAGTCAGATTCTAAACTTTCTTGCATCAAGTTTGCAATAGATATACTTTTCATAGTAATATCAAGTGACTACCAAGCTAGTTCTGCAGACATAGTGCCGACACCTCATAAGTTTACTTACCTTGGCTTGACATAAAATTCTTCAAAATTTATTTAATTAAACTACAACTAAAATATATGACATTTTGGCCCCATTATCGGGGACGTGTCAAGGAATTGGATTTGAAAGTCACAATTTTTCTGTCGTTTTTTTTGTAAGTTTCTTGATTTTTCTTTTTGCAAATTTCGTATTTTTCTTCTTTCAAGTTTTATAATTTTCTTAATTCCTTACACTTTTTTTTTCATTCACGCATTTATGACTAGGAAGAGTGAAAATGGTAAGACACAAACACACCCTCACTACAAAGTTTTCTATAGTGTAACATCTTGTCACATTCACTTTAGTGAGTCTTCACGAGACTTAGTCTTGCATGATTTGAATAAATAGATCAAGTAGAATTAGAGACAATAAGGGTAGATTTATTAAATCAGTAAAATAAGTTGTTCCATCTGTTTCAGAATTATTTTTTTGCAGAAAAATCAACCCCCCCCCACAAAACCACTTACTAAATCATCTTCAAAACCGTCTACTAATCCATCTAATAAAATACATATTCCATCATCCTCACAACCATATACTAAGTAATCTATCAAAACATCCACAAAACACCGCATTACTAACTTGTTTACATGTACTAAGAAGGATACAAGGAAACAAATTGTTACAGAAAGATCAAAGTAGACAGAAACATAATATATTGTCGAACAAATTGAATATCCAAAGGAAAAACCAGAAGGTTGGAGTAAGAAATTTTGGATATTTTGGGACAATAAGATGGTTGATGAAGAATCTCATATTGGAGGAGGAAGAATACTAGGAAGTGGGGGAGAAAGAGAGAGAATACCAAGAGTACCAACTACAAGAAGAGAAGGAGAAGGAATACCACAAGGTGGTGGAGAAATAATTCTAGGAGGAGTAGGAGGAGAAAGAGAAAGATATTTGAATGATGAAAGGAACATAACAGGTGAAGAGGAAAAAAAATTTACCTTCAATTTTCCTTTCTTAGATATACCTACAAAATTCATAAATGAGTTAAAGATGAAAAACATTCCACCTTCGGTTCTTCCTAATTTCTATGGTATGCACTCTGAAGACCTAGATGCATTCTTCTTTGAATTTTATATTTTATGTCATACATATGGGTATATTTATTATGTGTACAAGTTTCGATTATTTCCTACCACTTTGAAAGGCATTGCCTTAAAATGATTTATGGGACTAGGTGAAAGTACAATAGCACATTGGGACACCATGAGGAAAAAAATTCTTAAGAAATATGAAGCTTATTGCAGGCCACGAGATTCAAAAGAAGACACTTTCAGGATGGGTCAACAAGAGGATGAGAACTTAGAGGATTACCTGGAGAGATTTTTGTACAATTTGCAAAAATCGAAACATAGTTCTTTAAATTTTGATCTTATCCATACTATATTTTGAAAGGAATTCATGAAGAATATATTATTATTCTTACTCTCATGGGTTCTGGTGATATTTCATCCTTACCATTTGAAAAAATTGTTGAACCATGCAGGAAGTGTTCCAAAGGTAAAGACAAGGCTAGAAAAGAACAAAGAGGCATTCTAACAAAAGTTACTAAATCAACAAAAAGGAGTATTAGTAGGGATGAAATTGGTAACTTGTTAGAAAAATTTAAGACTAAAATTCTTCACACATTAAGACTGAAAGTCTTCACACATTAAGTTATAAATTATTACCCTATAGCCATACAACCACCATTTCCATCTCAACCTCAACTCACTCAGCCACAGCCATTACTACTTTTGTCAAATCAACAACCCCCTAGACCCACACAAATTCATGCACAACTAGTGGAAAACAACAATAATCAAAAGGATAAATTTGTTTACAACACATATGTAAACATGTTTTATACTTATATTATTTCCCCTATGCATTTACATAAAATGTCAATTCAATCAGAGGAATTTCCTACACAATTGCTGGAAATTTATGCACAGTTATAGGATTTTTTTGTCCCATTAGATGAAATTAATGTTCATTCTCGGAGGGTTGTAAGAAAAAAACCATCCATTATAATTGAGGAATAAAAGGAGTAAAATCATGTTCAACTTGTTAAAAATAAAAAAATAAAAATTATAAAAGAAATCATTTCCCTACAGGAACAACCTTCTTCCTCTAGGACAACAGCTTTCCCTGAAAGGTTAGTCGTGAAAAAATATGAAAAATCAGAAAAATCCCTTGAGTTTGACCTTTTAGATGAATTGAAAAATATAAGAATAAAAATTCCTTTACTATAATCCATAAATGACATACCCATTTACACCAAAACAATAAAGGAATTATACAATAAAAAGATTGGAAGAAAAAAGTCAACTTCACAAAAAATAAAAGATTTGGGAAATTAGCTATTCTAATGATTGTTAAATCATTGAAAATAAGTATGTTGATCCTGGAATATCGATAGTAACAATTTATGTCAACAACATTTCTATTCCCAACACTCTCATTGATTTAGGACCAATAATAAATGTCATGATGATGGAGACTATGCAAAAAATACACATTAGCAATCTCAAACTCATCCCTACGATTCTAGAACTTGTAGATAGATAAAAGAAATTTAAACCCAAGGAGGTAATTGACAATATCATTGACTCCCTTGACTCATGGAACTACCTGGTAGAATTTATGATCGTCCAACCCAAATCTAATTTGGGTGGACATCCTTTAATTGTTGGGAGACTGTGGTTAGCAACAATTGATGCATTCATCAACTATAGATCCAGAAATATGATAATAACAAATGGTGTTGAAATAAATAATATTTCATTATATATCCCTGCTAAATCAATAATTGAATTAGAGAATGTAAAATGGTTAAGTGAAATTGATACTAATGATGAAATAATTCAGTCAGTTTTAACCATTGCAAAAGCTTTAAATCTTAAGGAAAATATAGATGGAAATCAGTTCAGTCATTTTCTTCTTCATTCTAATCTTCCTCTATACTTTAGGGGGTAGGAAATAAATTGTGAACCATCTACATCATACAGTTCTGAACAATCTACATCATCAATTTCACAAGCTTCATCATCAAAATATGAACATTTTTTAGTTGATTATCTTGTTGGGAAGAGTTTTTAGGAGACATGTACAACAAATAGCTTAACATATTTATTTCAAACCGTGTTTCCTGTAAATTATGTATCAAATTGTTGTATTAAAGTTATTGAAATTTCTCCTGGAAAAAGATTAAACATCAATTCTTATCTTGATGATTTACAGTAGAAACAATTAATTTCAGTTTTGCAAAAATTTCCTAAATCATTTTCTTGGGATTATACTCACATGCAAGGTATCCATATCGATACTTGTACCCATCACATATACATATAGGAAAATATTAAACATATTTGACAACCACAAAGATGAATGAACCCATATTTAAAATACATTGTAAAAGGGGAGCTTAAAAAATTACTAGACATAGATTTTATCTATCCTATATCAGATAGTCAACGGGTTTCACCCTCGGTAATAGTTCCCAAGAAGAATGGAAAATGGCAGGTATGTGTATATTACAGATAAATCAATAAATCCACATTGAAATACCACTTCCCTCTACCTTTTATAAACCAAGTCCTAGACACATTGGCTGGAAAGAAATATTTTTGTTTCCTCGATGGTTCTGGTGGCTAGAACCAAATAAGAATAACAATTGAAGACCAAGAAAAAATGGTATTTACTTGTCGTCTAGGAACTTATGCCTACAAGGTATTACCCTTTGGATTTTGTAATGCACCTGCCACATTCTAAAAGGAAGTCTTGGCTATTTATTTTTTATTTAATCGTCGACTGTGTAAAGGTTCACATGGACGATTTTTTAGTTTATGGGGATACTTTTGGAGAACTTGCAAAAAATTTTAAATAGATGTCGAGAAAAAAACCTTTCCTTAAGTAATGAAAAACATTTTATGATGTATACTGAAGTTATTGTTCTTGGTCATCATGTTTAAATTATAGGTATTAATGTTGATCTAACAAAGATTGTAGTAATTGTCAACTTACCAACTCCATCCACTCAAAAGGATGTGAGGAGATTCTTAGGACATGCAGGGTATTATAGATGGTTTATAAGAGATTTTACAAAAAAATCCTCACCTTTATTTAAACTTCTTGCAAATGAAGTTGAATTTTATTGAAATACTAACTGCCAGAATGATTTTGATACACTTAAAGAAAAACTTTCCATGACTCCACTGTTTAGAGGACCATATTGGAATTTACCTTTCCACATATCTACGGACACATTGGATTCATATATAGGAGTCGTTTTGGATCAGAAGGAAAATCAACAAACTTATGCTATTTACTTTGTCAGTAAAAACCTCACTTCTATTGAAATCAACCACATTGTTATGAAGAAGGAATTTTTGGCAGTTATTTATTCAATTAATAAATTTCGACATTATATTACAATATATGAAGTTTTTGTGCACACGGATCATTCTTCCATCAATTATTTAATGAATAAACCTATAAAAAATGGAAGAATAAAAATATGGCTTCTACTGTTACATGAATTTAACATAATTATTTTAGATAGGTCGAGAAGGGAAAATCTAATAGCAGATTTACTCTCTCGTATAAACAATCCTAGTGAGATAATTCATGTAGAAGAAAATTTTCCCGATGAACATATTTTTGCAATTTCTGTTAAAATGTCATGGTTTTCTAACATTCAAAACCACTTGTCTACAAGAAAACTTCCACTGCACTTTTCACCAAAGGAAAACTAGAAGGTCATCGGGAAAAATGCTAAATACTTTTGGATGGGAGGAGACCTTTTCTACACCAAAGAATATTTGATTATCCATAGATGTGTTAGAGAGGATGAAATGAAGGAAATTATAAAGGAATTCCATGATGATCCCTACGATGGAAACTTTTCAGATAAACGAACAACCTACAAAATACTTCTCCTAGGCTACTATTGGCCCACTCTCTTCAGAGATGCCAAAACATACATTAGGAGATGTGATAGTTGTCAGAGGATGGGTCACCCATTTGTATCTTACGAGATGTCACTCCAACCTCAAGTCCTTATAGAACCATTTGAGAAGTGGGTCTTAGACTTTGTAGGGCCCATCAATCCTACATCAAGGAAAAATAGGTATATTTTAGGTTGCACATTCTATGTTACCAAATGGGCAGAATCCAAAGCTTTAAATTATGTCACTGAATATTTAATAGTATATTTCTTGTTTGAAGATTTTTTGTTCATTTTGGGGTGCCTAGAGAGATTTTGATTGATTAGGTGGCACAATTCACCTCCAAGATAGTTTAGTAAATGGTGAATCAGTATAAGATAAATAATCATAAGTCCACTCCATATCATCCATAATCCAATGGACAAGTGGAATCTACAAATAGGGTTCTAGAAGCGATCATGAACAAGATAGTTCATCTCCATCAAATAGATTGGGTAGAAAAAATTTCAGAGGCCTTGTGGGCTTACAAAACTACATGGAAATATGTTACGGGTTTCAACCCATATGAATTGGTATATAGAAAGCAAGTAATTATTTCCATCAAGTTTCAGATAGACTTACAAAATTGCAGCAAAGTTGGGATTAGGTCTATCAGAGGCTCAACAGAAAAGGATTTTACAATTAAATGAGCTAGATGAGATATGCCAAGCTACCTTTGAAAGGAAAATTCGTGTACAAACACAGAGGGAAAAATAACATGATAGGTTTATAAAAAATAAGCAGTTTCAAGTTGGTGATTAGGCCTTACTTTTTGAATCCAAATAAAAAAAAATTAAGGGTAAGTTCTTCCCTCACTAGATCAGTCCATATGATGTTGATACAATTTTTGAAAATGGCTCTATGAAGATCAAAACAATTGATGGTTCAAGAATTTCATTTTTGGTTCATGGCCACAAACTGAAATTCTACCATAAACCAATGTTTGGAGATGAATTTGTTTCCAATTTACTTTAGCAATCTGAGATGGAATTTATGAGTGAGGAGGTTAACCCTCTTACTCCTCTTCCATCTTGAATTTATTTTTCCTAAAAATATATATATATAATAGTAATAATAATAATAATAAAGAAAAAAAAAAGTAAAGAGAAAAATCATGTTCAACTATGAAAACTAGTTTTCTGGTGCAATTGAACATGAACTCTGCTTGAAAACCAAGAAACTAGCAGGCAAAGTTCACAATAAACAAAGTATTTTGATTTTCTGTAATTACAAGAATCTCAGTTTTTGTACAGATTTCCTGTAAATTATTTAAATAATCAGTTGTTTCAATAATACAGATCAATTTTGTCGGTGATTGATGTCAGAAGTAAAAGTTCTCATGTACTAGCAACATCCAACTTTCATGAGTCTTCTTGTGTTCCTACAACTAAAGATTTATTTCCAACATTCAAAGGTTTATTTCCTATATATGAAGTTTCATTTCCTACAGACAAAGGTTTATTTATTATAGCCAAAGTTTCATTTCTTCCAGACAAAAGTTAATTTCCTGCACATAAAGGTACAATTATGGAAATGAAGACTTGGTCAGAGAAAAAAATTAAGCAGGAAGCATAATCTTCAAAATAGAAAGATTTATGAGTTTCATTCTTTTATAAGGAAATAATCTTCATGGGAAAGACTCTATGTTCAATAACAAAAGGTTTGGTAAAATAAGGTAAATGGTCTTCAAAGTTAGGCAATTTTTAAGAAAGGAAACTTACTATGGAAATTTAATGACAAAAATCAGCAAGCTAATATTTTGTCATACACTTAGCAACCTAGAGATAACCGCCTTTCATGAACTCTGAAATGTCTAAAACCCACATTAAAAAATTACCATAAGTATAAATACAGATTTCTAAGTAATTATGCAGTGGAATAAACATAATGAACAACATTCAATCGACCATGAATAACTCAAACATTTAGGCAAATTCCAGGGAAAACCCCAATTTAGCGAAACCCAATGAGAGAGAGAGATTCTATTATCTTTAGGAAAGATTTATCATCAGCCACAATACATTTTACAGCCAAGAAAGACAACTTACAACAAAATATTGTCCCACCACAAAACTTCCTTGAAACCCATGCCATAGTCTGTACTACTATACGAATTTTCTGAAAACAACGCCTCATAAGTTTTTCCCACAACAAGCTGCTATACCTTCTTCATGTATGACCGACCTCCTTTAGAAAACTTTGCTAAAACTATGTTGAAAAATGTTCCTTCTCTTGCCTTGATTTCTGTACCAAATTTTGTTGTTGTATGATCTGTATGGATCCGTACAGTATGTCCTGTACCAAAAAATAACACAGCAACACCCAAAACAAAAAATGCCTCCTTTGGATTTGTGCAATATCTCTCTTGGGAAATGTGCCAACTTGCTGCTCACTTTCCTCTACAAGCTCTCCTCAGAAATCTCTCTCACTCCTTCTCTCAATGTGTCTTGCACACTAACCAATGCATTCTTTTATAAAATATGAAAATGACCTTTTCCCTCCCAAGTGTCTTTTCATCTTCCCCAACCCTAAGCCCAAAGGCCAAGATCTAATATTGCCTTTACAAGATCAAGGGCCATGATTCATTCCCTCCAAAATAAATCACTTAAAATATTAAAGTAAATTTCACTTTATTACATAAGTGCACTTAATGAAATAAAGTCACTTTAATATTAGAAGGTACACTTCATTAAAAAGTCACTTTAATAAAATAACCACTTTACAACTTTATAAAAACCCATTACAAAGTTAAGTGTTTTGTCAGTGTCAACATAAGGTTACATCAACATACAAGAAAAAACATGTGGATTACCTCCCGAGCTATGGAAAAGTGCCATTTATTTGTTGTATTCAATTGTTGATTATTCATTTAATGAATAACTTCTTCCATTGACGCTACCATCATTCACCATGCCGTGATCCTGAATAATAATCCAACATTGCATAGTTACCATACTAATTTTTATGATTATTCACATTCAACTATGTCTATAATTATCATACTTCTCTTGTAATGTCCCTAGCCTCCCAGGATGGGATATGCCACACACAATTCTCCAAAAGAATGCTCTAATACCAATCTATAATTTCCCCAACCACACAGTTTAAGCCATGTTACCTAACTTGTAATGTTTCCCATTACCCACAACTCAAATTCTATAACTTTGACAAAACATATTCTAACATCATCCAGCGTACTACCGAACAATGCTACTCTGAAAACCATTGCACATATTCTATCCTAATCATAGGTCTATGAAGTATCACTTGAAGTAACGTGCTCAACACAAGCTTGAATCACTCCACACAACTTATAACAACAAAAGTAACTCAAACAACTGCGTACTAGAGTATTAATCACATAAAACTACTATGCGTGCAACAATCCTGGTGTGACACACCAAATACATTATCCTTGCATGCTAAGACTGCTTCCAAGTGGGTACAAGAAAATCCATCATCTAGTGCACACAGAGTGATCTCTGTGTGCATGACCATTCAACATTTCCCGAGAGCATCACACCAAAATAATAAAGTTAACTTACATGAAAAATATCAACAATTGTCATACTCATGCACAAATACATATACAATCTATAGGCACCATACTTACATGTGCAAGATGCAAAATACAACATAACAATACTTATATGCAATAACATGCAATAAGTAAACCATATCAAACATTGATAAATATGCACACCGAAAATGAGACAAGCACATAAGAAACTTATCATTTATGAAAATCACCAACTCCACACATAACTTAGACGTTCCTCCCAACCATAGACTCTGTTTCTTATAATATTTCAGCAACATGTCACCCCCGAGCTCAAACTTCACTCCACCATGGAAAAAGGGTTCCTAGTGATAAGATAAGGTCTGATACTCAACATAATTCCTCAATCCAAGGTGCATGCTGCTACAACTAGCCTACAATATCTCGTTCCCCATGCACCTATCACACCCAAGGAAGTGTTCCCCTTCTCTACTCAATAGTCCTTAATCTTCCCCACCTCCCTTTCAAGGTTACCAACAACAGGATGGACATGAAATCTATGAGACCCACATCTAATGCCCAACAGAGAAGGGAACAATTCTCAACAAATATCTCACCCATAGAGATTTATCATGGGCCTGACAACCTACATCTTTGATAGAAAGACTTGGATTACACTACAACACCCGCTTACAATATTCTCTGTGCAGATAAGGTAATAATCATATTTTCCATACCATCCATCCCCCTTCTTCTCACGAGAGCCTGAAACATCAATAATCCCCAAAATAAAATTCTCTCTAGAATGAATTCCTCCCCTCTGAATACACTAAGGCCAACAATATATATTGCATGCATTACTCTTGACAGTTATCACCTTTAGAAGTATCTTAACCCACTTGGTGACCTGTTCCCAACCCTCGGGAACTTATGATAAACATATCCATAACATTACACTTTTATGGAAATATTATAAAATATTCCCTAAGACTTAATTATTTCCCCCTTTTCCTTTTCTAGTGGAGTTAAACCCCGATCTCTTTTCTTCTGAGTTTTTTTGTGCACAATGATTTAATATTATATTAATACTTGTTTATGATTGCACTTGTATGGATAGGCGCACTATCCTAATTGTGTCCTGCCTCACCAACCTCATAATCACACATGCTCTCCAACCTCAATACATATACAGCCATATATATATAAAACTTGTATCAGTGCGCACTCCTAGGTGCTTCCTGCACACTTACCCAAGTGCATGCAACATTGTGCAATGTGCATACTTACCAAAGTGTGTGCAACACTATGAAATGCGTGCACCCTATCTTTGATATAAATCCTTCGCACACTACTCATGTGTGCACAACATGAAAACTTAGTTTCAAAAAATCACCAACCTATATGTACAATTACAAAAGGTTTGGATTAGGGACATTACATTCCCCTCCCCCTTATTTATGAGCTATCCTCAGTGCATCATAAACAAATGTACATAAAAAAATTCAAAAATATTCAAAAAGATGAGGATACGTTGCTCATATAACATCCTCATGATTCCAAGTTCCATCCTCAGGACTGTACCATTTCCATTGGACCTTTACCAATTCCATGGATCAATTTCGAAGTTGTTTTATTTTCTAATCCAATATGAAAATTGGTCGCACTCAAAAATCACCTTCTGGATCCACCTGAATCACATTTGAATCAATAATATGATTAGTATCAGGTTCATACTTTTTAAGCAATGGCACATGGAAAACATTATGAATACAAAATCATGCAGACAATGCAAGAATATATGTGATAGGACCAATCCTCTTTAGCATTTCAAATGTCTCACAATAGTGTGTTTCCAACTTAGAACACTTCCCCAACTTCAGGGAACTATGTATGGATTACACTTTCAAAAACACGTGATCACCTGCTTTAAAATCCCAATGTGTTCTTCCTTTATCTACGCATTGTTTCTTCCTATCCTTGGAAGCCTTTAAATTTTTCCTTATATTTACCATATTCTCTTACATTTCTCTAAGAAGATATGTCCCAACTATTGTGTGGTCTCTTGGGTTGTCCCAATTCACCAGCGTGTTTCACCTTCTCGTGTAAAGTGCCTCAAAAAGGATAATATTTAAATATGCTTGATACCCATTGTTGTAAGAAAACTCTACCAAATGCAATTAATCTTCCCATTTGGATGGTTTATCCATCACATACCTCTTGAGCATATCTTCAATCACCTAATTTACTCTTTCTATTTTTCCATCTGTCTCAAGGTGATATGTTTTGCTAAAGTTCATATTTTTCCCAAATCCTTTGAATAACCCTTTCCAAAAGTTTGAAGTGAACTTGGAATCTTTGTCAGACACAATTTTCTTAGGTACACCATGCAACTTAGAAACTTCTCGCATGTATATCTAATCAGTGTTGGTTTCCTTGTGCGTTGCGTTTACTGGAATAAAATGGGAAGCTTTAATAAGCTTGTCCACCACCACCATAATAGAATCATGTTGCTTAGTAGTCCTAGGAAACTTAGTAATGAAATACATGGTCACAAATTCCCACTTCCACTCAAGAATAGGAAAAGGATGTAGGAAACCAGCTGGATGTCTTTGCTCAACCTTAACCTTTTGACATTCAAGGCATCTAGCAATACAATTAGCAACCTCTATTTTCATACCTGGCCCATAATACTGCTTTTTAACTATGACAATTGTCTTTTGGTAGCCCAGATGTCTTGCATAAGGAACCTTTTTCATCTCTGATAGGTTGCATCCTCAGGACTGTACCAATTCCATTCGACCCTTACCAAATCTGTAGATTGATTTCAAAGTTGTTTGATTTTCCGATCCAATATGAAAATTGGTCGCACTCGAAAATTGCCTTCTGGCTCCACCTAAATCACATTTGAATCAATAATATGATTAGTATCAGGTTCATACTTTTTAAGCAATGGAACATGTAAAACATTATGAATACACAATCATGCAGACAATGCAAGCATATATGTGACAGGACCAATCAGCTCTAGCATTTCAAATGGCCCACAATAGTGTGTTTCCAACTTAGAACACTTCCCCAACTTCAGGGAACTACGTATGGATTTCAATTTCAAAAACACGTGATCACCTGCTTTAAAATGCCAATGGGTTATTCCTTTATCTATGCATCTTTTCTTCCTGTCCTTGGAAGCCTTTAAATTTTTCCTTATATTTACCATCTTCTCTTACATTTCTCTAAGCAGATATGTCCCAACTATTTTTTGGTCTGTTGGGTTGTCCCAATTCACTAGCGTGTTTCACCTTCTCCTATAAAGTTCCTCAAATAGGATAATATTTAAATATGCTTGATACCCATTATTGTAAGAAAACTTTACCAAATGCAATTAATCTTCCCATTTGTATGGTTTATACATCACATGCATCCTGAGCATATCTTCAATCACCTAATTTGCTCTTTCTATTTGTCCATCTATCTCAGGGTGATATGTTTTGTGGAAGTTCATATTTTTCCCAAATCCTTTGAATAACCCTTTCCAAAAGTTTGAAGTGAACTTGGAATCTTTTTCAAACACAATTTGTTTAGGTACACCATGCAACTTAGAAACTTCTCGCATGTATATATAATCAATGTTGGTTTCCTTGTGCGTTGACTTTAATGGAATAAAATGGGAAGCTTTAGTAATCTTGTCCACCACCACCATAATAGAATCATGTTTCTTAGTAGTCCTAGGAAACTTAGTAATGAAATACATGGTCACAACTTCCCACTTCCACTCAGGAATAGGAAAAGGATGTAGGAAACCAGCTGGATGTATTTTCTCAACCTTAACTTTTTGACATTCAAGGCATCTAGAAATACGATTAGCAACCTCTATTTTCATACCTAGCCCATAATAATTCTTTTTAACTACGAAAATTGTCTTTTGGTAGCCCAGATGTCTTGCATAAGGAACATTTTTCATCTCTGACAATAAAAAACTTTTCAACATTTGATCATTTGGCACATAGACTCTACGCCTATACATGAGGATCCCATCCTCTCTTAACTCATAACCTTCAAAATTTTGTGACATACCCTTTTGTAAAGTCTCATTTATGTCCATATAACATAGATCTGATTTGGAAACTCTAAAATTCGGTTGCACAAATCATATTTGTACATGTTAATGGTTGTATCATGCATCTCATGCACCCTCATACTGAGTGCATCAACCACCTTATTCTCCTTTCCCCTGATATATTTTATATCAAATTCATACTCACCGAGGAACTTTAACCACCTTCTTTGTATGGAATTTAAACTTGGTTTTCCAAAAAAATACTTCAAACCACAATGGTTTATTCTCAACTCAAATATTTTACCCATGAGATAGTTTCACCACATCTTCAAGGAATGCACTATGGATGCCAATTCCAAGTCACGAGTATCATAAAGCCTTTCATTCTCTTTTAACTTTCTTGATTCGTAGCACACCACATGTCCATTTTGAATTAGGACTCCACCGAGCACTTCCTTGCATGCATCAGTTCACACCACAAAGTCTTCATTTGGATCAATAATTATCAAAATTGGAGCACTTGTTAACAAAATTTTCAAGAGCAGAAAACTCCTTGCACAATCTGGAGTCCATTCAAATCGTGCACCTTTATTTTGCAAATATGTAATTGGATGTGCAATCTGTGAGAATCCTTCAATATAGATTTTGTGATAACATACTAGTCCCATTAAGGACCTTACCTTTATGATATTTCTTGGTGTCAGCCATTCCTCAATGGATTTTATCTTTTCCAGATCCACAACTATTCCTTGGAAATTATATGACCCAAATAATGAATTTGTTGCTAATAAAATGAGCACTTCCTTAGATTTTCATAAAGTTGATGCTCCCTCAATACCTATAAAACCATCCTTAAGTGTTTCACATGCTCCTCTTAATACTTTGAGTAAATAAGTATGTCGTCCAAAAATTGAATGAAAAACTTATTTAAATACTCTCTGAAAACTCCATTCATCAGACACATGAAGACAACTGGTGCATTTGACAACCCAAGTGGCACCATTGTGAACTCATAATGTCTGTACCTTATTCTAAAGGCAGTCTTGTTGATGTCCTCTTCCTTAATTATCACTTGGCGATGTACATATCTAAGATCAATCTTTGAAAATATATGTGTGCCTCTCAGTTGATCAAAGAGGTCATCTATCCTTAGAAATTGATACTTGCTATTTACTATTACTTTGTTCAACTGCCTGAAGTCAATACAAAGTCTTAGGGTACGATCGTTCTTTTCCATGAACAATACTGGGGCACCCCAAGGTGACACACTTGGGAATATACACCCCTTCTATAGAATCTCTTCAAGTTTCATCTACAACTCCTTCAACTATAGCATACTCATCCTATAAGGAGTCTTGGATATGAGTGTTGCTCCAAGAATCATATTTATAGAAAAATCAATATCTCTTTTCAAATAAATCCATGGTATCTCTTCAAAGACATCCTCAAACTCTTTCAATACTACACAGTCTTCCACACTTGGAATTTTATCCTTAGGTGCCTCTTCATTGTGCAGTACACATACTTGACATCATTTCATGTAGCTCTTCTTCAATTGCAAGTTTGAAAATTCTCTGATAGTCACAACTGTTGGAACTCCTTGAATTGTTCTTAAGTTTCCTTCTTTATCCAAGAAAATGAATTCCTTATTGCAACAATACATGACAACATGGTTCTCATCCAACCAGTCCATACCAATGAGGTAGTCATACAAGTCCAGAGGTATAATATTCAAATCACCCTTTGTGCGCAGTCCATTCATGTCCATTGGACATGCCTTAACCATCTCATTAATTTTCCTTTTTTATCCTGTAGCTAACTTCACCAACCAAGGTTTTCCAATCTTTCTTCTTAGCAATTGGAACCTTTCCACCATCTTATGATATAGATAACTATGACTTAAGCTCCCGAATCAATTAAAATAACAACAAGTTGGTTGTTAATCTTACCTTCCACTTCAATCATGTGCGACTAAAAATAATCCTTCTTGTTATCCAGGGATGCATAGATCCTTGGAAAATTTATACCCATGTCCTCAACTGTTGCATATTTTTGTACAATGTACACAGTCCTATATTTATCACCCATTTGAGGGGAATCTCTGTGCATATGATCTCTTCCAGAATTCCAACATTGAATAGATTTTTTCCTTGGCTTTTTCTCCACTGTATCCATCATTCTGGACTCTTTGGGAATTGGATATCCTTGCACAATATTCCTGAAAATTGAAGGCTTAGCCCCCTTCTTCCTCTAATCAACCTTTGTTTTCATCTTTTCTTTCCAAGACTTATGAAAAGTCGATCTTCCCCTTTGTTGATCATAAATACACTTAGCATGCCTTATTGTTTCCTCCAATGTCTTATGTTCATCATATTGTATCGTGTCACTGATAAATGTAGCCAACCCACTAAGTTACCTCTAAATCTTAACTTTCTCATCCTTGATGAATGCGACATATTTCAACAGGTCTAAGCATTTCCTTTCATACTCATCTATCGTCACACTCCCAAGGTTGAGTTAAAAGAAATCCATTTTCTTGTCATAGTACCTGTTGGTTAAGTATTTATTTTAGAAACACCTCTTGAACTCCCTCCAAGTAAACTTCTTTTCATCAATGTGTTGTACCTGCACATACTAATCCCACCACATTTTCACTTTTCCTTTTAGTTGATAGATAACAATCCTCCCTTCGACTTGCACAGAATAATTATGCAGCTAGAAGTACTTCCTCATACCCATTAGACAGGTATATGCATCTTCATCCATCTTGTGCTCCCCGTCAAAGGTAGGAGGCTTGATGTAATTCATTTCTCCCTGTATCATGTCTAGCCCAATCCTTCTCTTATGCTTTTTGACAGGAGATGGACTTGAGCTTCTACATGCTTTCCTGAAGGAATTATTTGGAAAGTGAGGTCGATGCCTACCATAACTCTTTCCTTCTCGTATTTTCTCATCATGGGACCTGCGAATTCTTGACCTACTTGTCTCTGTCTCCTTATCCATTTTATTTTCTATTATGTCCAAGATTTGCATCAATTTGACATTGAATTCATCTTGTTGTGCCTTAGCTTTCATAAGCCTTTCGTTATAATATTTATATCTTTGGAAATTGTTTTGTAGTCCCTTAATGGTTTCTGCCAAGTTTATGCACTCCTCCTTGGATTATGTACCATCAACACCCAAACCGACATACAAATCCACAAACTCATCATCGAGATTGTAAGTCCTTTGTGAATATTCCATGATTTTGACCTTTTGCATTGATTTTTTCCTTCTCTAATCATTGACATTTCTACAAAATGTGCAAGCAACAATATTTTTTATATGAATTCATGAGACAACTTCATGAAAACTATGCACCATCTTGTTAGAATCATTTCTTTTGAAACCCATGTGCACACTGGTATTCAACACACACCAATGTACGATGTCAATTCTTAAAATTCACACCACATATCAATAATTCACATGCACCACGAATTTGTTCCACGCAACCTTAAACCTTTAGTGCACACACTCATGCACCAATGTTTACTGTGCAGTTCGAGTTCCAAACCCCGCAATACCCAACATTTAACATGAAAATCTACACATTCTTATTTAATGTGCACCATGGCCATGCTGAAATTTTAAATTCAACCACTTACCAATCCGTATTTTTCCTTAAGAAGAACTTGGCCCATGCAAGCTTAGTGTTGAAACTAGAGCTCTGCAACTTCTTATTGACCTCTTTCCCACACAGGTACAATGTTGAACCAAATGACTTGATACCATATTGTAACATCCTAGATCTGCAGACTAAGCTATGCCACATGCACTTCTCCAAAATAATGCTTTGGTACCAATCTGTAATGTCCCCATCCACCCAGGCTGAGCCACATTACCCAACTTGTAACATTTTCTGTTACCCACAAGTCAACTTCTGTAGCTTTGAAAAAACATACTTTAACACCATCCAACTGACTACTGAACAATTCTACTCTGAAAACCACTGCATAGATTATATCCTAATGACATGTATGTGCAATATCACTTGAAGTAACATGCTCAATCGAAGATTGAATCACACCACATAAATTATAACAGCGGAGGTAACTCAATAAACTACACACTAGAGTATTGATCACACAAAACTACTATATTCACAACCATCATGGTGTCACACACAAAATCTATTCTCTTTTTGCATGCGTATTGCTTCCCAGTGTGCACAAGTAAATCTAGCCTCCGGTGCACACAAAGTATTCTATGTGTAATTTTTAAACCTGTGAAGTAAAGAAATGCATATATATTCTTAAGCAAAACAAAATTTAATCAATGGCTCATTCACATAGTACATAGAGATTTATACCGGAAACCCTCAATCGGGAAAACCTTTCTTATATTCATTATCAAATTTTGTCATTCACCATACAATATATACAATGTTTTTAGGTATTCCGTAGATACCAAAACCCTAATCCCTTAATCCGGTATTAATTTAGTAAACCACTAAAAATAGCAAAAACCGCCCAAAAATAAAAATTTTGGGGCGATGTCCAGAACACTGCACATAACCACGGGGGGCATACCCCCATCAGATGCAGTTGTCAAATATGACACGCCCACACACATAAATGAAAAGAAAAGAACACATACCCAACATTCTCCCATTTGTTGTGTTCTTTTCATCCATGGGTCCATAAGATTATATATAGTCAACAATCTAGGGCAACAATGCCCATTGTTACTCTACACCAGGAGAAAGTTTTTAATCTCACAGACTTCATCAATGAATCTAAAACATTCTTCAAAGTGTTAACCTTTTCCAATAACACCTTATTTTCCTCAACCATGTCTCTCACAAAGTGATATTGAACATTAATGTGCTTTGTCTTTGAATGATAAGCTGGGTTCTTTGCCAAGAAGATTGCACTCTGACTATCACAATCTAATATCATGACTTGTTGTACCAACCCAATACCTGAACACAATCTTTGTAACCATACTGCTTCCTTGCTTGCATGAGTGGCCTCCATGTATTCAACTTCTGTACCTGAGTCTGCCACTACAGCCTGTCTTTTGCTCATCCAACTGATTACTCCTCCAAATAGGTTAAACACATACCCACTTGTAGATATTTTGTGATCTAGATCTCCAGCCTGGTCTGCATTAACAAATCCATGTATGTCCACCACTTTGTCCAATCCTTGTCTTCCTTGGTAGCACAATCCATAATTGGTAGTGCCACACAAATACCTGAAGACCCTCTTTACTATTGTCCAATGCTCCTTCCCTGGTTTTGACATATACCTGCTCAAAAATCCCACTGCATGTACAATGTTTGGTCTAGTATAGACCATTTCATACATCAAACTACCAACTGAACTGGCATACAAAACATGGGACATGTCCTCTTCTTCTTCCTATGTCTTGCGACATTGATCTGCAAATAACTTTACACCTATAGGAATAGGAACCTTGACCAGTTTACTTCCATTCATATTAAACCTCTTCAATATCGTCTCAACATATTTTCTCTAATTCAACCAGAGTTTCCTGTTTTCACGATCTCTTTTAATTTCCATTCCCAGAATGAAGTTAGCAACACTGAGATCCTTCATGTCAAATTTGGAGGATAGCTTTGATTTGACCTCCTTTATAACATCCATGCTATTTCCTACAAACAACATGTCATCAACATACAACACTACAAAAATGAAGTGGTTACCAACCTTCTTGGAATATACACAGTGATCAACCCCGCTTCTTACAAATCCCAATCCAAGGATATATGTGTCAAACTTTTGGTACCACATCCTAGGTGATTTCTTCAGACCCTATAGTGACTTCTTTAGCTTACAGAACAACTCTTTATTTCCCTTCACTACAAATCCTTCTGGCTACTTCATGTAGATTTATTCTTCCAGATCCCCATGTAGGAATGTTGTCTTCACATCCATGTGTTCCACTTCAAGATCAAAAGCATCAACAATAGATAAAAGAAATCTAATAGAAGTTAAATTAGCAACAGGAGAAAAAATATCACCAAAGTCAATTCCCTCTACCCGGGAATAACCTTTTGCTACTAACCGAGCTTTATATTTCTCCACTTTACCTTGTGCATTAAAATTCTTCTTAAAAAACCATTTTTTACCAACATATTTTCTTCCAGCTGGAAACTCAACTATATCCCATGCCTCATTATTATCCAAGGAATCCATTTCTTCAACCATGGCCTTCTTCCAAAGTTTACTATCCTCTGAATTCACTGCTTCCCTGACAGTTCTGGGATCATCATCAGTAATAGATAAAGAAAAATTGGAATCGAAATCAGGTGGACTATACTTTTTTGGTTGCCTTTTATCTCTCACTAATCTCCTCAATACTGGGGTATGAGGTTCTTCTTCTTCTTCTTCTGCTTCCTCTTCTTCAGATGATTCAGATTTTGCATCATCCAACTCAAGCTCTGTTTTCTTAGGTTCATCTTGTGTTGGTAGGAATTCTTGTTCGGACACATCTTTTACCTCTCTGAAAACAACATCTCAACTGTAAACAGTCTTCTTGGTTTATGGGTTCCAAAGATTATAACCTTTCACACCATCTTTATAACCAATAAAGATACACTTTTCATCCTTTTTATCCACCTTACTCCTATTTTCCTTTGGAACATGTACATAAGCATCACAACCAAACACTCTAAGATGTTGAAGAGAGGGTTTCTTTGCAGACCATACCCCGTGTGGAGTTTTATCATCCAACCCTGATGAAGGTGATTGATTGACTAGGTAACATGCTGTATCCACTGCCTCTGCCCAGAATTCTTGTCCTAACCTGACACCGCTAAGCATGCTCCTTTCTTTTTCCATCAGTGTCTTGTTCATCCTTTCTGCAACTCCATTTTGCTGAGGAGTGTATGGAGTAGTCTTCTACCTTGATATACCACACTTCTTACATAATTCTTCGAATTCATTTCCGCAAAATTCTCCACCATTATCTGTTCTCAATACCTTTATTTTCTTCTCTGTCTGGTTTTCTACTAGAGCCTTAAACTATTTAGATTTATCAAATACCATATATTTCTTTCTAAGAAAATAAATCCAGGTGTTCCTTGAAAAATCATCTATGAATGAAACATAATACACATCTTTACCTAAGGATGGAACAGGAACAGGTCCAAACACATCACTGTGTATCAACTCTAAGATCCCCTTTGCTCTTTTAGCACCAGATGGGAATCTTAATCGATTCTATTTACCATATATGAAATGTTCATAGAAATCAAAATCTAGAGTGCAATTAGACATAGCTTCAACCATGCCTTTACCGTGTAGTGTTTGAAGGCCCTTTTCTCCAATATGCCCCAGTCTTTGATGCCATATCATGGTCTTCATTTTAGGGATGATATTGGTCTTGTCTTATTTATTTGTTTTCTCAAGGACAAAAAAATTGTTACACCCATTAGTATAAGTGCTTCCCAACAACTTGTACATAGTTCCACACTGAATTCCCCTCATGAACACCATTTCCCCTCGTAACATCTTGCAAGTGTTCTTTCCAAATACAATATCCACTCCTACATCATCCAACTTTCTTATAGATATTAGGCTCCTGGAAAGTTTTGGAATGTGAAGAACCCTGGGGAGTGTTCTAATCCTTCCATCTTTTAGTAGCAACTTAACCCTTCCACATCCCAAGATTTTTGTTGTCGATTCATCTCCTAGGAATACATCACCACCATCATATTTTTCATATTCATATAACCACTCCCTGTGAGGATTCATATGGTACGATGCACCTAACTCGATCAACCATACATCATGGTCTGTATGTGTACTTGTATATGATAGATAAACATCACCTCCTTCTTCAGTGGAGGTTTTCCCCTCTTTGGAAGAGGTACTATAAAATCCTTTTGGTTTTTCAACCTTCTTAGACTTGCAATCTTTCCTATAATTCCCTGTTTTACCACACTTTCATCATTTCCTCAAAGATTTTCTTGGATACTTAGATCTACCTTTAGATTTAGATCTCCCCCCTGAAGGCTTACCAGGATTCCTGTCTTGGGTATGACCTATTACAAATAAATCATCTGTGTTATGACCATCCATGCTTTTCCTCCTCATCTCTTCAGATAACAAGGATGAAACTACATCCTCATACTTCAGTGTAGATTGAGTGGTACTACCAATTGCTACAACCAGATTATCCCAAGAGTCTAGAAAAGAACATAACAAAGTAATACACTTATCTTCTTCTACAATCGTAATATTAACAGAGACAAGTTGACTTACCAAAGTATTAAAGGAATTTATATGTTCTGTCACAGAATCTCCATCTTCCATCCTAAGATGATACAACTTCTTTCGAAGAAACAACTTGTTTACTAGGGACTTTGATTGATACAAATTCCGCAAATTATCCCAAAGTTCCTTTGCTGTAGACTCTCCTAAGACATTCAACAACACCAAATCTGCTAGGCAGAGTTGAATAGTAATCCTTGCTCTTTTGTCCAACTTCTCCCAATCTTCCTTCAACATACCAGTAGATGGTGTACTAGTAGTTTGTGTACTAGCAATTTGTGTACCTGTAGCCTATTTTCTAGTAGAAGGTGTACTAGTAGGCTGTGTACCAGGATCCATAATGATCCATTGTTCTTTGTCTACAAGAAGGTCCCCCATCTTCCATAGCTCAAAGTTTTTACTGTTGAACTTCTCTATCTCGATTCTAGAAGAGCTTTCCATTCCTCTTTCTGCACTCAAATCACAAATGCAAGAGCTCCCACTAAACCCAGGTTTATCACAGACCCAAGATAAACTTGATTTATCAAGACCGAGCCAAACCCTCAACAACAAAGGCATCCCTCTAAATCCAAAAATGAGCTCTGATACGACATGCAAGTTTTAAACCTGTGAAGTAAATCAATACATATAGATTCTTAAGAAAAATAGAATTTAATCAATGGCTCATTCACATAGTACACAGAGATTTATACCGGAAACCCTCAACCGGAAAAACCTTTCTTATATTCATTATCGAATTTCACCATTCACAATACAATATATACAATGTTTTTAGGTATTTTGTAGATACCAATACCCTAATCCCTTAATCCAGGATTAATTTAGTAAACTGCTAAAAATAGCAAAAATGAGGGATCGTCAGACACAGTTGTCGAATCTGATGCACCCACACACACACATGAAAATAATATAACACATACCCAACACTATGCACTCACGAACATTCAATATTTCCTCAGAGGCTCATACCAAAATCATAAGGTTAGCTTATAGGAAAACTATCAACATTTTCCATACTCATGCACAACTACATATACAAGCTATAAGCACCATACTGACATGTTAAAGAAAAAAAATACAACATGACAACAATTTCTTATATGCGACAACATACAAGAATTAAACCATACCAAACATAAATAAATATGCACACCGAAAATGAGACAAGCACATAATACACTTATATTTTATGAAAATCACCAACTATGCACATAACTCAGACGTTCATCCCAACCATAAACTTTTTTTCTCATAGTCTTTCAGCAACAGTTCACCCTTGAGTTGGGACTTAACTCCAACAGGGAAAAAAGGCTCCTAGTGATAGGCTAAGGTATGATACTCAACATAATTTCTTAGTCTAAGATGTACATTGTTGCAACTAGCCTACAGTCTCTCGTTCCCCACACACCTGTCACTCCCAAGGAAGTTTTCCCCTTCTCTACTCAACAATCATTTTTCTTCCCCACCTCCCTTCTAGGTTTACCAACAATAGTGCAGACAGGAAATCTCTGATCCCTGCATCTAATTCACAACATACCAGGGAACATTTCTCAGCAAATATCTCACCTAGAGAGACTGCTCACGGGCCTGAAAACCCACTTCTTCGACATAAAGACTTGGATTATAGTACATAAACCCCTTACAATATTCTTTGTGAAGATAAGGTAATAATAAAATTTCCCATACTATATAACCCCCTTCTACTCACAAGAGCCTCCCCCCGAATACACCAAGGTCGAAAATATATAATGAATTCCTTAATCTTGATACTTGTCACCTTCAGAAGTAGCTTAAGCCACTTGGTGATCCATTCCCAACCCTTGAGAACTTAGGATAAACATATCCATAACATTACACTTTTCCAGAAATATTATAAAATATTTCGTAAGACTTAAGTATCACTCCCTTTTCCTTTTTGGGTGGAATCAACCCCCCATCTCTTTTCATCTGACTCTATTTACATGCAACGATGTAATATTATATTAATACTTTTGTATGATTAAAATTGCATGGATAGGTTCATTGGCCTAGCTACGTCCTAGCTCACCAACCTCATAATCACACAAGATCTTCAGACTCAATAAATATACAACCATATATATATATATATATATATATATATATATATATATATATATATATAACTTGACTTGGTGCGCACTCCCAGTTCATTCCCACACACTTACCGAAGTGCATGCAACATTGTCTAATGTACACACTTACCCAAGTGCATGCAACACTATGAAATGTGTGCACCCTATTTTCGATAACAATCCTCCATCCACTACTCATGTGTGTGAAACATCAGAACTTAGTGCTAATGGCTCACTAGCCTATATGTACAATTACAAAAGGTTTGGATTAGGGACATTACATCCCATAATTCTTTCCTATCATGGAAAACTTCATGGGTAAGTATTTCCTATATTCATGATAATTTATGATATAACTAATAGTCTATCATTAATTAGTAACTAAAATAGCCTTTTGAATTGAATCCAAAGCCTTTAAACGGTAAAACAATCTCCAATATTTTTGACCTCATTTTCTGTAGAGAATTTCAAATTATCACCCAGCATTCTCAACTGAACAAGGTAATAAAACTATGGTAGTTACAGGATTTTCACAGTATGAAACTCAGGGTACGACGTTGCTGGAAGGTTAACCAACCTACAAAATCATATTTCAAAGGGTAGGATTATTCCAACTGTGTGAAAATTTTCAAGGGTATAATACCCTGGGAACTAGGGCCTTTGCAGAAACCTTCAATGGGGAAGTGGCACGAATTGGGGATATTTCAGTTATGGTTTGTGAGGAATTGTTAGTTGAGATTATAGGGTTAGGAAGAAATGGAAAAAATGGTTTAAAATCCAACAATTGAAAGGGAGAATCTGTATTTTGTTCATGAACAATTCACACAAGAATCCAAATTGGTCAAAAGGAGTTCCATGATTTTGGCTCAATGATCCATGGAGGGAACTAACATTTTTCCTACAAAAATATATGACATGCAAAGGGAGGTCTAATATTGTCTTCATGTACCATATTCATCTCCTTTAGCATTTAAAAGACATAAATAAAAGGATCAATGTAGACTTTTCCCTTTTACAAATATGATAAAAATGGCAGATAGTGTGCAAAAGAATCCCTTGAATAAATATATTTTTCTTTATCACAATGCACTGGTTAAATTCATTATATTAAATTAATAAAGGAAGGTAAATCATACTTGGGAATAATTCCACAACAGGGATGGATTTCAAGAAGAGAGAAATGAGGAAGTAAATCCTGAGATTCCAGGAAACTATGAAGAATGTAAAACCATGGAAATTAATGAAACACCATAGATTCTAGAAATTCCTGCAAAAATTGTGAACCTTGAGCCAACTATTGTAGAAAATAAAAAAAAAGAACCACCCCAAAAAGAAGGTTCATAGGAATCAATAGAGGTCATGGGTTCAAAACCTGCAAATAAAATAAGAAATTCTAGCTCCAAAAAAATATTATCATCATCAAGTAGGGTTACAAGGGGAATGGACATATACAAACAAGAAATTCAAGAGAAAGCATCAAATATGACTAGAAATACTAGAATGAGAAGCTCAATAATTAAGGAAGTTGAAACTAGAACAAAGGATGAGAAGATACAACAAATTATTGACAAACATCAGACCCAAGAAACTATTGATGAACAAAAGGCTCATACTAATCAAGGTAATGGAGCTCATATTATTGAGGAACAAATTTTTTAAGGACAAAAAACTTTTGAGGAGCCTTTAGTTTTCACAGAAAATTAATCTACAATGATTCATGTTGTGTACATTTCCATTGATGCCTTGACTAAAAATTTGAAGAAGAAGAAGAAAAGAATCAATAAGTTAAAGATGAAAGTTCAGGAAATAGAGGTCTTGGATAGAGAATTTGAAAAGATAATGAAAAGCTCGAAGACTAGAGTACTAAAGTCAGAGAGAAGTACCAAAAACTTAAGCATAAGTATATATCTTTGAGGAAAATTGGAAAGAAATGGTACAATGAAAATTTGAAAACCATACAATAGAATAAAAGATTGCTAGTAAGGTTGAGGAAACATAAAAAAACCAAGTTCCTTCCATATCAAACTTGAACCTTCTCATTGTAACAAGAAGGAGAAATTGAAGAAGTAGGTCACACAATTTTGAAATTTTGATCAATAATTGACTTCAATTTTGTTGCATAGGGACATGCAATATGCTATGTATAGGGGAGATGTTGGGTTCCAGTTTGATTCTCTTTTTACCAATCCATCCACCCTTATTTTTTAACAGAACCTTTCCTTTTTTACCATTTCAACTAGTATAATGACATAATATGCATATTAAAGGTAAAAATTTGTTCTTCATTGAAAATTTCTTATTTTGGTTTTTAAACACAGTCAAAATCCATTTTACTCATCAAACTACCTGCCATATAGATATTTTAGGTCTTCAACATATGATGAGTCCAATTCTAGTATGAATATGCTCCGTTGAAACATAATTGAAGACAAATATTCTCAATTCACTAAAATGTCAGATGAGAAAGAACTTTTGGCGGCGAAAGGTCGGCGAGGGAAAAATATAAGAAATCACAAATAAAGAAAAAAAGAGAGAAGGGAAGAGGAGAAAGAAAATAATATAAAATNGAGAGAGAGAGGAAAGGGAAGGAGAAAATAAAGAAGTTTACAAAAAAAAACCTAGAACCAAAAACTTGTTTTGTCCATAATAGGAGTAGAAGAAGTCAGAATCAAGTGAAATTTAATGATTATGTTGGTAATAACGAGGGATACAATAGTGTGAGTGAGCCTTATTGGCTTATTCTTCTTTAAGTTTTTGAAAAACATAAATTAATGGCTTTTAAATATTTGGGTCATGCTGAGTAACCAAGGACCAGATAAAGGTGAATTTATTTTAGGGCATCCAAAAAGTAGGCGTGAAGATACCCAATTAGGATTTTGACAAAACGCAAAATGGTTTGGAGTGGGGATGTCGAAATAGGACAAAATCATTATTCCCAAGAACTTTTGGGGGATTTTTGAAAACTTCAAAAGATGAAAATGGACCATAGATCACCAATCCAGAAAAAAAAATTTAGTTTAAATTTTACCTACTTATCAGTCCGAACAAATTTGTATTAACGATTGTTTTGTCAGTTTTTCTCAATTTGGGAGATAGTCATTTTCTTCCAAAAATTATAAGTCTGGAGGAAGAGAGAAAGGACAAACTTTTGAAATATAGATTGATGAAAAATTTGTATGGAGGATCAAATCCTAAATCTGAGAGTTGATGTCTATTCAAATCATGAATACTATCAATGCCCAATATAAAAAAAAATCTTGGTTCTTGCCATATTTTCTTCTACAAGAGAGAGAATATATCCCTTGAGATTTTTGGTACCAGTGAAACAAGTGCAAAAAGGGGTGAAATTGCAGATGTTAAAGATCTATAAATTTTATCTCACAAATTAGTTTGAGAGATAAGTATAGCCATTATAAAGATAATTTAGAGGGTAATATATTTGAATGTTGTTGGGCAAGCAATTTTGGGGATGGAAAAGTGAGAAGAGACGAGGTACATGGAAAAGGCATCAGAAGGGAGAAGGTAGAAGAAGATAAAGAATATAAATAATATCAAGAAGATCAAGAAATAAGAGAGAGGAAAGAGGATAAGATGAGGGACAAGAAAGAACAACTAGTGAAAAATCTAGGAAAACCAAATGAGCATGAGTTGTATCTAGCTCATAATGAGTTGTCACTAGTTGAGCATGAGTTGTAGCCAACTCACAATGAGGTGTCAAAATTCTCTGATCATAATGTATAAATATGTAAAGGGTGTCACAAGTTCATGGGGTCCGAAGCAAGATAGATATAGATAGAGAGAAAGAGAGTTGTTGGGTGAATACCATTATAAAAAATATACATATGTGAGGAGAATTTTATGCTAAGAATCCATTGTAGCACAGAGTGAAAACAAGACACTCAAATATAATAAATAAGTCGATCTTTTGTGGACGTATCCCGAAGTGGGGTGAACCACGGTAACCCTATGTAGAAATGTGATTTTGGATTTTAATTTGTGTCTGTAATGTGAATGTATGTTTATCTTTAATGTTGATCATGATATAGTAGTGTGTAGTAACCATGACAACATGTTTAACCACTAAATAACATAACTATGGGTATGTGTGCATTTATAACTAAGTAATGATCTCATGGTAACAAGGGTCTAGTCTGCAACAAGATCCTGTAGATATGACAGAGTGGGTTTCCAATATTTCCCTCAACGTTGTAGAATCATGGTTCCTAGAGTTCCCATGAAGATACCACCGGTGAGAATTCACCTGCATGCAGGTGATGCCAAAAGGGTCAGTGTTTGTAGGTTTTTGTTGGACTAAGTAACTTGAACCTAGGGTATTGAACCTACCTTTTTGCATGCCAACAAATGGTTCCGTTGTTGGGACCCAGAATATGGAAGTGAGGGAATGTTTTGGAGACCAACGAGGAAGGAGATAACCAAATGGCCAAAACAAAAGGAACAAGAATTTACCTAGAAGGAGAATAAAAACCCTTGGCTAAAGAAAAAACAATGTTTGTAAAGGTATGTGTACATAGACTTGCATGAGATATTTTACGGAAAATTCCCAAACTTTTAGTAGAATGGTTGGAAAGATTTGTGGAAAAAACTGGTAGACATAAACTAGTTCTGCCAAAGAACTAGACTCCTGAACTAGTGGCACAAGTGAAATTAGTAAACAACAGGACTTCCCACCCAATTGAATTTTGTATGGATAGTATATTGGGAGGCTACATAACAAAATTCACCATAGACTGTACCCAGGATTATAATGTCACAGAAAGAGAATTCTTTAAGGGCCCTCGAGGAAGATACATAAATTCTTTAACTACCTAGATAGAAATGTGGCTATGTGATAAGGAAGTAATGACGATGGAGTTAGATAGCTAAGGAAATTTTCTCACATAAGGGGACTGGGGTTGCTGACCGAGAGATGATTTGAGGGTAGGAAAAATGGAAAAATGAAGGGAAGATTGAGAATGTAGGAGAAACAGGAAGGGATATCATAAGGAGAAGAAAAATTTGGAGTTTTGCACAGTGGGAGAAGGTATAAGAAGTTGAGAACTATGGTTGAAGAGAGAGAGAAAAGCGTAGTGAGTACCTGAAACATCACGCAGATATACATATCATAGAAGTACAATATATAGAGGGAGAATAAGAAGATATCTAGTTCATTCCAGTTATAGAAGAACCAATAAGTCCTTGCCGAGCCGAGTCCTGGGTTAAAACCACAACCTATTGTGTGTCACCTGAATCTGAGACAACATTCAGATACCTCTCCAGAGAACTTGTAATAAATAGAGGAGGTCAGAGAAACAATGACCATATTAATAATAGCAGTACAGTTAATTAGAATCAACCAGTATCACCAGGAAGAGGTCCTACACACATCAACATGGAAAGAGTAGATAACACACTAATATTACAAAATTTCAAAGGAATTGGATCGAAATACCCAAAACAACATATGTCCATATGTGAAATCATTTGGACTGCAAAGAATTTCCACGATGATGGTGCAAATATTTCACATTTGGCAACAACCTTTAGAGGATGTGCACTAGTCTGGTACATGAAGCTCCAAAGTACCACACCACTAGGCCAAACAAGGACATTAGCAGAGTTCACACAAGCATTACTAAAACAATTCAAGAAACCAAAGTATAAGTCACAGTACATTACCGAGATCAAGGAGATCAAGAAAGTATAGAATGATTCAGTATAGGAGCTCGATCAGAGATTCAAATATGTGACAGGTAGATTAACATTCCAAATACCCGATCAATAACATAGATAATGGTTTATTGCGAGCTTGCTACCCCACATCCGTAGTCCTTTAATACAACAAAAGGTTATGTCGTAGTCTGATGCATTGGAGATTGAAATGAATTTGGAAGCCTCTTCAGTCAGAGACAATAGTGGAATGACACATATACATAACTAATTAGCTACAATAACAATTCAGTTGGAAAAAATCATGAAGGGGAAAGAGAAACAAGAACAAGTATGGTGCATCAAGTGTAGGACTGAAGGTCACCATAAAGATGAATTTCCATCCTTTACATAGTACTTAGTAGTTGGGGCACCAAAACCACTACCAGTAGGATGATACTGCAAGATATGAAAAAAATGGGGATATAACCCCCATGAGTGCCAATTATTACATAAATATCAGAGTACCCCAAGAATCTTATTATGTAGCTTTTGCAAATCAGTGGGACATGAAGATAATGATTTTTGTGCATTCCATCCGATGAGGGAGTGCACATTAGATATGTATAGAATCCAGGAGAAGAATGTTGCGACATAATGGGGAGGACAATATAATAATCAAAGAGGATTTAATCAAGGAAACTGAGGAGGATTCGGTAGGGGTAGAGGTAGATCAAACTTACTGAGAAGAGGAAGAGGCCCCATAATATGCTATAACTGTAACCAACTAGGAAACCTAGAGTAGGATTTCCAAAACCCATGCACAACATGCACTTACTGTCAGGTGTTAGAACATGTGACAAAGGACTATACACAATTTCTCACAAAGTGGTAGGCTAGAGGTGATGAAAACTAGAATCTGAACATTCAAAAGATATCAGTCAAGATATGGGAAGAAGGACCCAAAATAACATTTGTTACATGTGGAGGAACCAAAACAGGGACAAATGCAACCAATGAAAAGAAACATGCTGAGCAATGGGTAAAGAAATCAAAAGTACCCATGCCAACATTTGATCCATGAGATGAAAAATAGACATATAAAAAGCTGAGGGAGGAACTATTACGACAAGAGTGGGAAGCGTCAACATATTCTGCACCACATATGGTAGATAGGCCTCTCACTGATGACAAGGCCATGAACAAATGATCGCTAGAGAAGGTAAGTGCCTTAGGAAAATTTTTGAAAAGTTTCTTATAGATGGTCGAAGATGAAAAGTCATTGCATACATTATGCTCTATGATCAATCACTGCACACAAGGAAAGGTAGTTCCTACTGAAAAGAAACTAATGAACCAACTATTGCGCAAGAAAATAACCAATGGAGAGTTCAGGTTTAGTCCGTTGATTGGAGAATATGACATAGACAATATGATCTTAGACTTGGGATCCAATGTGAACGTGTTACATAAGAATACATGGGAAATGATGGGGAAACCTAATTTAGTTGGGTCACCCATTCAATTGAGATTATCAAACCAATACAAAATAGTACCTATTGGAAGATTAATAGGAATACCTGTGAATATAGATGGAGTGTGCAGTGTCACAAATTTTGAAGTTATCAAGATTGTGGATGAAAACCAATAATACCTAGCATTAATGGGAATAGAATGGGCCTTCGATAGCCAAGCCCCTATAAATATGAAAAGGAGAGAGATGATATTTGAAGTAGGAGAACTGAAAGTTACTGCGCCATTAGACACAAAAGAAGGAAGGAGGTATATAGAACCAGCAAAGGGAGATGAAATTGAAAACCTGTATAACATAATTGTGAGGATCAATGACTATGTTAACCCTACCATAGACAGTGCATTGAGTTGGAGAAGCATCAGTTCATGTACATTAGAATCAGAAGCAAGTCTGGAAATTTGGCAGCAGAGAATGCATGAAGTCTCAACATGGTGATGTGCATGCATGACCAAATCAGTATGATGGATTCAAATAGAACTATGAAAACCACTTAAGTATGACGGGTTGATATATATAAAAACATTTGTATAGACATTAGAGGCACATGTACTTTTCATCTTCAACCCCAAGATGTGGACATTGTATTGAAATCGACCCTAGCCAGATGGTGGGAGATACACAAAGAAAACATAGAAGACTGGCAACAGTGTAGGAAACTAATACAAGTAAGATTCAATATTGATGAGAGAGACATGATGTTGAAGTATACCAGGGAAGGAAACCCAATAGATCATGTTGCGCAGTGTGAAAAATCATAGAACTCAGTACCAAGAAAAGAATGGACACACAGGTTCATACATACCTTTTACACCATCCCAAAGAACTAGTACTTAGAACTAGAAATATGCAGAGATACAATAGACTAGGATTACATAACTCAAATATTCAAAGTATCATTTACCTTTCAGAATGAGTTTCCCCTAATAAGTACAACGCTACAAGCGATTAAACAAAAAATCTTCACTGAAGAAGTATCAATGGAAGTAATACCTGTGTGCAACACACACAACACCTCTATGACGGTTCACATGTTATTGGATTGTTACAATCTTACACATGAGGATAAGGATGATGAATATCCATGCAATATCCAACTACCATAAATAGCGTGGGAACACATATTAAAGGGCCCAGAGCTAGAATCCACAACATATGTGTAGCCAGTCAAGACAAGAAAATTTAATATTGAGATAGAGGAAATCCCTAAGTTTGCATAGATAGGATATTACTGGTATTAGGAAACCATAGAAAATATAGAAGATCTATTGCACGAATACCAAGACCTATTCCCAATTACATTCTTATACATGAAAGTGATAGTGGGCGAGCTAGGGGAGATGAAAATCGCATTGAAACTAGGCACTAAATCAATGAAATAGAGACCCTACAGACTGAACCCAAGATACAAAAAAAAGGTAAAGGAGGAAATAGATTGCATGTTAAAAGTAGGATTCATTGAACCGATTGAAGAATTAGAATGGATAAGCCCCATGGTGGTGCAGGACAAGAAAACATGGGTATAAGAATCTACATTGACTTGAGGAAACTAAATGATGCATGCCTTAACGATCCATTCCCAACACCATTTACATATGAAGTACTAAAAAACGTAGGCGAACAAGAAGCCTATTCATTCACAGATGGTTTCTCAAGCTACCATCAGATAAGAATTGCACAAGAATATAGACATAAGACTACATTTACAATAGAATGGGGAAGTTTTCAATACACAATGATGTCGTTTGGGTTAAAGAACACACTTGTGGTATTTTCAATAGCAGTTTTCGCAGTGTTTAAGGAGTTTATTCATAATTTTCTTGAAGTCTACTTGGATGACTGGACTATATTTATCCCATTACAGGATCATGTTGAATTGTTAATATTGATGTTGGATAAGTGTAGAGAACATCAGATATCCTTAAACTTAAAGTAGTGTATTTTTTTCACACCATTCAAAATATTATTGGGACACATGGTATGCAAATAAGGATTAGTAGTTGATCCTACAAAGATTGCAATTATTATGGACTTACAACCACCCACATCAGTCAAATAGTTGCGTGAAAAATCGAGTCACACTGGGTATTATAGGAAATTTATCAAAGGATACACATAGATTACAACACCAATGGAAAAATTACTTTAAAAAGAAGCAAAGTTCCAGTGGAATGATGACTGTCAGAAAGGACTGGACACACCAAAACAAAAGTTAGTAATTGGGCCGATCTTAATTTTCCAAGACTATAAAAAGGAATTTCATTTACATGTGGATACATCATCAATAAAATTAAGCACGATATTTTCAGAACCAAGACATATATCATCCAATTGCGCTTGCAAGTAGGAAACTATCAACAACGCAAAAAAATATACCACAATAGAATGTTAGGGATTGGCCATGGTCTATGATCTACAGAAGTTCAGACACTACTTACTAGGCTCAAAATTTAAGATGTACACCGATAATTTTGTGCTGAGATATCTGGTCAACAAGCCTATGTTGGGGGAGAGAGGTTTTGCATATGGATCCTATTTTTCTAGGAATACGACTTTGAATTAGCAGTAAAACTAGGTAAACTGAATGTAGGGTAGGATTACTTGTCACGCATACTCTTGGGAGAAGAGGTAGGAAACTTGGATGATAGCTTGCCACATGCACAATTATCTTTGGTTAAGATGGTGGACAATTATTTTACAAACATTGTATAGTTCTTAAGTACAGGGATGTCCCCCTCAGACATGATGGTTTCACAAAAATAGTAGTTGATAGTGAAGGCTGCAGACTACCAATTGATTATAGGAAGCCTATATAAATTGGGCGCAGATAGAAGTTTGTGACGTTGTGCGATTGAACACAAAAGAGCAATTATATTGGAAGAAGCGCATGATGAGATAGCAGGAGGACATTATGCAGGTAAATATATTGCACATAAAATATTATGCATGGGACTATGGTGGACTACACTCAACAAGTATGCAAAGTCATATTCTTAGATATGTGATATTTGTCAAGGGGTCAGAAATCCCTCCAGAAGGGATGAGATTTCATTGAATCCACAAGTTACATTACAGGATTTTGATAAGCCAAATACTTCAATGGACCAATTAATCCACCAGCAAGATGATCTAGGCCTAGGTACATTATTACGGCGACAAAGTATCTAACCTGATGGGAAGAATTTGTACCAATTATGGATTGTAGGGCAAAAACTGCTACACACTTTTTGTTCGAGAACATAGTAACTCGATTTGGATGTCCAAGAACATTGATGAGTGATCAAGGGACACACTTCATCAATCATACCATAGAAAATTTGACCGAATAATTCCAAATTAACCATCATAAAAGTATGTCATACCACCCGCAGGCCAGTGGCACAATGGAAGCATTCAACAAAATCCTAGAGAATGCACTGACAAAAATTTGCAATGTAGCAAGAGATGAATGGGACTTAAGAGTCTCGATGGTAATATGGGAACACAGGACAACCAAAAATACATTGACATATAAAACACCTTTCGGGTTCGTATACGGGCAAGAGGCATTAATATTGATGGAGTTTATTCTACCGCACATGCGCATCGTAGCTATCATGGACCTTTCAGATTCAAGTGCAATACAGAAATGCCTATCAAAATTAGTACAAATTGAGGAGGATAGATTGATCATAGGATTTATTCAACATGTTAAAAAGGTATTGGAAAAATCATGCCATGATATACACATTAAGTTGAAAAAATTCCAGGTAGGCAACTTGGTATTACTATATGATAGAAAATTTATGCAACACCATTGGAAGTTATGTATGCACTAGTTAGGACCATATGTGATCAAGGAGGTGAAAAAATTAGGTGTTTCATAGTTGGAAACACTTAATGAAGAAGCATTGAAAGGAAGGGTGAACGACAGTCAGCTAAAAATCTATCAAGTGGGTCGACAATATGTGCAATAGGAAGAACCATGCAAGAAAAAAAGAGAGAGAACGCGTGCATAAAGAATCATAATGGGAACTGCGTAGAGAGGTGAAAATGCACCAACCAAGGAGACCCAAATCAAAAGAGATAAACTATACAGTAGTAACTTCACCGTCCCACACGAAAAGGTTGTTGAAATTATGACAAGGGAGAAAACAACAGATACAAGTGGATAAGGACAAGTCATAAAATAGTCGTTATAACAAAGCATAAATATTCCATAAAGCCAAGTCATAAAACGATCATAATGAGGGGAAGTACACAATAGAAATCCAATAACGAATTTGGAAATAAAGCACCATTAACGCAAACACCTATCACGCTATGGGTAAATGAGACAGGAGTGAAGGTGCGAAGACTAGTGCACAACTTGTAAAAGGGTATAAAAGCAGCCAGGGATGCCAAACATGGGATATTGTTACTTAGAATTACAGTAAAAATAGGGAGCACAGAGCTAGAAAAAGATTTAGATCTCTAGCTAGTGTCAAAGACTACTTAACTATAGAAATTTCGCTACCCAAAGCCACAGGAGATGCAACAGTGGTACCAAGGAAGAGTCACAATAGAACTCCAACAACTGAACCATAGATTGAGGAAACTTCTAGTGCATCCTCATTGGTGTTGATAATTTGGTAGCTACAGGAGGTATTAACCTCCAAGTGTAAGATTTGTACTTAGAATAGAATATTCTAGAAGTAAGAGAACCCTTAAACAGAGGTGTGAAAACCCTAGAAGAGAAGTTAACCCAAGGGGAATATTATTAAAGTATTTAAAGGCCCCAGAAAGAGAATTCGGCCCCATTCACTTGGATAGGATAATATAAATAGTGAGGCACCTAGCTCATTTGGACACACTCAAACAAACTTAGAAACAATGTGCAAGTTTAACGAGGTGCAACAACAATATCTAGGGATGAAGTCTAAGGAGCAGTAGTGGCAGCTAGGGAACAAGTCTTTATGATATCTTCTTCTTGTGCACTTCTTTTGGTAAAAGGTATGCTTTATTGATATTGTGTTGCTATTGCAGTACTTGTATTGTTGGTTAGGGTTTATTTGTTGGTTCTAGTGTGGACTTTCTGAAATCATTATATTTAAATATAGAGTGATGGAAGTATAAAATGAAGCTCATTCTAGAGGAAAAAGATCTAGAAGGTTTTATCTAAAGAAGAACTTGCAGAGCCAGAGGGAGATGAAGCTAAGGCAAAGCAAAAGAAGAATCTGGTTAAGGAAAATATGATCATTGCAAATTCTATCAAGGATAACTTGATCCCACATGTCTCATCATTAAAGACCCCGAAACAAATATTTGATGCCTTATGTCGATTGTATGAAGGAAATAATATCAACCAGAAGATGACCTTGGGGACACAACTCAAGAATGTGATGCATAACTCAAAAACCATTCAATCTTACTTCACAGAGGTGTCCAAAATCAAAGAACAAATTGAAGTTATTGGAGACATAGTTGAAGAAGAAGAGCTAGTAATGACTACATTGAATGTCCTCCCAAAATATTGGGAATCATTTATCAAGGAATATTTTATAGAAGAAAGCTAACAAAGTTCAATAGACTGTGGGAAGATTACACTCAGGAAGAAGCTAGATTGGAAGCAAGAGAAGAAAAGTTGGGAAATGATGGCCAAGATCTAGCAGTACATGCAAGAAAAAGAAAGATCAAGAAAGAGGATCATCCCCCAAGAAGTTTCAGAAGTCACAGAAGTCTCAAAAGAATCTAAAAGATTACTCAATCTATAAATGCTTATGTTGCCAAAAGATGGGACACATTTCAAGAAATTGACCTCTCATGAAAGAGAAGATAAAAAAAGGACAGAAAAAAAGACATCATGCTTATGCTATAGAAGATGATGAATGTACTCAGAAGAAAATAAAATATTATGATTCAAGTGAAGAACATGTATTGATATCATCTCTCACAGGAACAATCACTCATGGAAGTGACACATGGCTTGTCGATAGTGGTGCTTCTAAGAACATGACCAGTTACAAGGATTCTCTCTCAGATATGGTTCATAAGGATTCACCTAATAAGGTGAAACTCGGTGATGACTATCAATATCCCATTAAAGGAGTAGGAGAAACCTCCTACAAGTTGGATTCTAGAAAACCCTTGAAGATAGAGAATGTCTTGTATGTACCCGGTTTGAAGAAAAATATCCTCTCCATCTCAGTGTTGGAAGATAAATGATTCAGAGTTTCTTTTATTGATGGTGAAGTTCTCATGTGGCCAAGATGAAAGACTCTTGATGATTCTATTGTAATTTTTATCCAAGAAGGAGGTCTATACAAGTTAAAGGGACACTCAGATTCAACATTAGTACACAACACAATAAATCCAAGTGAAATATGGCATATAAGGTTCTCTCACTTAAACTACAAAGCATTACCAATCGTAAGGATGCAAGATGGTAACATGTTTTCTAGAGATTCAGGTGGATCATGTAGGAACATGGAAGGTGTAGCATCCCTAACCACCAACAGGCTGAGCTACGCCACTTCTTGGACATATCTCTTAGCATTGATACCATTTTGTAGAACCCCAACCCAACTAGGCCAGGCCATGCTACTGCAATTACCGCTATATGATGAGAAGCATGGTCTAAGGCTAGGAGGTTTGTGGAAGGTATGCATGCAGTTGGTGGTCATCTATTAAAATATAAGTACCAAATATGTTTTCTCTGTATGAAGTGTATTGTGTACATGTGTTATAATGTTACCAGAATTATCTGTGCTTATTGCATGTATGTATTATTGTCTCTTCCGCATGAAATGTGTATGAATAGAATGTTGTGTATGTTAGAATTACATCATATATATATATATATATATATATGATGTAATTCTAACATACACAACATTCTATTCATACACATTTCATGCGGAAGAGACAATAATACATACATGCAATAAGCACAGATAATTCTGGTAACATTATAACACATGTACACAATACACTTCATACAGAGAACACATATTTGGTACTTATATTTTAATAGATGACCACCAACTGCATGCATACCTTCCACAAACCTCCTAGCCTTAGACCATGCTTCTCATCATGCTCACCAGTGGATCACCCCCGAGCTCGGACTAAACTCCACCCAGGGAGAATGAATCCTAGGCCTAGGTTGAGGCTACAGGAAACTTGACTGTGCAACTGGAAGTATTCTCTCCAAGGAGCCTACTTATGCCCACTGCTCATAGACTCTCATTCCCCAAATTCCTGTCCCAACTTTGGAATATGCACCTTCACTATTCCATAGTCCATTGGCTTCTCTATTTCCCTTCCAAGGCTTCAACAACAAGTCAGATCAAGAATTCTCAGAGCTCCGTAGCTAGTACTAGACTCCCTCTATGAGAAATCACTTCCCAGCAAACTCTCTCACCTAGAGAGAGTTTCTCATAGGCCTGACAATATTATTCTTCAACCACAGGCCTGACAACCCACCTCTTCAATCCATGACCACCTAAATCGGGTAAGGCAATGTGATGACTCAACAATTTACAGAGGTTCACCAAGGCGGAAATGACACTAGCTGCGTACTTATTCAATGTTGGGTATGTGTTATATTCTTTGCATGCGTGTGTGTGGGCGTGTTAGATTCGACAACTTCATTTGATGATCCCTTTGTGTCATGTGCACTAGGAAATTTCTTGGGGGGGGGGTCCCAGGGGGGCTAGGTTTGCTCCCCTTGGTTACGCACAACGTTCGGGGCAACGCCCCAATTTTTTTTGGAGGGGGCGGTTTTTTCTATTTTAACGGATTTTGCTATTTTTAGCGGTTTTCTAAATTGATCGCAGACTAAGGGATTAGGTTTTTGGTAGCTACGGAATACCTAAAACATTGTATATATTGTATGGTGAATGGTGAAATTAATACAATGAAGAGTTGAACGGTACGACACCAAGGAAGGTTAGTTTTCTCTCGGTTAAGGGTTTTCAGCATAAATATTTGTGTACTATGCGTATGAGCCATTGATTAATTTATTTATTTCTTAAGAATATGTATGCATTGCTTTACTTCATAGGTTTAAAACTTACATGTGGTATCAGAGCTCATTTTTGGCTTCAGGGGGAAGCCTTTATTGCGGAGGGTTTGACTCGATATTGATAGATCAAGTTTATCTTAGGTCTGTGATAAATATGGGTTTAGTGGGAGATTTTGCAGTGGTGATTAAAGTTTAGAAAGAGGAATGGCGAGCTCTTATAGAATCAAGATAGAGAATTTCAATGGTAAAAACTTTGAGCTATGGAAGCTCAATATGGAGGACCTTATTTTAGACAAAGAACAATGGATCATTGTGGATCCTGGTACAAAGCCTACTGGTACACAGTCTACTGGCACACAGTCTACTGGTACACAACCTACTATTAAAAAAACTACTATTACACCACCTACTGGTATGCCGAAGGAAGATTGGGAGAAGTTGGATAGAAGAGCAAGGAGTACTATTTGACTCTGCTTGGCAGATTCAGTGTTTTTGAATGTCTCGAGAGAATCTACGACCAAGGAACTATGGGATAAGTTAGGGAATTTGTATCAATCAAAGTCCCTGGTAAACCAATTGTTTCTTCAAAAGAAGTTTTATAATCTTAGGATGGAAGATGGAGATTCTGTGATAGAACATCTAAATGCCTTTAACACTTTGGTAAGTCAACTGGTATCTATTAATATTACGATTACAGAAGAATATAAGTGTATTACTTTGTTATGTTCTTTACTAGATGCTTGGGATAATCTAGTTGTAGCAATTGGTAGTACCACACAATCTACACTGAAGTATGAGGTTGTAATTGCATCCTTGTTATCTGAAGAAATGAGGCAGAAAATCATGGATAGTCAGAGCATAGATGATTTATTTGTAAGAGGTTGTACCCAAGACAGGAATCCTGGTAAGTCTTCAGGGGGGGGGGAGATCTAAATATACAGGTAGATATAAGTCTCTAGGAAAATATTTGAGGAAATGCTGGAAGTGTGGTAAAATAGGGCATTATAAGAAAGATTGCAAGTCTAAGAAGGTTGATAAGCCAAAGGGGTCTGATAATACCTCTTCCACAGAGGAGAAAACCTCCACTGAAAAAGGAGGTGATATTTACCTGGCATCTACATATACACATGTAGACCGTGGTGTATGGTTAATAGACTAAGGTGCATCATAGCATATGACTCCTCACATGGAGTGGTTCTATGAATATGAAAAATATGATGGTGGTGATTTATTCCTAGAAGATGAGTCGACAACACAAATCATGGGACATGGAAGGGTTAAGTTGTTTATAAAAGATGGAAGTATTATAACTCTCACTGGGGTTCTGCACATTCCAAAACTAGCCAGGATCCTAATATTTGTAAGCAAGTTGGATGATGCAGGAGTGGATACTGTATTGGGAAAGGGAACTTGCAAGATGGTACGAGGAGAAATGTTATTGATGAGGGGAGTTCAGTGTGGAATTATATACAAGTTCTTGGGAAACACTTATACTAATGGGTGTAACATTTATATTGTCCCTGAGCAGAGAAATAAATAAGACAAGACCAATATTTTAATTGGAAAGAATACCATTCTATGGCATCAAAGACTAGGGCATATTGGAGAAAAGGGCCTTCGAGCACTACACGGTAAATGTATGGTTGAAGGTATGTCTAATTGCACTCTAGATTTTGATTTCTGTGAACATTGCATATATGGTAAACGTAATCGAGTAATATTTCCATCTGGTGCTACAAGAGAAAAGGGGATCTTAGAGTTGATACACAGTGATGTGTTTGGACCTACTCCTATTCCATCACTAGGTAAATTTGTGTATTATATTTCATTCATAGATGATTTCTCAAGAAACACATGGATTCATTTTCTTAGAAAGAAATATGAGGTATTTGATAAATTTAAAGAGTTTAAGGCTTCGATAGAAAATTAAACAGAGAAGAAAATAAAGGTATTGAGGATAGATAATGGTGGATAATTATGTGGAAATGAATTCTAAGAATTATGTAAGAAGTGTGGTATAGAAAGGCAGAAGAATACTCCATACACACCTCAGCAAAATGGAGTTGTAGAAAGGATGAACATGAAACTAATGGAAAAATAAATGAGCATGCTTAGTGGTGCCGAGTTAGGATAGGAATTCTGGGAAGAGGCAGTGGGCACAACATGTTACCTGGTCAATCGATCACCCTCATCACCGTTGGATGATAAAACTCCACACGAGGTATGGACTAGTAAGAAACGCTCTCTTAAACATCTCAGAGTGTTTGGTTGTGATGCTTATGTACATGTTCTAAAGGAAAATAGGAGTAAGATGGATAATAAATATGAAAAGTGTATCTTTATGGGTTATAAATATGGTGTGAAAGTTTATAAGCTTTGGAACCTAGAAACTAAGAAGATTGTTTACATTCGAGATGTTGCTTTTCGAGAGGTAAAAGATGCTTCAAAACAGGAATTCCTAGCAAGGCAAGAAGAACCTGAGAAAATAGAGTTTGAGTTGGATGATGCAAAACTTCAATCACATGAAGAAGATGAAGCAGAAGAAGAAGAACCTCATACCCCAATATTGAAGAGATCGGTGAGGGAAAGAAGTAAACTAGAAAGGTATAATCAACCTAATTTTCGTTCTAACTTTTATTTATCTATTACTGATGATGATCCCAAAAATTTCAGGGAAGCAGTGAATTTAGATGATAGTAAACTCTGGAAGAAGGTCATGGTTGAAGAAATGGATGCCTTGGAAAAGAATGAGGCATGGGATATAGTTGAGTTGCCATCTGGAAGAAAATATGTTGGTAGAAAATGGTTGTTTAAGAAGAAATTTGATACAGAAGGAAAAGTAGAGAAATACAAATCTCCGTTAGTAGAAAAAGGTTATTCCTAGGTAGAGGGAATTGACTTTGTTGAGATTTTCTCTCCTGCTGCCAAGTTAACTTCTATTAGATTTATTTTATCTATTGATGCTTCTTTTGATATTGAAGTGGAATAGATGGATGTGAAGACAACATTCCTACATGGGGATCTAGAAGAATAAATCTACATGAAGCAACGAGAAGGCTTTGTAGTGAATGGAAAGAAAGAGTTGGTTTGTAAGCTAAAGAAGTCACTATATGGTCTGAAGAAATCACCTAGGATGTGGTACCAAAAGTTTGACATATATATCCTTGGATTGGGATTTGTGAGAAGCATGGATAATCACTGTGTATATTCCAAGCAGGTTGGTCATCACTTCATTTATGTAGTGTTGTATGTTAATGACATGTTTCTGGTAGGAAATAACATGGATGTTATCAAGGAGGTGAAATCACAACTATCCTCCAATTTGACATGAAGGATATCGGTGTTGCTAATTTCATTATGGGAATGGAGATTAAAAGAAATCGTGCAAACATGAAACTCTGGTTGAATCAGAGAAAATATGTTGAGATGATATTGCAGAGGTTTAATATGCATGGAAGTAAATGGTTCAAGGTTCCTATTCCTATTGCTGTAAAGTTGTCTGCAGATCAGTGTCCCAAGACACAGGAAGAAAAAGAGGACATGTCCCATGTTCTGTATGCCAGTGTAGTTGGCAGTTTTATGTATGCAATCGTCCGTACTAGACCAGACATTTTGCATGCAGTGGGAGTTTTGAGCATGGATATGTGAAAACCAGGGAAGGAGCATTGGACAAAAATAAAGAGGGTCTTCAGGGATTTGCGTGGAACTACCAATTATGGATTGTTCTACCAAGGAAGACCAGGATTGGATAGAGTGGTGGAAATACATGGATTTGTTGATGCAGTGTGGGCTGGAGATATAGATCATAGAATATCCACAAGTGGGCATGTGTTTAACCTATTTGGAGGAGCAATCAGTTGGATGAGAAAAAGATAGGCTGTAGTGGCACTCTCAACTACAGAAGTTGAATACATGGAAGCCACTCATGCAAGCAAGGAAGCAATATGGTTATAGAGACTGTGCTCATGTATTGGGTTGGTACAAAAAGAAGTGAGAATAGAGTGTGATAGTCAGAGTGCAATCTTCCTAGCAAATAACCCTGCTTATCATTTGAAGACAAAGCATATTGATGTTCAGTATCACTTTGTGAGAGACATGGTTGAAGAAAAGAAGGTGTTGCTGGAAAAGGTTGAAACTTTGAAGAATGTTGTAGATTCATTGAAAAATTCTATGAACACAAAGAAGTTCTCCTGGTGTAGAGTAACAATGGGCATTGTTTCCTTCGACTGTTGACTATGTAATCCTGTGAACTCTTGTATGCAAAGAAAACATCAAGTGGGAGGATGTTGGGTATGTGTTATATTCTTTGCATGTGTGTGTGTGGGCGCGTTAGATTTGAAAATTGTTTATGATGATCCCAACTTCCTTATCCCTTTGTGTCATGTGCGTTAGTTTATTTCTTGGGGGGGGGCCTGGTTATGTGTAGCATTCAGGGCATCGTCCCAATTTTTTTTTGGGGTCGTTTTTTTCTATTTTAGCGGATTTTGCTATTTTTAGCAATTTTCTAAATTAATCTCGGATTAAGGGATTAGGGTTTTGGTAGCTATGGAATACCTAAAACATTGTATATATTGTATGGTGAATGGTGAAATTAATACAATGAAGAGTTGAAAGGTGCAGCACCAAGGAAGTTTGGCTTTATCTCAAGAGACTCTATGTACTATGTGTATGAGCCACTGAATAATTTATGTTTTGCTTAAGAATTTGTATGCATTTCTTTACTTCAAAGGTTTAAAACTTACATTCATTGTGTGCATTAAATACACAAGGGATGGCCAACATGTTAACGATGAACTTGTGGGAAACTAAATGACCAGACTGGTCATAATGTTGAGAGAGAGAAAGGAAAACGGTGACAATGGTCAACTTGCAGAATCATGAGAGAGTTTCAATGGTGAGAGAGACCTACTCTGGAAGGTGGACAGAATGGTTCATGAACCCCCAAAAAAGGTGTAACTTCCCACATAAATCTGCATGCATCCTGGGTGACACTTGGCTCTCCAGGAGCACGCTCCTCTCCACTTGGAATTTGTTCCTCCCCTCAAAGGAACTTAGGATAACTGGGTTTATTTTCCCAACTTTATTACTTTTTAGGAATACATTATAATATTCCCTTGGGTTAATCCCTCAATCTTAGCCCCTCTTTCCTAGCCTCTTAACCCCATTTCTTTCCCTACCCAGTGGATCTTAGTCCCCCATAACTCTTTCTTCGTGGTTGCTCTACACGCAACGATGTATTTTATTAATAATCTGCATAATTACATATTAAAAAAATCAAGCTCACTGACCTTAACATCTAGGCTCTTCGGCCTAATAAAAACATAAGTCTGCCAACTTATAATTACTTGGCTCACCAACCTGCAATCATCATTACATTTCACAGGGGCTCGACCTTGGGGAATCATAATCCCATCCCCTTATATTTTCACTGTCCTCATTATAGCTTATTTACATAATATCAACAAAATCTTCAAAATATTCAAAACTATGTGGGTACTCTGCCCACATAGCATCTTCATTCTCCCATGTTGTGTCCTCAGGACTGTACCAGGTCCAATGGACTTTACAGGACCTATGGCTTGATGCTGGAGTTTCTTACTTTTCCGATCCAGTATACGAACAGGATGCACAAGAAAAGCGCTTTCCTTCTTCACCTGAATCACATTCCAATCAATAACATGATTAGCATCAGGTACATACTTCTTAAGAAATGACACAAGAAATACATTATGTATATACATGCATGCAGGCAATGCAATCTTATACGCTACTGAACCAATCCTCTCTAGGATTTCAAATGGCCCAAAATATCGAGCTACCAACTTTGAACAATTTCCCAAATTCAAGGAGATTTTGTTGGCCTTCACTCTCAGGAATACATGATCTCCTACTTTAAATTCCCTGCGAGTTCTTTTCCTATCAGCATAACGTTTCTGCCTGTCTTGGACAACCTTCAAATTCTACTTAATATTCAACATTTTTTCTTCGATTTCCTTGAGCAACTCTGGCCCAACCACTACCTTATCAGTTGGGTTGTCTTAGCTTACTAGGGTGTTGCACTTTATACCATAAAGTGCTTCAAACAGGTTCATCTTTAGTGATTCTTGATACCCGTTCTTGAATGAAAATTCTACCAAGTGTAGATAATATTCCTATTTAGATGGTTTGTCCATCACATACATTCTTAATGTATATTCTATCACTTGGTTCACCCTCTTTGTCTTCCCATCATACTCAAGATGATAAGTAATGATGAAGTTCAGATTTGTTATGAACCCTTTGAATAACCCCTTCCAGAACTTTGATGTAAAATTTAGGTCTCTATCAGAAACAATTGTCTTGGGTATGCCATGAAAGCATGCTACTTCCCTCATATAAATATCAATAACATTAGTTTCTTTATGATTAGTCTTCATAGGAATGAAATGGGAAAATTTAGTAAGCTTGTCCACCACTACCATGATTGCATCATGCTTGTTCTGGGAAATCCTGGGTAATGGTTGTAGTAACCCAACTGGGTGTCTATACTCATCCTTGACCCTTTGAAATTCCAAACATTTAGCAATAAAATCAGAAATCTTCCTCTTCATGCATGGCCAATAATATTGTCTTTTGACTACTGATATTGTTTTCTGATATCCTGGGTGTCCTTCATAAGGCACAATTTACATCTCTTTTAAAATCACACTCCTTAATTCTGGAGAATATGGTACATAAACTCTATTTTTGTAAAAGATAATTCCATCAATTCCCAATTCATAATCCTCAACCTTCTGCTACATTTTACCTTGTTGTAAGTTTGTTACCAATTCCATGTACTACAAATCTTCTTTTGCAACTTCATAAATTCTTCCTTTGAGATATGTCTGATACATGATAATGGTCATAGCATGCAGTTCATGCACTCTCATGCTGAGTGCATCAACCAATTGTTTCTCATTTCCTTTGATATGCTTGATATCAAAGTCATACTCATAGAGGAATTCCAACCATCTACTATGTCTAGCATTCAAACTAGGATGATCAAACAAATACTTCAGACCATTATGGTCTGTAACACCCCTGTTTCCCCCAACTTGTAATTAATCATAAAATAGGATTACCATGCTAAGGCATGTTGACATTGTAAATGTATTATTTTTTGAGTTTCCAATAACCGACTGTGGGGGTGAAGCCTTGAAATTACTAGCCATGATATCACTAGAGGAAAAAATGTGAAAACTATAAGATAGGGTCATTATATCAAATAACCCCAAATTCTGTTGATAGGATAATAGATATCCTTCGGATCCCAAGGAGAGAAACTAGTTAATGAAGAAAGGACTAGTGGTTGAATTATAAACCACTCCCATGAATGGGAGCATGGTCTGACTGTAGAATGTCAGCCTGAAGTATCACTGGGTATGACAGACCAAGCTGACCCGAGTTCCCTTTTGACAAAAGGAACGAGATGGGTCGAGAATGATACTAGGGAAAATGATATAATAAAAATAAATAAGGATAATATGGGAGAACTCTCTGATGAGTGATTAACAGGAGGTCATGAGCTTGATTCCTATTCAGCATCTGATAAATCGCACCCAGGGCCACAACAGAGAAAGAAATCTCTAAAAGTTTCAGAGAACAGAACCTGAGCAGAAGCTGAAATAGAGAAAGAATCCTTGAGAATCGCAAGAGTTCCCTGGTGATATCATGGCTTGGCATGGGGGTGTCTAGAGTACTAAGAATGAATTCCTTTGAGCCTATGGTCATGTGGAAGGATGAACACCCACAGTCAGTTAGTTGGCTACCAACTGTAGTAGATAAGTAATCACATATCTTGTGTATTTAAGTGGTACTACAAATTAAAGTTGGATATCCATTAAATGTTGCAGGGATGGATATGTGTTATTATTGATTATATTGTATCCCTTTTATTCCTGCTTGATTGTGTAATTAGGCAAGTAGGAAACTGTATGAATTGGATGTGTTTTTATACTCGTAAATTCTTTTGTTCCGTGGTGTCTTAAGCTAGAGCCACGAACTATGAGTTTGTCGACCTTAGGTACAGTTTCATGTACACATGTAGACCCTCCTAGTTGTTATGAGTCCCTTGGAGGATGGAGTCATTTAATATTAGGAGAAGTACTGCAGATATGCATAGGCTCTCTGCGAGGCAAGCAAAGACTGAGAACCACTTAAGTTCTAGACTTGATGAAGGAGCGCAAGAATAGTGCAGAAGACCCTTATAAGTGTTAAGCCTAGGAGAAAGAGTGTAATGCCCTTAAATAATTCATAGCTAACGAAGCTCAAGAAGGATAGAGAGACTCAAGTATCGAAAGGGAATATCCTTTCGTTTGGAAGATGAACGGACGAGATCCGTTCGGAAGGATCCGAGGTCTGTCATGACCGTTAGATTTGAAGGAGGAGAACAAGCGTTAATGCCTTGAATCCTTCAGTCTTCACAATATCGATGAATATTGGTAATCATCGTGAAGGGGATGGATCCTCTGAAACCCGAAGTTGCGATGTGATCTGGACTATATATCCAAGGATCCATCAAGACCCACCTTGACCGTTAGATCTGTGAGTGCGGAGTTTGCGCGACGGGAGAATCGCTCGTTGGTGCGATTAAAATTTTGAATCCCGAAGTTGTGATGTGATCTGGACCATTGTATCGAGGAAGGTCTTGGACCATCAATATAACACGGGCAGATTTACGCAAGGAGTACGTGGGATTTCAAAATTCACTAAGGACCAAGCCCATAAGAGACTAGCACTTTTTAGAAGTGCAGATGAGGTCCAAGAGGTGAACTTGTTTCAAGTTCATAAGCTCGGGAGGGAAAATGGAATTCGAGACCCATACATTAGGGCTCACAGGAAGTAAATTGAAGGTCAAGACATATGAAATATTCCAATTCAGGAGAGGTCTAAAGCTCAGGAGGAGGAGAAACACTCACTGTCGAATTGGTTGTAAGGGGAAGCTTGATCCATTGGATCAGTGCCTAGTGAATAAGGTTGGCATATGAGAGGAGAATAGATCTCATCAATTGGATCTACGTGCAGAGGGTCAGCTATCGTTGGATCTGGAAAGAAGTGCATGAGTCTTAACGCTTGTATTCACAGGAGAGAGAATCTCTCAAGGTTTGAAACTTGATATTCTCGAAGCGCGGAGATTCGAAGGGCCGAAACGGATCTGGATTGTTGGATCGAGAGGGGATATGTGTCAAAGAGATGAGAGATCCAGAAGGAGGCGAAGGTGTAACTTTGAAACACCTGAAGCGTAGAAAACCGAAGATATGAGAGCCGTTGATCTACGAAAGGACACTTGTCACCAGATCGCGAGCTCTAGGGAAAGTTACACTGGAGTTTTAGTTTGAGAACTGAAATAGTCGAAGCCCAGAGACCCAAAGTAAATATAGACCATCAGATACAGAAGGGGGTACATGGTGAAAGATCATGGACTCCAGGAGAAAATCGAAGGAGAAGTTGAGGTTTGAGATCGCCGAAGCCCGAACAACCGAAGCGAATGATAGTCGTCGATCTAGGGTTGGACAGGCGTCACCAGATCATGAACTCCAGAAGGATTCACTTTAGAGACTTGTGGTTGTTGAGATTTGAAATCGTTGAAGGCCGAAGTCCCGGAAACAAAGAGAATCGTCGATGCGAAGGTGGAGACGTGGTGTTAGATCATGAGCTTCGGGCAAATTGTATTGAATCTCTCAGTTGAGATTTGATATTCGTGAAGTCCAAAGAGCTGAAGCAGATTAGAGCCGTCAGATCACTCGAAGTGATTTACAGTCGTCAGATCAAGAGATGAGACGTGGAAAATATCTGAACACTCTGGGTAAAGTCTCGAAGTGATTTATAGTTGTTAGATAAGGAGGAGATGTTGCGAAGATATGTGAACTCCAGCTAAAGACTCGAAGTAATCCTAGGTTGTTCAATCTAAGAGGACATGTGGCAGGATTTTGTGTATTGGAAGAGAATAAAAAGGATTTGAGATCTGATATTCCTGAAGGCTGGACTCACGAAGGATATCCTAGACGTAGATTCAAGGGAACAGGTGGCAACAGATCTTCCACTCTGGTAGATTTCCACATAGAGGAGAGTGGATGGTGTAGAGGGGAATTACATGTCGACAGATCATAGAAATCTGTGGAGACACATGGAAGGAGGAAAGAAGAGAGTAACAGAGATTGATAACAGTTGTTGATCGTAGGAAGGACCAAAGGTGCGTAGATCGATGGACAGAAGGGATTGCGGGGCCAGGACATGCTCCGATGATAATATTCCTTAAGTGGACTGCAATTTCAACCACAATTTTAGTAATGGGGTACGTGTCAACAGGAGAAGGATTGCAGGGTGAAAAGAAGGTTGGTTGGAAACCACTCTTGCCTTCACCTGCAATCACACATTAGCACAAGGGCACCACCTAGGGTCATATAAAGGAAGGGGCTACTGAAGAGGAGCTAGCGCCTGCAGATTGAAGAGCGCTAGAACACATAGATAGAAGGTCACAGGTGCCCTTAAACCTGTACCAAGAATTTGAAAGGTTATGTGTTTAACTATAGAACGAAACAATCAATTTCACAGAGAATTGTTTGGCTTCAGAATCAGAGATCCTTGACCCGGAAGTTGGAATAGTTCCCTGACCTTCCAAATTAGGAACCATCAATAGAGATTTTTTCCTTTAAGAAAAGAGAAATTTTGTATGCCCCATCACGGGTGCGTTACAAATTTGTATCAGACCATGGTTACAACACTTGGCCTGTTGGGCTCATGTACGAGTCACATAAGGAGGTATTATTATCTTAATTTACTTATTAAGGAGAAGGACTACAGGTTGAACCTGTGATTTTGGGAATTCTTGTTGAATTTCAGCAGGATAATTTATTTAACCCTTGGTCAAAGTGATAACTACTCTTACCGGAGTAGGGATACACTAATTAACATTTATAATAAGACTTGAATGTGGATAGTTGAAGGTGGAATGGTTCTTTCAAGATCAGTTGAAGCCCGAAGGACGGATGACCTAGTGTTCATAACACTATTTCTAAGCGTGGACAGTGGGAAATTCAGGCACTGATGATGGTGGATTATATAATGGTTGATACCCTTATGGATTAAATTAATCTGATAGGATTAGGAAGGATCCTTGGCAGTTATAGTTACTGCATTATATTAAAATCAAAGTATATAACTCCTCATGACCAGAGATAAGTGAGATGGGTAAAACCCTGTGGACGATGAGGAAAGAAGGTTTTCTTGATAGACGTTGTGGCATAAAGAGTAAAGTGACCCTGGTTGGTTATTTCCTTGAGAGAAGGAAACATCAATAGGAGATATGACCATGAGATTAGTCTTGTAAGTGATTGAAATCCAAAACTAATGGACACTAATGATGAAATTAAACTATCAAGTGAATGGATGAGGTAAAAAGGTGCAAGATATGTGCCTACTTATACATGAATGTGTATACATGATAGTAAGGATGGTTGGAAGATCCTTGGGAAAAGGATATAGAAGCCATATATGTCCATGTGTGTGAATGACATGGAAAAAGGTGCAAGCAATAAGATAGCATGATGAATACTTATCTGTGTTTAATTATGCTTGAGTGCATGGGTTTAATGCATTGTCGAGATTCCTAATATGAAGCCTAATATTAATACCATTTAGGTATGAATGATATTAAATGTGAAAGTGATGCACATGTATGATGTAAGTTAACAAAACCAGAATATGTATGGATACATAATTTGGGTACATGACAAAGATGCATGTTTATATTCCTTATGGAATGTTTGGTAAACTTCTAAATCTAACTCAAGGTTGAGGCCATCACAAATAATGATGGATATGTAGTAAGGAAGTTGCATTTTGAAGGAGTTCCCTATGGAGCAACTGTATGAAGACTCTATCGAGAAAGCAAATTCACAACCTTAATGATTGCTGTGAATTATATATATATATATATATATACCAGAATCCCAGATTACATTTTGAAAAACATCATGTAATGAATAGAAGGATAATAAATGACTATTGACCATTCTGATAACTGAATGGTAATGTGCAGGATGCACAGGTTCATGATCCATTATGAAAAAAAAAAATTCTATTAAAGCATGTTGTTGTATTCTAAAAAGGTTAGGGAGAGGCCTAACCAAGGATGCTCAAGGAAAAGAGAAGGAATATCCCAAGAGGGATTGAATTACAAAATAAAACAAAAGACAGTGAGGCCTTAGAAATAACTCAGCCGGGCTGAAAAGTCCCAGGCAATGTAGAAAGAATTTGAAGAAGGGGAGAGCCTCAATTCTTTCTTATTGTGTATTATGTTTTTCCCTAGGATGAGAAAGCTAGTACGTTGATGAAAGTAAAGGTTTTGAAACCATACTGATGATGGTTCTATTACTGTAGAAGCGATTGAGAACAATTGTGTTTCACTCATGAAAACATTAAGGATAATGTGATGAAGTGCATACAGATATGCTAGGACATGTTTGAAAATGTTTTATTAATTGATTGTTATGGTACTTTCATTTTTAATTTACATGATGACTAATGTGCTTATGATGTATGTCATGTGTAGAAAGAAATAGATTGGAACCGTTGAGAAATAAAGTTGCCAATAATGAACAACCTCAATCAGAGGATGACTATGAGAAGGTTCTTGTTGAAATATTGTTGAAGGGACTTTAAAAGTCCCCATGGAGCACCACTGTTGGAGTAATATCAAAGGGGGTGCTAACAGCCAAAATAGGTATAAAAATGTTCATGCCTATGTGGCACAAGGTATGAAGGGATTGGGTAAGAATCCCTTCTGAAGTATTTTACACTCTTAATGTTATGTACGAAACATTGAAAGGTAGTTGTATGCCTTGGATACCCAAGTAGGGTATGGTTCAGGAAGGAGAACCTGAATGATGGAGGTGTGAACCTATGGTAGTAAAGACTGATTGTAATCCTCAGAAGAATTTGTGAACTGATATGTCATGAATAAATGGACCAATTAAGGAACAATTGGAAACAAAAATGCTCATAGATAGCACGTTGCATGGAATTTCTTCCAGGAAATGCATGTTTGCATAAAGGCCAGACAATGGATTTCCATTGAGGAAGGAGGAACTTCCAACATTTCTACTTACATTGTATATGTGTTAGAGAAAACCAAATTTGGGTGGCCATGAGTGTTGGCACCCTGATTATTAATGAAGGAAGAATGCTTAAAGGAATTCATGTGAAACTTGTAGTTTCATATGTACTGAATTGGAATCGTGATCATCCTGTAGTCGGAAGCATAGTCTTGATGCGACAATGAATGGGAATGAATACACCATATGGTGAAAATCTGGTCTAAGCTCCAATGCACCATGACAAAGTAGTTGTCGTAAAGTGTGGGAAACTTAAAATCAATGCAAAGGTGCATTGGGTATGAATGTGGCCACGAACGTTGGCACATTCATTAAGGTCAATTGATATCTGAATTACATTCTGAAAAATTTGGTAGGCTGAAATGATGCATAGGTAAGGGATGATGTATCCGTTTTTCTTTGTATCCTTAAAATATATGTGATGAACTGATAGTATGCATGGTTTTGAATATAGATATATATACATGGACGCATGAGAGACTAACAATTTGTTTGGCTAAGGAATGTTGAAATTGCAGGAGGAAATGGGTCTTGGATATGGAAGTATTGTAAGACCATAAGGAAGACCAATTTCCTACTGAGCCAAACTGCAAGGAATGGTATTTCCTTTTTGAGAAAGTGAATATGATTATTAGTATGCACAATTCTGAAATTGTTTGTGATGACATTATAAAGGTGCAATAAAAATGTATGTGCATGGAAAAGCTAACAATTTGTTTGGTTGATTGAAGTTGAAATTTCAGAAAGAAAAGGGTTCTTGGATATGGAAGCGTTGTAAGCCCATAAGAAAGACAAATTGCCTACTAAGCCAAACTGCTATGGGAAGGAAAGTCCCAAAATTATGAACCCGTTTCCTGTGCAAAACACATATGGAAACAAAATGTGGAATTTGGAAATCTACAGGTGACAAAATTATAAGAAAATTTTGAATTTAAAATTTATAATGTCTCATGAATTTTTGTATACTTGTGATGCAGGTGAAACAAAAGGATTTGCGGAGAGTGTAGAGACAAGATATTGAGCTCTTGGGTTCGAGGAAGAACCGTGAAAAAGAGTATGTTCCAATCGTAAGAAATAGAGATTGAATCGGGAGAAGGAGAGTAACCTTCATCCCTATCTATGATTGAGTCGGGAGAAGGAGAGTAACCTTTGTCCCTAACTATTTATGTGCCAAGAGAAGGAGAGTAACCTTCATCCCTAACTTTAGTTGAGTTGAAAGGCTATCAAGCTGTCAAAGCATGAAAAATGGCTATTGTTGAGCCATGAGAACCCCGTGGTAAGCCATGATCACCTAGAATATATTGTGTTGAGGTAACACAAGCTGGAGGGATGCCTCGATAGAGAAAGTATGAGGGAAGCCTCGACTGTACGACTCGATAAAGTCTCTAGAATTCTTTCTGTGTGAGAAAACCTTGGCAAGGCAAGATGGATCACCCAAGGGACTGTATAGCAGAGAAGGGGATGCCTGAGCTTGGGCCTGGAGGGTGAGTGACCGCAAGCAAGAGGAGACCTTAATAGTTCTTGTAAACTATTGATCAGGATCATGCATATGATGGGTATTTCTTCATGTGCGAGAAAACCTTGGCAAGGAAAGATGGATCACCCAAGGGACTGTATAGTAGAGAAGGGGATGCCTGAGCCTAGGCCTAGAGGGTGAGTGACTACAAGGAAGATGAAACCATGATAGTTCTTGTAAACTATTAAATTGGGATCATACACCCTATTAGCACCAGAAGTCACCCCTGGATTGCAGCAGGGATGAGCCTGATACCCATTAGTTTGTATGTTAGAGCAAATATGTTTAAGGATGGTCTAATGGATGTTGTCTCAAGACTGTATTGCTTTAACTCAGAAAACTGGGTTAGCATTCATAAACCGGTGAGGTATTGTTCTAACTTTAGTCAGTGATTTGTTGTAAAAGGTGAGTAGGGGGAACAATTGATAAGAAGATGAGGGACCTACTATGGACATCTGATCTTCCAGCAGCCTAAAGAGGAAAAGCTTCAAGAATGAGATCCTCTCGGACTCAAATATTCAGACACGGAGATATATATGAACAACATAGTTACAACAACACGGTGATCAAACCTACACCACAATGTTACTATAACAGCTCAACTGGATCCTCCAATTCTGAGCTACTCAGCATACGAAGGGAAAAGGAAACACAGAAAATAGATTAAAACCGATGGTGATATTGTAGTGATCAAACCTACATCACAACAACACCACTACCCTCGACTGGATCCTCCAATTTTTAATTTCTTAATACAGAGCTTACAAAGAGATGGAAAAGAGGTTGAGTTTCCTTAAGCAAGAAATCTTAAATGCATAGCATAACCAAAGAACCAGAGGCCTCGTAAAAAAATTGCAATCGGGAGCTTAGCTCTACCATACACACTAACAAAATGGAAAAAATGGCTACATATACTTATAACTGGCTCGGGTTGCCTGAAACGCGATCATGCCATACATTCAAGGCCTTACGTTGATGAGATTCTCTATCAAGCTGTGCATGCAGACATTGGTCAGACTGCCCATGCAGTCTTCTATCGGATGCAATCTCTGTCAGTCCAGACTGACAGCCTGCCTCTACATTTTGTCCCTTTCTGGCCACCTATTTATGGAAGGAGATGATGTCTCACCCACCTTCCACACTTACATTAACTGGTTCATTGGGATCTGAGTGAACAGATTCAACGCCTGCACTTGGATACGTGGTTGTCCTTCTTTTTCCTTCTGCTCCTTGTTGGATGCATATGTGGAAGACTGGTCGATGACCCTGGATGCTAATGAGGAGGAATGGGTGAGGCGACTGGTACAACTCTAGCAGGATATGACACATGTTCGATGGTCGAGAGAAAGGACATGGAAACGATGCGATGGGGACAAAGGTTGTGGTGGCGAAGGGAGATTGGGTACAACCATATAGGTGGAGATAACATAGAAGATAAATGGTGGAAGGTGAGAGGCAAAGGTAGAAAGAGGGATGTGACATGAGGCAGGGAGTGGAGTACACATGGCATGCGGGGATATGGTGAGGAGTGGCGCTGACACAATGGCAGAGGAGGGATAGGTAAGTGGAATACAAGTGTTAGTAGGAGGTG